>CM021102.1:490416677-491016677 GCA_007115665.2 Sequoiadendron giganteum | reverse complement strand
TGGAAAATATTCTACCACAACACTTTTCTTGTTCAAATCTACATTATCCCTCAACTCATCAGCATCCCTAGGGTTATACCCATAAACAATATAAAAAGGACTTTTCCCTACACTCCTATTGTCTAAATTATTACAGGAAAACTCTACATGAGTCAATTTCAAGTCCCATTAGCTTGGTTTATCACCTACCAAACATCTCAAAAAAATCTCAAACTTCTATTCACCTCGATATGCCCATTAGTTTGGGGATTATAAGTTACACTAGACCCTAACACATTACCCAAATTCTTCCATAATGTATGCCAAAACTGACCAATAAACTTGGTGTCCCTATTTGAGAAAGTACTCTTAGGCAACCCATGTATTCTAACTACCTCCTTGAAAAATAATGTAGCTATGTGGGAAGCATCATTACTCTTCTAACATGATATGAAATTAACCATCTTTGAAAATCTATCTACTACAACAAAAATTGAACCATTATCTCTATGTTTCTAAGGTAGCCCCAAAACAAATCTATGCTTATGTGTTTCTATGATATCTCTATTATAGGAAATGGTTTATATGAACCTTTTTTTGGTCTTAATCCTTTGGTATGTTGGAAAAATTTGTAACCTTGCACCAAATTTTTCACATTTGCACTCATTCCAAGCCAACAATACCCTTCAATCAGTTGTACCAATTTTTTATCAAATCCACTTAAACCTCCACTATAATTTTCTTTACAAATTTCTCTCATTGACCCCTAGGGTATGCACAATTTATTTCCTTTGAGCAATAAACCCTCTTGAATAAAATACTCCAGCCATGGAGTTCAATATTTTTCCACCAAAATCTTGCATGTTGTCCATGCATCTGTAAAAAATTTATCATCTTGATATTGTCCGTCCATTATATCAAATCCAACAAAACTTACTCTCAATTCTCAAACTTCTATTCACAACCTTGATATGCCCATCGGTATGAGGATGATAAGTTACACTAAACCCTAACTCATTACCCAAATTATTCCATAATGTATACCAAAAATAGCTAGAAAACTTGGTTTCCCTATCTGAGATAGTACTCTTAGGCAACCCATTCAATCTAACTTCCTCCTTGAAAAATAATTCAGTTATGTGGGAAGCATCATTACTCTTCTGACATGGTATGAAATTAACTATCTTTGAAAATATATCTACTACAACAAAAATTGAATCATTACCTCTCTATGTCTGAGGTAGTCCCAAAACAAAATCCATGCCTATGTGTTCCTACAGTCTCTCTATTATAAGAAATGGTTCATACAACCCTAGTTTTTATCTTACTCCTTTGGTATGTTGCAAAAATTTGCAACCTTGCACCAACTTTTTCACATTTTCACTCATTGCAAGCCAAAAATACCCTTCAATCAATTGTACCAATTTTTTTATCAAATCCACTTGGACCTCCACTACGATTTTCTCTAAAAATTTATCTCATTGACCCATGGGGTATGCACAATTTATTTTCTTTAAACAATAAACCTTCTTGAATTAATACTCTAGCCATGGAGTTCAATATTTTTCCACCAAACTCTTGCATGTTGCCCATGGTTCCTTAAAAATATTATCATCTTGATATAGTTCTTCCATTGTATAAAATCCAACAAAACTTACTTTCAATTCTTGAACTTCTATTCACAACCTCGATATGTCCATCACTTTGGGGATGATAGGTTACACTAAACCCTAACTCATTACCAAAATTCTTCCATAATGTATGCCAAAAACGGCCAATGAACTTGGTGTCCCAATTTGAGATAGTACTCTTAGGAAACCCATGCATTCTAACTACCTCCTTGAAAAATAATCTAGTTGTGTGGGATGCATCATTACTCTTTTGAAATGATATGAAATTAACCATCTTTTAAAATCTATCTACTACAACAAAAATTAAATCATTACCTCTCTCTGTCTGAGGTAGTCCCAAAACAAAATCCATGCTTATGTGTTCCTACAGTCTCTCTATTATAGGAAATGGTTTATACAACCATCTTTTAAAATCTATCTACTACAACAATCTCTTTGTCTGAGGTAGTCCCAAAACAAAATCCATGCTTATGTGTTCCTACAATCTCTCTATTATAGGCAATGGTTTATACAACCATTTTTTTGGTCTTTCTCCTTTAGTATGTTAGAAAAATCTACAATGTTGCACCAAATTTTTCACATTTGCACTCATTCCAAGCCCAAAATACCATTCAATCAATTGTACCAATGCTTTATCGAAATCACTTAAACCTCCACTATACTTTTCTCTAAAATTTTCTCTCATTGAACCCTGGGGTATGCATAATTTATTTCCTTTAAACAATAAACCTTATTGAATAAAATAATCCATCCATGGAGTTCAATATTTTTCCATCGAACACTTGCATGTTGCCCATACTTCCTTACAAAAAAATTCATCTTGATATAGTTATTTCATTGATATAGTTCTTACTCTCAATTCATTCAGCAGCAAACATCTTCTACTGAGTACATCTACTATCCTATTAGACTAACAATTTCTATGTTTTAAAACAAATAAATAACTTTGCAAAAATTCTACCCATTTCATATGTTTTTGGCTTAACATGTCTTGGTTGTTTATAAACTAAAATGCATGATGATTTGTGTACAACACAAATTCCTTGGGTAAAAATTGATGCCTCCATTTCTTTAGCTCTTAGATTGTTTCATAAAGTTCTTGATCGTATACTAAATATTTTATTTTTGCTTCATTTAATTTCTCACTAAAGTAAGAGATCAGTCTTCCTTCTTGACTCAAAACTCCACCAATTGTACATCCACTTGCATCACAATCAACTTGGAACACTTTACTAAAATCTAGCAAATCCAATAATGGTTGTTATGCCACCTTTTTCTTTAAAAACTAAAAAAATTATATGCTGCAATTGTCCACTAAGATTTTTTTCCTACCCTTTATTGTCTTTGTGACTAGTGCACATATAACACTAAAATTTCTAATGAACTTCTTGTAGAAGCTCTCCAAGCCTTGAAAAATTCTAGCTTCAAACATACTCCTAGGTGAAGGCTAGTCCACAATGGGTTGGACCTTCTCTAAGTCCATCTTCAACCCTTCTTCAAACACAACAAAACCTACTAGTTATTTCTTCATAAAATGGTGAATTTATTTTTATTTCAACCTCTGTAATATTGCTCTAAGATGCAACAAATTATTTTCTTTTGTATTAATAAATAAAAAAATATCATCCAAATACACAATGACAAACTTACCCAAAAAAGGCTTCAGGGCTTCATTAATCAGCCTCATGAAGGTGTTGGGAGCATTAGTTAATCTGAACAGCATCACCAACCTTTCATACAAACCATCCTTGGTTTTAAAGTTTTTCTTCCATTCATCTCCTCTGATTTTGATCTAATGGTAACCACTCTTCAAATCAATTTACATGCAATACTTAGCTCCACTTAAACAATCCATCATTTCATCCATCCAAGACAATGGAAATATGTACTTTATAGTGATATTATTGATAGAACTTGAATTAGTACACATCTTCCATTCTCCACATTTCTTTGGTGTCAGTACTACTAGTACAATACACAAATTGGGACTTTCTCTAATTGGCCCTTTATCTTGTAACTCTTGCACATGTCTAATTATTTATTTGTTCTCCATAAGTGTCATCTTGTATGGTGCCTTGTTTCGAAAACTATCCCTTGATATCAAATCCATGTAGTGGTTTGTGCTCCTTACAGGTGGTATTCCATCAAACAACTCCATCAAAATTTATGTAAGCTCATCCAAAATCTCTTGTACCTCCATAGGAAATTCTTCCCTCTTCTCTATTGTCCTAACCTCTACAAGCTTAGGAATGAAAACATAACATCC
Source organism: Sequoiadendron giganteum (assembly GCA_007115665.2). Lineage (NCBI taxonomy): Eukaryota > Viridiplantae > Streptophyta > Pinopsida > Cupressales > Cupressaceae > Sequoiadendron > Sequoiadendron giganteum. The sequence continues at coordinate 491,012,801 of CM021102.1, read as the reverse complement.
TTTTTCTTCTTCATGTCCTTCAAAAATTGTTTCTCAATCAGTCACCAAACAAAATTTTGGATTCTTTTCTACCTCCTCATCCTAATCTTTCATGGGGTTCAAAACATATTCTTTCTCATTCTTCTTTATTTTATAACATTTTTGTTCACCATGAATGGCTTCCCTATCATATTTCCAAGGTTTTCCCAACAAAATATGGCACGTATCCATTGTTATAAGATCACACAATATCTCATCCCTATAACTATCGATGTGGAAATTTACTAAACATTGTTCACTTACCAATATTGGTGTCCCTTTTCCAACCAAGAAACTTTGTAGGGACTTGGATGCTTCATCATTTTCAACTACAACTTCTCCACCATTTCTTTTAACAACAAATTTTCATTTTTACCACTATCTATTATGACTATACAACACTTATTCCCAAACTTACATTTGGTTTTGAAAAAATTCCTTCTTTCACGGGTTATTCCTTCATTTCCTTTTTTATGCATGTGGCTTTGCAACTCTTTTTTCTAGTTTCAACAAAATTATTCTCAACATCAAAGACTCTCCATCTTCAAGATCTTCTTTACACTTAGATGACACTACACTTTTTTCTTTGGCTTGGGCCACATGAATTCCAGCCTCTTTCCCTTTTCCACTACTCTATTGTACTTGAGAACATTCAAATTCCCTATGTCTAGTTTCTCCACATTGAAAACACATACCACCGAATCCTCTTCCTCTACCTCTTCCAAAATATCCAAAACCTCTAGAATAATCTCCTTTTCCTTTGGAATAACTTCCCATTCCTCCAATTTCTTGAGTGTAAGAACTCATTTGAGAGGTGTTGGATTCTTGGTTTGCTAAATAATTTCTTCCACTACTAAATTGTCCTCTACCACATAATTTTCTTCCCTATCCTCTTGATTTATCATGTTGTTTTCTTGATAATTTATGTTCTACCTTTTTTGCATACTAGTATGCTTCCTCCACACTCTGATTTCTTATTAGAATAATTTCATCTCGAAATTCGCATGCCTTGACACTTTCTCATCATCATCATTTGTGTGTCACGCTCTAATACTTGGTCTATAAAATTCTTTTGTATAATCTTTGACACTAGATTCTCTTTGTTTCAAATTTTGAAATTTTTTAAATAAACCTAAGTGATAATCTACTGGCAGGAATTTATCCTTCATTTTGGTCACCATTATGTCCCATGATTTAATCTTCTTTTTTCCTATTCTTTGTCCTTTCTATAAATGATCCCACCATAGGGATGCATGTCCTTTTAAAACTTAGTGCAATCAAGCTTCACTTTCTTGGGCTCTTAAATTCATTCAAATTCAAAATATTTCTCCATTTCAGAGATTCAGTCTACAAGTTCTCCAAGATTCAAACTACCATTATAACCCGGAAGATCCAATCTTGGTTTATAGCTCATTTTTTATATTGCTCTCAAGAATATCTCTTTTACTTTCTCTACTTCTCCTTTATTCACTTCACCTTCTCCATCTACCACTTCTTCTTCATACTCACTAACATATTCAACGTGTACCTCTCTTCTTTGTGGTGCATCCATTTCATCTAACCTTGTTGTAATTCCCCTTGACATCTCCACAATTGCCATATCACCCTCCTATGGTGCTACTCCTCTTCGAGAATTTCCTCTATGTTCCATGTCTCACTCACATCCTCTACAGTTGCAAGCTTCCTCTCTTTCACTTCTCACAACAAATTCCTCTTAGGATTTTTCTATTTACATGATCACAACATCAACCTGCTTTGATAATACTTGGTGTAATCAAGATTAGGGAACCTTACTAGTCAATTCAGTTTCAAATCTCTCTCATGATCAAGCTATAAAACACCATGAAACAGGATTCCCAACCAACTCTAGGAACTTCAAAGGATTAGTTTCTCACTTCTCGGATCAAGATCGCCAGATGGAGGGAGTCAAATGGGCCATATAGATAGAGTGGTTTATGGTCGCCAATGTTGCTCTTGGGCTACTCTACTAGGAAATTTCTGGAGGGGAGATGGATTCTATCAACTACCAACAATATTAAAATAATAGAAACAATTTCAAATTTTATTATTACTAGAAACATTTGAGAGTACAATACAAATTATTTTGGTTACAAGCCTTCTACCTTCTTTATGTGGTGATATACTTTCCATAATTTTCCAATCAACCCTAAATGCATCAATTTCCCATATTTTATACTTGCATGTATGGAAATTCAACCATTTGAAGAGGTAGTTCAAATATTGTCATAAATGGTTCAATGATAGTATGTCATGTGTCTATATTTAACTCACTTTTCCATTTTCTCAAGTGTTATGCTTCATTTTATTTCTTGTTTTATGCTTCATTTTTCTTCTTGTCGAGGTTTTCAACTTCATCAAGAACTAATTATTGTTAGAAGTTCCTACCTCCTTAGGAACTCTTGATAGTTTTTTCAATGTAGCTTTTATTGGGGGTTCCAACCTCATCAAGAACCAAAAACTTATCAGAAGTTCCTACCTCCGTAGGAACTCTCAAACTTTCATTTATCTCATGGAATGTTATGGCTTGAGATGCATTGGTGTTACAACTAAAAATTGGAATCATCGAGGGTTTCAATGGTTCCCTAGAACTCCTATATGCTTTTAATCTTGAATCTTAACAAGAATTTAAGTCTTTATTGATGATCCCGCAAGGAATTGAAATTGTCGAGAGTTTCAATGGTTCTCAAAACTCTTATGTAAACCTACTAGTGAAGCTTTGCAAAAATTTGTCTTTATGGTGCTCTGATCATGAACTATAAGTATCAACGGTTCCAATGGTTCTCAAAACTACTTTGAGCTTCGACTTCACAAAAAAAAACTTGTCTTAGAGAATTGTCAATAATTCCACTATGACCTAGAATTGTTGGCAGTTCTAGTGGTTCCTAGAACTACCCTAAGCTCCGAATTCATATTAAAAACTAAGTCTTAGAGACTTGTTGGCGTTTCCACCAAGAATTGGAACTTTCAAAGGTTTTAGTGGTTCCCAAAACTATTCATACCTTTGATTTATTCCTACGCAAGTCCAAAGCTCCGACTACCCATAACTTTGTCAATTCTTGTCTAATTTCCACCAAATTGAACCATAGATGTCATTTTGGATCCTCTACAAGGTGAAGTTGTTAATTGATCAAAATTCAACTTGAAGATGTCTCCCAAAAAAAATCATCAAACTCAACTATTGTAAAACCAAAATAAGGCAAAGACTAAACAAAGTGAAATATTTTTGGGTGATACAGGATTGCTTGTGAGCCTAGATGCTCTTGCATCAATCAATGATTAAAAAATTCTTCAATAATTAGGTAAACAATAGAAATATTAGCAATGACTAATTACTACAATATAAAATCATAATTCCAACACTAAAATTGAACTACACAACTACCACTCAAATTCCCAAAAGAAGTATATTAAAGTGGTATAATGCATACCGAAGAGTTACAATAGCTTTGGAAGTAAATGATATCAATAAACATTGGTATGATAATCTACATGAATGAATCACAACACTAGGAATAATATTTCATTAATCTCAATATTGAGTTTGGTCATGTTGCCACTCGAGATAAATAATATTTCAACAAATATAAGATAATGTGATCCCCTTTTTAATGGTGTGGTAACTAATAAGAAACAAATTATATGCCTTTGGAATGATATGTCCCCTTTATTGAAGGGTGTGATAGGTAGAGATATTCATTTTCAAATACTTTCAACCTTAAACATGTATGGTGCTTCCAAAAATAAATATAAATCATTCAAAATTGTATTGCATCCTTCTCACAAACATAAAAAGAAATGTATAGCATGGATGCTACTAATATGGTATAACTAGAAATTATAGTTGGTACAACCAATAATAATAGGGAAATAAATAGCATATAGGTAAGGCTGGAATAAAATAAGATGTCATTAAACAGTAAAATATATGATATTTTGAAGTCACCTTAAAACTCACTAAAATCTATGGGCAGATGGGTGGGTGCCCCTCCAGGCTGGCGGAGGGGACATGGAGGAATAGGCCATGGTGTCAGGTGAGTTGAGGATGGTGAAGGACGAAGGAGAGATGACTTGTTAGGGGGTGTTTGTAGTAATCATGACCTTGAAGCATGTGAGGTGATGGGAAGGAGTGGTCACCTTTCCCTAGGCCAGATTATATGCAATTTACCTGGCGTACTTAGTCCTCAGCAAGCTCTCAACACATTTAGAGAGGATTTATTTGTGGTGGGTGACGGAAACTCAATACCTGGCATTCATTTCCTTGTGGATTGGCATTAAGGCTGACCAAGGTGCTTTTTATCTCTCATTTTATTTTCTTTGGTTGTGTATGGTGTTCATTTCTCTGTTTGGGAGTGCTTTGAGCCTGGGTGTCGATGGCAAAGCGCTCAAGGTTCATCATAGAGGTGTCGGTGGATGGGCTAACAATTTTTGGGGTGGATACCATGATTTCCTTGAATTCGTTGGCATGAGAAACCTCTTTCAGGGAAATTACAAACTAGAGATTGAAGAGGATTCTTCAAAATAATGATCCTCTGGTTGTCGTGGCCACCAAAATGATTCTAGGGTCAGAGCATTTGGTGAATAAGGAATATGGTAGGGATAATATGCATGACTCTTCTCATTTTTTGGCTTCCCTTTTGTATAACCAGGTTGACAAGGCCGAGGCAAAATTGCTTCTTGAGAAGATCTTACGGGAAGACCTGGTGGAAGGGGTTGGCGAGGTGTTGCACGATGTGGCTGTGGGCAGAGGTGTTACATGTCCCTATGATTTCGAGCTCCTTCAAAGCTCGGATGAAGCCTTGAAGTTGTACCTGTTTCTTCTTGATTTGAGTGGATCGACCCTCATGAAGCATAGGATGATTGTGGCAGTGGTGATAGAGTTCCTCAAGAAGTTCTTTGGGTTGATGGCGGTCGAGGGTGTGGAATGGGTTAAAGACTTTGAAGCCTTTGCAAGGGCTAACAGTTTTATGTAACACTAATTTTGGCGGTGTCTGGTTTGGTCGATTAGTTTGTTTTTGCTTTATAATCATATGGGTGACGCTTTGTTAAGGAAATTGGTCCTCTGATGGCCATTTTGGATAATGATGGTGTCGATCGGGTGCTTGGTTGGTATGGTTGGTTAGGCCTTTACTGGTTTTTTGACATAATAGTTGGGTTGTTAATGGTGGATTATTACCTGTGATGCAGACGATTGTAGATTGGTTTCTCTAATTATATCAATAAAATATTATACTTGCGTATCAAAAAAAAACTCACTAAAATTTACAATCCCCAAATTGGAACTAGAAAACAACTACAATTTTTTGCTCAACTATGATATCTGAATGAAAACACCATGAAGGATTGGAGGGTTTTTTCATCCTCAAATTTTAATACCTCGAGGGTTTTTATCTTCAACCAAGAATATGAACAAAGTTCATCCTCTAAGAAAACAAGGAATTGATTTTATAAAAATGGATGATGTCTTCCATGCGCAACCTCTTATTTTATAGCCACTTTTTTTATTAAAAAAAAAATCACTTTCCACATTATCCTACCAATGTATAAAAAATACATTTTTTAAATAACATTACATTGAACCTTATTTCTAGATGCACACTTTTTAGTAATAAAACATAAGTTATCATTTTATGAATATAACATAAACTTACTTAAGACAACTTAAGTTAAATTATTTATTTCCCTTCCTTCACCCCATTAGGCTATAGGAGATAACATAATAGGCTAGGGGACTCCCAATGACTTAAGCTTTGAAAGGGGACATGACAATCCACCCTTCCCATAATCAATTTCCCACAAGCAATTACAAATTTGGATGTCATAAAATATATGCTCTTTCCCAAGTGAAACCCTCTACAAGGATATTCTTTCAACAAACCAAGTACATTCTAATGTTTTTTTTTCCTAAATCTTCATTCCCTAGTATCACTGGTTCCTTCATGAACCAAGATCAATTTCCCTTTATCATCCAACACAATAAATTTATTTGATGGAGTAATGTGTTGCCCAAGTACAGCCTCTTGAGGCATAAAATATGGAACACGTTGTGAATTTGACTATGCTCTAGAAAATCCAACTCATTTTCATCTTCTCTAATCCTCTACTTAATCTTTTATGGCCCATAGAAATGGGGCTTGATCTTCTTTGCTCCACTTATATTAAGAGAATATTTTCTTTATAGTTGAAATATTTTAAAAACCATATCTCTAACCTTAAAATTCTTCTTTGTATAATGTCAATCTACATATTTTAGTAATTTTGAGCATGATTGAGATTTTATTTAAGAGTTCAAAATTTCTTAGCTTTGTTTACCTGTCTCTAGCCCTTAGAAATCTACTATTAGAAATGACTAAATCAACAAATGTTTTAGCCAAATATTCATATAAATCCATGAGTGGTGATATGCATATGAACATGTGATGGGTGGTATTATACAAATTCTCCTAGATAGTCATTTGATCCATGTCTTTTGTTGTCCTACTATATAATTTCTTAGGTATCTCTCAATCCATTTTTTTAAAATATTTATCTACCCATCAATATGAGGGTGGAAACTAGTGTTAGGTGTAAGATCAGGCCTATCAAATGAAAAAACTTTAGCCAGAACAAAAAGGAACCTATTATCTCTCATGTTATATTTTTAGGAAAATAATGAAGACAACACTTTTTTGAAAAATAAATCAACTAAGGTTCTTTGTACTTAGAATATATGGAAAAGAAGTGAGAATATTTTATGAATATAACCACAACAACATAAATACAATCATTACCTTGCACTTCAGGAAGCTTTGTGATAAAATCCATGGAAATACTCTCTCAATTAGAATGTGTAGGGGTTACAATAAGCCTACTGGAAATTTTTTCTCTATTTTGTTATGTTGACAACCAAGGAACTTGATGATATATTTAAGGAAAACATTTTTAACTCCTTTCGATGAAAAAATTTCCCCAATTTTCTTAGATCTCTTGAAGTATCCAAGATGGCTTGTCAAAGGTGTATCCCGGACTGCCCTCAAAACTTTGTCTTTTATCTTTGATTTAGCGACAAGATAGACTTTATCCTTGTAGAGGATGAGTTAATTTTCTACTCTTAACCTATCATCTTACAGCTTTACTTCTAGGATGTTAGTAGTAAAATAATTCCTTGTATATTAGTTTTTCAATCAGTAGAAATATTAGACATAGAGCATAAAATTATCTTTCTAGATAAAGCATCAGCCACTACATTTTTGTCCTCTTAACATACTCTATGTTGAAATTATAGACTTAAATGTTACTCATCCATTTTTTTGCCTCTCACTAAGATCCTTCTAGTCAAGTAAATAGCATGTCACCAAATAAATACCACTTAAACTTAGATAATGCATGCATGATGCCTAGAAAATCCTTATCATTAATTGAAACCTTCTTTCTACTTCTTTATGTTTTGGCTCTCAAATGTTATTGGATGTTTGTTTTGTGCTAATACAAGTCCAGTCCATTCCCATAAGAATCACACTCTACCACAAAGGTAAGTGAAAAATAAAGAGCAATCAACATAGGGTGTGAATTCATTACTTCTTTAATCTTGTCAAAATATCATTGCACTACATCACACCATGCAAAGGCTCCTTTTTTAGTCAAATTGGTTAAGGGTCCTGTCAACAATGAGAAACATTTAACAAACCTCATGTAATATTTGTAGAGACCAAAAATCATCTTAGTTGAATCAAGGTCTTTGGTGGTGTTATCACCAAACAATGCACCCTCACTGAGTTGCAGAACTCAGTCTATTGGTGAAACAGGATAACCCCCCTGATTGTGGGCTTAAAAAATGGGATTTAACCTCCAGAGTGAGTTGGTTCTCCTTTGGTGTCACCTAAAACTACTAATAATGATTTGCAAGGGAAAGGGTAAAAGAAAAACATAAAATGAAAGACTGAATCAAAAGGTGATGCACCTAAATGTTAACTAGAACCTGTAAAGTTGCTTGTACACACAGTTCCAATCAATCACCAAGCTTAATATGCACAACTCAAAATACTTATATGTTTTGCATAAATATTTCATAAGAAGACCAATGCATTCAATTCAAAAAGGAAAAGAAACTTTCACAATTTGAATTATTTGCAACATAATACAACTCACAACCTGCAAACACACATAGACTTTTGCACAAAGGTGATGCTAATGAGACACTATAACAAGGAAAATGATAACTTCACATGTAATGGCATCAATCATCGAAATTCACATAATAAAACAGAAGAGGAGGAGGCAAAATACTTATCTTCATTGATTTTCAAGGTGTAAAATATTGTACATGACTGTAAATGAGTTATAAAACTCTGTATTTTTCCTCCAAGGACTTCAAATGAGTCACAAAATAGAAAAAGCATAAGTGAGAACTAACTCCAAAATGAGTCAAAATTAGACTATATCCTCAATCCTCCATCTCCCACCAAAAAAGGATCTAGAAATTGTTGGGGTCGGATGCAACAAAAAAGCCCCAAATTTAACATGAAAATTCACTCCCAAAAGGCTTCAATAATGAAAAAGTCAAGTTTGACCAAGTCAGACACAAAGGCGCAAGATAATAATGCCTAGATACCCTCCATGTATTCTAAAACTTAGTCAACATGCCTATATTCACTCCAAATGTTTCCAAACCTCCTTAACCATCCCCTACATGCTTGCAAATCATAACTCCAAACATATCCATATCTCCTTTGCCATGCGTTGAAAGCTTCTACCTTATTTTGCATTTCAAATAACACTTAATTAAGTGGCTTATACTTACACCACTTAACTAATTTTTGTACATTTTATAGCATAAGCAAAATAAAAAGGCCAAAACTCGACCACATAGGAAGCAATACAAAGCATAAGTCAAAAGACTTAGCATTTACATCATGAAAGGAATTATGAGTTTTTATTAAAAAAATCACAAGTCATAAAAGCCACGGCATGTATTAATTTGCAAAGTTTGTTTTAAAACAAAGCAAAAATTCCACCAAGGCATCGGCATGCATAACTATTAGGGTAAAACCCTAAAAGACAAAACATAAAAAAAATGCGAAGGCATTTTCATTTTGTTTTTTGTCGAGCTTCTGGAAAGCTCCAAGCGCCACCAAGGGTTTGCACTTATGGATATTTTTTATAGGTATCACACACATATTCTTACAAAAAGAAATAGCTCAAGCTTGGGTAAGCTCTTCATCTACTAAAGCCCCAAATTTCTTTTTATTTCTATGAATAAAAACTCATCTTGAGCTCAGTAAATTCAAGAATGATGAATGTAACTTGTCTTTTGTGCATTTTTAGTTTGCTTACACCCATGTCACGGCATCTCCATATTCGTGCCCTTGATTTTATGGAATTTTTCTGTAAATTTCTCTATTTCTAAAACTTGAAATTTTCCAGGCACGAATTCTAATGCTTTGAGACTCATTCATTCTCTGTATAAACTCAAAAGTTTTGTTTCCTTTGCATTTCCTGAGAAGAAAATAGGAAAAGGATCCTCGCCATGTATGGCTTAATAAATAGGTATTGTAACCTCCATGGCCATAGGCATGCTACTGTAGATGTTAAGGATTTTTCTTTCATTTATGGCCAATTCTCTTGCATTTTTGTACTCAGCTCTTCATCATTTACTCAACACGTTGTATTTAATGGCTTGCTCCATCTGAGTTTTGAATTTTTGCAAGATTTTGTATATTTTCTACCACGGCAATGTGTTTTTGCAGGCATTAATGGCCGAGGGTTCCACTTCCACCGAGGCTCTGTTTATATCTTTTCTGGAAAAATGAATGCAAAACCCTTCATTTTTCTGCTCCACTTTCCTATATTCTGGGTTTTTATATTACCACTTCTTTTATTCCATATTTATGTAAATAAAAGCTCATCTCAAGCTATTGTAGGTGCAAGAATAGTGAGTACTCTTTTATTCTCAGATATTTTGTCTCCATGGCCATAGGGTCTATAGAAAAATGCATTCTCTATGTTAGTCATTCTATTCTAGGTGTCCTTCTTAAGAAAGAATTCTATATTCATGACTATCTTCAAAAACCTTGAGGGTTTATGGATAAAACCCAACTATGGCTCACTTGAGGTTTTCTATGGTTGTGCCTTATCACTCACCTTTACAATTTTAATCTTTTCTAAACAGCCATGGCTCAGCCTAGGGTTTTTATTTTGCATATTTTGGGGTTCTTCATTCTTATAGCTATTTTGGGTTTTCAAGCCCATGATGCCATCCATTTCTCTAATTATGTCTTTATAATTTTTGTAAGGTTTTTTGCCTTGTAGAATTTGTAAAACTTTCAACTTGCCTCAATTTTATTTCCTCTAGGGTTTGTAGAGGATTCTATATCACCTATGCAATTTGTTTCATTGTCATCATATGTTTGACTCAAGAAAGTATCTTTGATGAAACTACATAACCATCTCCTAATCATAGTCATAAATGATTGTCACTCTCATGAACCAATCATGGCTTTCATAGACAGCCACATAGTATAAATAGCATGTTATCTTCATGGGGCACTATCCTATTATTCATGCATCATATTTCATTCTTATGAAATTATATTGTCAATGTTAACACTTAATAGCCCTTATGCTACCTTTGCTTCAATATTTTGACTCACCTATGATGTATCTTGATAGAGTCCTCAAGAAATAAGGATAGGTGTCTTTAGCATAGGCATATTCACCTCTTTGGTAATGATATTCACATGATGATCAACTCTTCAGTTAGATTCTTTGCAAGTACCTGAATAACGGGACTTGAGAGGTGGATATGCCTATGATATAGATAAATTTTCTTGTATCTGGACACTTATCAAGACATGCAGAAACAAATCAAAATAAGGCAGCATGTTGGGCTCAACCCTTGTGAGAGCCCATTCCACTCCACATGCTATGATCAGATGAATCAAAATAGTAACATAATTTCACCTATACCTGCATAGGAAGCAAACATGTTAAATAATATGTGCATATGATAGATGTTTTTTAATAATCATGTTGTTTTCTTGGACATCCATATGTTATCTTGATTGTTTTAGTGCACATGAAGGATCAGATTATATTCTTATAGAGGTATGAGCATTTATTGACTGATGAACCCTCATTTCTCTAACAACACTCTCTCTTTCAGATGCAGGCAACTAGGAGTAGCAAGGAAGCAGAAGCTTCGAAGCAGGACAAGAAGGAGACCGACAATGATGCAATACAATTCAACAAAGACCAGTCATTCAGGCAATGAAGGGCCCTCTTTCCTTATATGTGTATTCCTTTCTTTTAATATCTATAAATGTATAATGTTTTCCTTTGTTTACATTAAAATAGTTAGTCTCATGACTTGTGTGAGACCTTATACATTTACACTATCAATAAAGATTACTTTTCTTGAAAATATTATACAATCTTTCTTATGTTGTATGCATTTGCATAAACACAATCTAGTAATGTAATATTTTGTTTTTCTTTATGCACATGAATGTAATATAGCAGAAATAAAATGTACCTTCTTTTCATTTGTAAGTCACAACACCTCTACCTGATTGAGCTATTAGCGAAATTAGGTAACATTTTTGGCGACATCTGTTATATGCTTGCCTACTAAACATTAGACCAATTGCCTAGGCTTATCCATTGGGCACAGAGTCACTTAGAAAACTAAACCAAACCTGGAAAAAAATATGTTAATGTTGTAACTCAACTGAAAAGTTCATGACACCTTGGAAACTTATTAAAAACAAAACTGCAGAAGGAAAACTACCTAACTGTACTTGACAACACTTAGGGAAATGAAAAACTGGCATCTAAACTAAGGTGCAACAGCACTTATTGAAAGAAAAACACCTAATCTAACATATACAAGGTTGATCGGACCTCAAAACGCTGTTTGAGGTGTATCCCATTAACTGGGATAGGCAAAAATTCTCCATCCATCTTTGATAACTAGAATGCATTGTGTTCCTTGCATTCAGTAATAACAAACGAGCCACTCCAAAAATTATCAAACTTAGTCTACTTTCCTAGCCTGCTTTTCAGTTCATCCCACTTGAGCACAACATCACTCTCTAAATACTCTGGTAGTTGCCTTCTTATCAAAGACCTTGTTTTTTTGGAGTTGATGATACTCCAAAGACTTAATTGCTTTTTCGCTTGTCTCTTCTAACTCCATGAGTTGAGCATACCTAACTGTCATTGGGTCCTATTCTTCAAACATTTCTAGCTAGTGCATAATATCAAGAGCTGGAAACTCCACAGATAAAGGAAATCTTGCCTCTTTACCATAAACCAATACATATGGGGAATTCCCAATGGACCTTTTGGGATTTATTCTATCTACCCACAAGGAAGACTTCAACTTGGTATGCCAAGTTCTCTAATTATCCTCCATGGTTCTTTTAATAATCCTTATCAGGTTCTTATTTGTTGATTCCGCCAAACTATTACCTTGAGGGTAATATTTTGATGATGTACTCAAATAAATGTCATTCTTAACAGCCAAATCACTTACTCTTAATCCAACAAATGCCAAAGCATTATCAGAAATGATTGACTCGAGTACTCCAAACCCGGTTACTAAATCATCATAGAAGCTTAAAACAACAGACTTATTGGCTTCTTTCAAAGCCACTGCTTCAGTCCATCTTGTAAAGTAATCAATTGTAGTAAGTACCCACCTATGACCTACACTAGAAGGTGGATTTATGGGTCCTATAAAATCAATGCCCCACCTCATGAAGGGTTGTTCCACCTGAATTGGTTGCAAGGGTAAAGTTGGCAACCTCTCTTTGCCTACAAAAATGGCACATTTTACACACTTTCTCGCCCAAGAATGGGCATCCTTAAACAACCTTGGCCAATAATATCCAGCTCTCATTATCTTCCATGCAGTTGTTCTTGGGGAAAAATGACACCCGACAGTTTCATCATGGAACTCATGAAGTACTTAATCCACCTGGTCACAATCAATACACCTTAATAGCACACTATTAAGATCCTTTCTAAAGAGAACATTATCAACCAGTACATAGCGAATAGACTACAACTTGAAATACCTCCTCTTAGCCTTATCTAAACTTGGTGGACACTCTCTAGTTTGTAAAAAATGAGTCATATCTTGTACCCAACTTGCACCTAATGCATGTGCAACATTTTCAGATTCATCATTAGTGACCAAAACAGCCTTTGTTTTTGTTTTATCCTCATTTCAGGACCCTAAAACCAGTTGTTCACAAAGACCTTTACCCCTTACTAGCTTAGTTATCTTGATATCAACATCATACTCCATTACCTTTGTGATCTACCCAGCCCTCTTTTCATTTAGGTCTTTGCTTAACAAAAACTCTTTCACACCAGGTGAGCAACCATTAATGTATCTTGTTATTAGAAATTAGAGGCTTAAACTTTTTCAGACTTTTGATAACAGCAAGTACATGTTTTTCCACAAAGCTATACCTTTGTTCATAGTCCTCTAAACCTTGACTGAAAAATGCAATGGGTTGATCTAAATTTCCATCATTTTGTTGTACCAACATTGTAGAAATGGAATGTAAGCTACCAAAAGCATACAAAATAAAATCCTTTGAAAATTTTGGATTTACTAAAGTAGGAGTTGTTGCTAGGGCCTCCTTAATTGCTTCAAAACTACGTTTGGCCTCTATGGTCTAGCTGAAACTTGCATTTTTCTTTAACATGGTAGTTAAAGGCTTTAAAATATTTGCAACATCTAGAATAAACCTTCTCAAACAATTAATTCTACCAAGAAAGCTTTCCAGCCCCTTTTTTATGATTGGGTAAAGGCAACTCTAAAATAGCTCTCACTCTTTCAAGATCAATGGTGACCACCTTTTTTGACACTATGTTTCCAAGAAGCTTGCCTTCATGAACAAAAAAGATACTCTTTTCAGGATTGATTGATATTCCAAACTCCCTGCATCTCTCAAACACTTGTTTTAAATGTGACAAATGCTCATCAACATTTTTTGAAAAAACCGTTACATCATCAAGATAAGTGAGCACAATTTTATTAATCAAACCTTGAAATTCCCTATCCATGGCCCTCTAAAAAGTGGCATCAGCATTGGACAAGCCAAAAGGAATTCTCTTGTAGGCCATGGTGCCCTATTTTGTAGTAAATGTAGTCTTAAATTGATACACTTTTTTCACTAATACCTAGTTATAACCAGAATAGCCATCTAACAGGGAAAATCTTTCTGAACCAGCAACTATGTGAAGGATATGCTCCATAGAGGGCAATGGATAATGATCTTTCAATGAAGCTCTATTAAGGTCTCCAAATTCTACACAGGGCCTAATCTCTCCATTTTTCTTTCTAATTGGAACAAGGTTAGAGACCCAAGATGTGTGCTTGATTGGTAAAATCATACCTTCGTCAACTAGCTTGATCAATTCTTTTATCATAAGAGGCTCAAGCTTTGGGTTTAAAGGCCTTTGTTTTTGCCTAAAAAGCTTTGCATTTGGCTCTAAGTCTTTGATATGCTAGGCAATTCTACGATCAAATCCCTTTAAATTAGAATACTCCCAAGAAAATACATCATGAAACTCTTGAAAAATAGCAATAAAAGCTTTCATATCCTCTTATGAACAGGTTTTACCAATTTTAAGGAGCTTACCTTTGAAAATTTCCAGCTCTTCATAGTGTTCCTACTTAATTTGCATACCAGTTTTACCTTTCTTTAATTGATCATAAGTGTTGAAAATAGATTCCAAGGTGACTAGACCCTTGGGCAACGTGTTTGTCATCAGCTATATGACCTGATCGTCATATTATTGTTTAAGTTTCTCCTAATTTGCCACTAAGAACTCATCTTCCTCAAGCAGAAATCTCAACACATGTTCATCACTCTCAAACACTTTCCAATGAATGTTATTATCAAGAACAGAGGGTCTAACTACAACTTTAACATATTGTTGCACTTTTTCCTTCTTGATATCATTAGGTATGTCAAACTATGCACCTATTGCAACTAGCCTATCTGCATGCTTGTTTTGATTCCTAGGAATAGAAATCAGATTAAAAGCATCAAACTCCTCTATCATATCCCATACTCTATGCTTATAGGACTTCAAAACATCATTCTTAGTTACATTCAAACCTCTTACCTAGTTGACTATCAACTTGCTATCCCCAAATACCTGTAAGAAGCTTATTCCTCTTTTCCTTGCCCATTCCAAGCCCTAAATCAGACCTTCATACTCAATAGTATTGTTAGAGCAAGAAAAAACAAAATGAAACACAGAATAATACTTGTCACCTTGTGGAGACACAAGAATTGCACCCCAACCAGCTCCATTCTTGCTTCTAGATCCATCAAAAAATATTTTCCATACTTCATTTTGTTGTTCTAACTATTGTTCTACACCATTTTCTAGATTTGGCATTATTGTTTTAAGTTCATGTTAACACATACACCCCCAAACCAGCCTCTTTGATATTTTCACTTGGGTTATCCTCGATATTTTTTGTTGCCCACTCATTTAAGAGCACATCAGGTACACTTTCAGCTTGCAATTCTTAAGCAGCACCAAGCTCACTATCGTCAAAAATAGCACAGTTTTCATTTATAGCACTTGTTACATAGGGTTCAATGTGATTTTAGCAAGTAACTCAAATTTTATAGTAACTTTAGTCCCATACCTAGTCCTAAATAGCATATGAGACCAATATGTTGCCCTTATGCTACCTTTTCTTCAATATTTTGACTCACCTATGATGTATCTTGATAGAGTCCTCAAGAAATAAGGATAGGTGTCTTTAGCATAGGCATATTCACCTCTTTAGTAATGATATTCACATGATGATCAGCTCTTCAGTTAGATTCTTTGCAAGTACTTGAATAAAGGGACTTGAGAGGTGGATATGCCTATGATATAGATATATGCTCTTGTATCTGGACACTTATCAAGACATGCAGAAACAACTCAAAATAAGGCAACATGTTGGGCTCAACTCTTGTGGGAGCCCATTCCACTCCACATGTTATGATCAGATGAATCAAAATAGTAACATAATTTCATCTATAGTTGCACAAGAATAAAACATGTTAAATAATATGTGCATATGATAGATGTTTTTTGATAATCCTATTATTTTCTTGGACATCCATATGCTAGCTTGACTCGTTTAGTGCACATGAAGGATCGGATTATATTTTTATAGAGGCATGTGCATATATTGACTGATGACCCCTCATTTCTCTAACAACACTCTCTCTTTCAGATGCAGGCAACTAGGAGCAACAAGGAAGCAAAAGCTTCAAAGTAGGACAAGCAGGAGATCGATAGTGATGCAAGACTCAATTGAGACCAATCATTCAGGCAATGGCAGGTCCTCTTTCCTTATATGTGCATTCCTTGCTTTTTATATCTATAAATTTATAATGTTTTCCTTCGTTTACATTAAAATAGTTAGTCTCACGGCTTGTGTGAGACCTTAAACATTTACACTATCTATGAAGATTACTTTTTTTGAAAAGATTATACAATCTTTCTTATGTTGTATGCATTTGCATAAATGCAATCTAGTAATGTAATCTTCTGATTTTCTTTATGCTCATGAATGTAATATAGTAGAAATAAAATGTACCTTCTTTTCAGTTGTAAGTCACAAGAGCTCTACCTGATTGAGCCGATTGAGCTATTAGCGAAATTAGGTAACAAGTGGAGGCCAATCCAAAATTTATTTTATCTTCTCTTGATCTACCTATACTCCTTGAGCATGGCCTAAATACAAGATTATATCATACTAAATGGACTCCTTTGTGAATAATGCTTGTTCTTTTAAGATTCCCAAAACTTCTACATGTCTTGGATGATCATCCCATGATTTGTTGTAAATAATGATGACATCAATGAATACCAAAACAAACCTCCTCAATTATTTTTTGAACACTTGATTCATGCAAGACTAAAAGGTTATTTCTTAGATGTCTTCATCCCTTATTCTAATCTAATGGTAACCTAATCTATCTTCTATCTTAATAAGTAGACTAAACCATGTAACTCATCAATCAATCCATCAATCTTGGGAATCAGATAATATTTTTTGATAGTTTCCTTTTTCAAGGTCATATAATCTATACATATCCTCATGGTTTTATCCTTCTTTTTAACTAAGACTACATACAAAGAAAAGGGGTTTGAACTTGGTCTAATGTGACCTATATTTTAAAGCTCCTTGATGGCCTTCTCAATCTCTTATGCATTTTGGGATGGCGATAAGGAGTGGTGATGATGGGCTTGGCACCACCCTCCAATTCTGACATGCTCAAAACCTTTATTAGGTGGCCTTCGTGAAGGTATATCATTGAGGACCTTGATATGCTTATCTAAAATGGATTGGATATCAACATGATAGGACTTCTTACTATCTAAATAAGTTGTGATTGTTACCAAGCATTGGTTTTCCTAAGAAACTTAACCTCAACAAAAAGTTTTATCCACATTTTTTGTAGAAACAACCTTGGGAGTTATGTTTTCCATTTTGCATAGCACTACCTTCTTTCCCAATAAATGAAACTTTACCTCCATGGTATGAGTTTTTAGTGAGCTCTCTGAGTGAATATAACGTAGACTCCCAATACCATATTAATATATCCTATGCCAACAAAATAGAAGTAATTGGTCACCTTATGGCTACTTAAGGTGATGCTCAACTATAGAATCTTCTTCATGCAAGGAATGGTGAAACCATTTGCAACCATCACATTATAACCTTTGAATTCATTTATCTCTAGACCTCTCTTGACCACCAATCATTCATCAATAAAATTGTGGGTCACCACACTATCAACAAGCATTGTGACTATATCCATGCAACACTCTAACTCTGAGGGGGTTGTACTTTGGAGTACCAAAAAGGGTGAAAAAAGTACCTCCTAAAATTACTTTTTATTACCTTTAAAATTCTAGCTCCTCTTCATATTCAAGCTCCTCAATTTTAGGTTTTTCATCTAGAAGTACCTCAATGTAATGCACTAGGATTAACAAAAACAGATAAGCCCCAATTCCCATGGTTCTCTGTAAGTGAAGCATAAATTCTTCCGTCTCAATTTATTCTTGGTTTCTTCCTCCTTTCTAGATAACAGGTTCTTTTAATACATGATCCCTTTCTGAAAAAGGTTTCTTTGAAGGAGGAGATATTGATTAGAATTTGCTTAGGAATTGAAGTCTCCAATGTTAAGGACCTCTTAATTGCCTCTTGTAAAGAAGTTAGTTTGAAAGCATTCACCAAACCCTTGAGACGTTTGGATGGACCTTCCATAAAAAACACGATAAGACTCCTTTTGGAGACATCAAGAGCTATCACTAACATTTTTTAGAATCTTGCCACATAGCTTTCCACAAAGTTGTATTGTCTTAAGCTAGGTCAACTCCTTGAAATGGATTTCAAGGTATTTTCTTCAAATCAATTGTAATAAAATAACTTGCACAAGAGAAGAAAATATTATGAAATGTGTTGCAAATACTTGATAATAATATGCCACTTCGAGGGGGCAACCTCCTAATCCACTTTGAGGAGGATACCTCCAATATTCTTCAATAAGAACACAATACTCAACATGATTATAATAGCATACCTATACCTCCTATATATACCATACTTATGTCTAGGATATGACCCAAGGTGACCTAGATAACCCTATATAAGCTTTAGGCCATAGCCTAAATAACTAAATAACAATATAACAATGATAAAATGACTCAATTAAGAGTTAAGGTAGCCATAATCCGATTACTTATAACACTATACACTCTATAAGGGTAGTGACGTAACATTGCCCTCGTCTTTACAAAAGCATTGTCTTCAATGCTAAAAAAAAAATTCTTCTTCTTCATCCTCTTTTTTATTTATATTTCTTCTTCTACTCCTACTTATTATTATTCTTGTTCCTGCTCTTGTTCTTTTTCTTGCTCTTTCTCTTTCTTTTGCTCTCTCTTATTCTTGTTCTTTCTTTTTTCTTTTTCTCCTTCTCTTGCTCTTTTTTTGTTCTAATTCTTGTTCTTTTTCTGTTTCTTCTTTATTGTGGCTACTTTTTGTTGCGAAGAAGTTCTAGAAATATAATTTTGCAATAAATCACACAATGAAGTCAAAATACTTTTAAAAAAATTGCAACTTACCAAGGCCTAGGTTGCATTTTCCCAAAAAATCTACCAAAATTTAGGTGTTTTACAGCCTTGAGAGCAAATTTTTTGAAAACCCTAATTTTGAAATAAATCACATAATTATGCTCCAATTACTCTAAAAAAATTACTAGTTCAAAAACCCACAAAAAATTAAGAACAAATTCAACAAGATTTTGAAGAAATGTGCTTTCTAAGTAAATTGGGCATAAACCCTAATTTTGCAATAAATCACTCAATTTTGCTCCAAATCTTCTAAAAGTTGGATTGTAGCTGCTTGAATATTCTCTTCAAAAACCCTTTAAAAATCAAACGAAAATTCGCCAAAATATGGGAGATGCATTTCACAAAATGACCTCCAAAATTTAAATAAAATGCCTTGTCATGGTGCCAAGATCATGATCTAATACCACTTATAATGAAATAACTTGCACAAGAGAAGAATATAATATGAAATATATTGCAAATACTTGATAATAATATACCACTTCAAGGGGGAAACCTCCTAATCCACTTCAGGGGGGATACCTTCAATAATCTTCAATAAGAACACAATACTCAACATGATGATAATAACTGCATATTCCTCTTATATATACCATACTTATGTCTAGGATATCACCCATGCTAACTTAGATAACCCTATATAAACCTTAGGCCGACCTAAATAACGAAATAACAATATAATAATGTTAATATGACAATTAAGAATTAAGGTAGCCACAATCTTACTACTCATAACATTATACACACTATAGGGGTAGGGGCATAACATCAATCAATCAATCTTCTATTGAAATCATTATAGGTATTAATGAGGTTGTGACCCTAGGTGACCAACCTATGGTACCACCACTCATAAGTTATGCCTTCAAAACGAAGGATAGCAAACTTAATGGCTTCTTCAAACATGGGTTTAACTGATATGTATATGTGTAGCTTCTCAATCTATAAGCATGAGTTGTACACTTAATTGATCCATTAATAGTAGGAAGAATTGGCTTTCTCAATTATGTAAATTTGTTTATGTTCATTTGCCATATGGCTTTGTTCATTTCTCAACCTATTTCTCATCTTCAAATTATAGAAGTTTGTGAGGAACATTTTTGCTTGAATATAAGATTCAAGGGATCTATAATCATTGTAGCAAGTTGTAATATAATCTCTAACCAAATTTTACTCCAATAAAGGTCCTTCCCTTTGTCAGAAAGAGTTGAAAGGGTCTAGCTATGGAACAAATCAAGGTCCTATTCTTATTATTGTTTGTTGAAGTACCCCCTTCACCAATATGATTCCGGATTGCTCCAAGATACTCAAGCTATGCATTGTCTGGACCAACTAGACCATCATATTTATCAACTATTGTTGGCTTTAGATAGGAGCATTAAATTGTGTCATTTTTTCTACATCTAACATGACTCGTCTCTTCCCTCCATTTCAAACTCTTCTATCTAGACCCTAATGCTCTAATTCTAGAAATTTATATTCTAGTGACCAATCATTTCTTCTCTCATAATATATGATTTATCTATCACCGTTTTACATGCAATATACTCTACATCAACTTGATTAGCTTTCTCTTCAAGTTGGCAAGATCACAACTCTAATACCACTAATATCACAATGCATACCCAAGAGTTACGACAACCTTAGAAATGAATGATATCAATAAATATTGGCACAATAGTCTTCAAAAATGAATCACAACACTAAGAATAATATTGCATCAATCTTAATCTTGAATTTGGTTGTACGACCACTCAAGATAAATAATGTTTCAATAAATAAGATAACACAATTTCCTTTCCAATAATACAACAGCTAGTAAGAAACAAAGTTTTATAACTTTGGTGGTTTTATAACTTTGGTGGAATAATGCAGCCCCTTTATTAAAGGATATGCCAAAGATACTCCTTTTCAAAAGCTTTCAACTTTGGACATAGGCAATGCCTCCCAAAATAAATATAAATCATTCAAAATTGTACTACATCCTTCTCACAAACATAAACAGCTATGTATAGTACGATTGCTACCAATATGCTACAAATAGATATTATAACTAGCACAACCAATAATAATTTGGAAATGAACGACATACAAACATGACCAGAATATAATGAGATTTGCCACCAAACACCAAAATAAATGATATTTTGAAATCACCTCAAAATTCACTTAAATCTACAATCACCAAATTAGAACTGAAAAAATAATTTGAAACTTTTCACATAACTATGTTCCCTAAATGAAACCACCACAAAATATTGGAGGATTTTCATTCTCAAATCCAAATACCTCAAGGGTTTTCATTCTCAAAGAAGAAGGTGAGCAAAATTTATCCTCAAAGAAAAGGGGGAATTAACTGAATGCTTTCTTTTATTAAAACATTTTATCACTTTATTCAAAAAACGTAGAGAACATATTTTTTAAAATAACATTACATTGACCCTCTTTTTAACACTTTTAATAATAAAACTCAAATCATTTTAGAAATATGACGAAGTTACTTAAGACTACTTAAATTAAATTATTTATCTTCCTTCACCCTATTAGCCTACTAAGAAATAACATGAAAGATTGGAAAAGGGATGTGACATGGTATCATAATATGCAATATGTACTACCTAAATGAGTGGAAGATAGACTATGTTCCCTTTAATATTGTGATATATAATGAGTTTGGAAAAAATTGCCTTTATTTGCTATCATTGTATCTTTGAGGAATTTGTTTGAGAAACATTGCATTTTATTTGTGAACATAAAATTGCCCTTTATTTGCTATCAATACATCTACAAGGAATTTGTTTGGTAAATATTGCACTTTATTTGTGAACATAATATCCTTGGAGAATCTAGCCCCACTTTCAATCATCAACAAATAAAGACTTCTATTGTAGATAAGTTTCGTAAGTCTGGCAAAAGACTTTAGCAAGAAAGAAAAAATACTATCTTGAAGAATTTAACTGCACTTCAAACCATCAACAAAAAGCTTATTTGGAGGTCAATATCCCTTGGAGATTAAAGATTCTCATTGTCCAGTTGAAAACCCTTGCATCATCTTTTATGTAAAATACGTAGATGGAAAAGGTCAAAAGAGGTATGGGAAGAGAGGGTATGTCTTCTGCATAGATTGGTCAATTGAAACAAAAACAAACAAAAAACCTTTATTTTGAATTGTAAAGCTCACAAAAACATCTGGATCAAGTAAATAAGTAATTTAGTAGCAACTTATTTTCGAGATTTATTCAACGAGCACATGGTTGAGAGAATGAGAGAATTTATCATCAAATTGAATGGTGGAAAATCAGCACTTCACAAAACAAAAATTGCAAGGTCTGATGTCCCATAAACTATCTTTAGCCTTATGGACTTCAAAAATCTTCTGTTCCTTTAAAAAAATTTACAATAATCCAACAAATCTTGTGCAGTATATTATAATATAAAAATATACATCCATTGCAATAAGTGTCTAAACAAACTATACGATAGAAGTCGAGGATATGCCTAAAGACGCACTGGTATCATAATGCACTACCTAAATAAGTGGAAGATGAATTGCATTCCCTTAAAACTTGTTTTCTAGAATAAATCTGAGGAATACTGCACATTATTTGCGATCATAATATCCTCAAAGAAATTTTGGAAGTCAAAAAATAAAACAAAATTTGGGGAATATATTATAAAAATACACATCCATTGACAGTGTATCTAAACAAGCACTGCATTCTAATAATCATAATATAGTCATGTTAATTGTAAACAAATAAAATCTCACCTTCTGTTATGTTTAAAAATTACTTGAATAGTGTAAAATTAACAAAAAGCATCTCAGAACCTTCAGGAAAAATTAAAAAATAAGTAAAAGTGATTGCATTGGTAAACCTGCTTTCAGTACTCCGAACTCTTTGCAAATCCCTTAAGGTCTGATCCACACCTCAAAATCATCGAAGTAAAATATTTTCCCTGTTCCTGCAGCTCAAAATAGCTATAACGTATATTCAAAAAGCTAGTACGCATAAGATATGAGAATACAATCAGCTTCCAGACCTCAAGAGTCATGATAGGCACACTTCTAACCCCTTCATAAACATTGTCTTTGCCATACAGGATGAAGAAAGATAGGACAATTATCTATGCTATTGAATACTCAAACCATTTTGTTCGTCAGCACAGTCGTACCTTCTATTTAAATTGAAAGCTCAAAACGGAACTGCTAGTGCTATTATTCAAAAAGACAAGCTGTTCCAAATTGCAAACACCCTACAGGGATTTGGTTTTCGCATCATAAGAATAAAATTTATGCTCGGTCATCCCCCCTTGATTAACATGAGAGGGCCTAAAGGTCATCAGTTACGATGGTGAGTTCAGCAGTTTGTCATTCCGCTTGAGAAAAAACTCTCCTCTTAAGAAAAAAGACAAACATTTCTGTTTATAACACATACAAGTGCTACAATCCATCATAATGCATGTGCCATGTCAACATTTCTCACAATGAAATGTTTGCAGTTTATAATATCAGGTATCACAACAGCATTGTCATTCCTTGCATTGACAGTTAAAGAAAATAGTCTCAATTAGCATACACCGGCCTTACATGATGAATCCTTGATATTCCTTTTCTCTATGGTAAACAACAAAAGCTAGAAATAAACCAGCACTTTCGGATAATTAATCCACTTTGAAATCAAATACAAATCACAATTTTACAGAATAAAATTATAAATAAATGAAAATTTGAGCATTTTCAAATTTTAATTTACAAGAAGTGCACACTTTGCCTAACACGTAAGTCAACATTCTGAATGACATCATAGCAATGTCTGGCCACCAAGTACCAGGCAAAGATCATTGGAGCTTAATTCCAGATCATCATTGTGGAACACCACATATGCTCCTTGTTTAGACAAAATTAGATACACAAAAAATGAGCATTTCCAAAATTAATTTACAGAAAAATGCACTCTTGCCTCAAGCCCAAACATCCTGTCAGACTCTTGGAATTTTGGACCTGGAAAAATGACCTTATTAGATAAAGATAACACACAGCAGGTCTTTCGAAGCACATTACTCCTTTTAACAATCTCCAGCACAGTTCATAAATAACATGAATAAATCAGGGAACCTAAATGCACAGAAGCCAATGAGAATAAATCTTTTTAGCAACTCAGCTCATTTCATCCTCTGATTTCACAGGAACGAGCAAGCATGAAGCCTCTTAACTGCAAAATTCGCATCTTGGAAGGTTTGTGTGTGACAAAGATATTGACACAACAAAAAGATCAACTTCTTGGCAGGGACCTTCTCGCAATTAAGAGAACATCCTCAAAAAATTACTTGCATACGCCATAGGCTTTATATCAGGATGTGGCTGCAAATCAGAAATGGGACAGAAAAGCCATTAATATATTTTAAATTATGCATATCATAGCCAGCCATATTTTTGTACATACTGCACAAAAACTAGAATTAGTGAGCAACTTCAACTATGAAGACGCGTTCAACTCTGCTAATAAAAGAAGAGATAGAACTAAACGAGATCTTGTCAATTGCCACAAGCAGCAATCCATCTATGCCTTTGAAATCGCATGCAAAATATTACAATTAATAGAATGCAAGTAAGCCTCTACTTACCACAGAAGAAAAGGAGATGATTTCTGGTTTAAGTTCTGGAGCCTTGAATATTATGAATGCTCCCTTATTGCCCATCTGAAAAACTCAAATGTTAACATTTTAATGATAAAATCTGAAGTAAGCATCGCACAAAGAGCCATTGCCACATAAAAGAAAACATACCACAAGTTTTAGTATTGACCTATAATGTTTGATACATATACACGACTTGCCTACTGAAAATCATGAAAAAAAAATCATATCAACACTCAACAACTCTTAGACAAATGTTACTGCCAATAACTAAACTGCTGGTACACCTTCAAGTTATTCCAAGGCTAACTACAAACACAATTGCTTATACAATTGATGTGCAATTGCTTTCAAGACGTGATCTGCACATTCTTGTATCCTTTTTCAATTGTATCACAAACTTCAATGTATACGTGGGTTAAATATCTCTTTCTCAATTGGGGAATGACAATAGTATTCTAATTTTTAATTTCACGAAAACTGTCAAGTGTATACATCTACCATTACTGTACACTTAGATGTTTTACCTGGAACAACTATCAGTTTGGATCCATACCAATATCTTTAAAAACCTCATTACAACAGGAGACTTCAATACTACTACATTTTCTAACTCTTAAGGAAAAGAAAGGTCCTGGCATTACTGTCAGAGCCTTGTATAAGCTAATTGACAGGAAGATATCAATTGATGTAAACTGTTCCCAGGGTAAACTCACATGGTGTAACCAATGCATGGGACCACAAGGAATTGCAGTAAAGCTAGATATGTTCCTTATATCCTATAAATAGGTGACCAGCAACAGAAAGATCAAGGCAAATGCTCGCGATTCAACTCCCTCCACACTTAGACCTATACAACTGGAAATTGAGAAAGACAGTCCAAACCATTCCCACATCCTCAGGTTTGAAAATATGTAGCTGCAACATCCTGGTTTACCAAACAATTTTGCTAATGTAGGACTGCAATCCCCTGTATCTAAGATTTGAAAATATGTAGTTCCAACATCCTGGTTTACCAAACAATTTTACTAATGTAGGACAACAATCCCCTGTATATAAGGTGACTCCACAGTTTGATTCATGAGAAAGCTGAATCATCTGTGACAAAAATACTCAAGATTGAAACAAGCAAATTTCTGGCAAAATTCCTAGGCTATCAACCAACACAAAAGAACAACTGAATTTTCCACATAAGCAAATTGGAGAATAAGGTTTCCCATTTGACCTAACAAGAGGCCTCCCAGGAACATCGGGACAGAATAAGCCAGCAAAAATTATGTGTTAAATTTGCAAATATCCAAACCAGTCAAAAGAGCCAAACAAAATTCTGATAAAATATCTGGAGGGTTTCTGCTCCATGATCGTTATTCACCCATATCCTGGAACAAGACATTTGGTAAGGCTGGTACTTTGGACTAATGTTTGATTAACAATCACATGAAGAATAGAATAAATCCAAGCAGCCTTGTAAACAATCATGGTCTACATTCTCATACCATTGCGGCTACCAAACAAGTAAAATGAAAATGGAGCAGATAACAAGAAACTTCCTCTGGCTACAAGTAATTTAGAGACCTTGTTATCCTTGACAAAAATCGCAATCCTAAAAAGAGCAGGAAGCTTCAATAAAAGAAATCTTCCACTCATAAATCAAGAATTGACTATGAAAACGGTGGTTAGCACATTAAAACCAGAGGCCTCCATGGAACAAAACAATAACATATAAGATCAATCCAAGAAATATAGAACACTAATTAGAAACTGTATGGATTAGTAATATCCGGACACTTGATATAGAGGACCGCTATTCTCCAACATAAAGTGATTTGACAGGTTAAGAAAGACAATCAGATGAATTTTTGGATGATTGGAGTTTAAAGCAGACAGTGCATTCAAACCATAAATAACCTGTCTAAAGGTATGTAATGTACATCAAATTCTCACTGCCAATAATTTAAAGAAATAATGTTGGACTAGGCACACCAGCTGTCCTAACTAAAAGCTGGCGATGGAAACAATAGAATGCCTCTTCAAGAATCAACATGGAAGCACATAACACATGCTTTCCAATGAAAGATGCCCCCATTTAACATGGATTGAAATCCAGCTTATTCATCACCATCTAAAGAGAAATTCCTGAATCTTTCAGAATCAACAAGAACCCACAATGATTACTCTGCCAGATCCAAAGGCAAGTCGCAATCACGACACTGGTACACATTGCAAAAAACTGTACTAGATACCTAAGTTGCCAGTTCTGGATCGGCTCCTGATTTACCGATTTGGGTTAACAGGTTCGGTTCGTGGATATGGCAAAGAAAATTGAAGGTTGGGTTCATTTTAGGTTCATCCATGCAAAAACATGTAAAAATCATATATATAGCCTAAAAACATGAACTAAGTTTAGAATACCACATATCATCATATAATCAACAAAATCACTATAAACTCTAATGTCATTTAAAACATAAATGATAAATATTATAAAATAATCATTGTTCAAACTTCAAGTTCAATATTAAAATAATAATATCAAGTTCAACAATCAGTTTTCAGTGTCATGGATTTTTCAAATCATCATCATAGAAATTAGATGATGTAGGAACATTCGAAGAACCACAAGCAATGCCACTGCCACTCGCACTAAAAGTGTGCTCACTTTCGAACATGTTGGAAAGTGGAAGCATCCAAATCAATATGCTCTAGCTCCATATCCCACAACTTCGTGGGGGTTTAGGGGCAGCAAACTCAAAACCACATAAACCTTCACAGCACACATCATTTTCATGAATTTTTTAAAAGGCACAGTCAAAATTGAAAAAATTAATGAAAAACGCAAAAAAAAATTAAAAATTAAAAACTTGTTCTCAATTCATCGGGATCTGTTTGGATCCTACCCAAGTTCATCCCAAATGAACCCAACTCTCCATGCCATGCCCTGCCAAAATCCATAGGGGAACGGGACTGGACCATGGATCCTGTTCAAACAACATGGATCCAACTTGTTGCAAGGTGGATCCAGTAACATTGCCAGATACCAATAAGTAAGAATTGGCAATGAGCAAAGCATGGAATTAGGGGCTATCACATCACTCCAGTTGGATACCACCTGACTAACCCTTTATTAAGCTCAATCATGATGAAGCCTCAACAAGAGACTTGGGTCTAGCAGGTATAAGGGGGTACTAAAAACCATAATGAGGAAATGATATCCACTAACATCAAGGAAATGGGCCACAAATGAATAACCAAGCAGAAATATAGGCTCTACATCAGGGAGTCTGATAGCAAAAAAGCTCAAATCTCTCACTTGTACATTTAAGTAGAAGGAATACAAAGAAAAAGAAAGAATCAACATCATTAAAAAAAATCCTGATGGCAAGGCAAAAGGAATAGAAAGCTCAATAGGTAGATAAAACTATCACTCACAATTAAAGCTGATTATTGATCAGTTATTCCTGGAATAAAATGATTCAAGGAAGTTCTCAGAGCTCATGAAAAAAGACATAAGAATGGAGTGGGCAGATATTCTGACCAAATTAAAAAGTAGGAGTCTCTTTCCCAAATAGCCTGTGATGAAATCACACTAGAAAAGTTTTGTTACAATGACTCGACATAAATAAAAAAGCATCTTTGCCTAAAATGTAAGTCATAAGTTACCTACACTCGTAAATATTGCTTACAAGAGTCACAAACCTTTTCATACTCCTATGTCAGTTACCAATAGTAAAGTCCCCACCAACCATGAGCCCCCTTGCTAATTTAATAGGCACAGTATTATCAACCCTTGTATTACCAATGCTCACTACCATTGCTTGATGCTTTTAAATGTGAAGTAATGTGTTTTCATACTTTTTCCAATGCATGCATATAAATCCAAATACACAATTAAAAGTCAATCCCCTAATGTTTTTTCAACCCCATCTCACACTCGTGCTTCCATTCTCCACTTGCCTTACAGCATACTCTTCAAACAAATCACAGCTATCCTAAAAGTGTCAGTGAGCCAGCTTACTCCTTGAACATGTATTTTTTAACTCTACTTAGCAATTTCTGCCTCAACCCCACAAAAAATCCCTCTTTATGTATGCATATCTGTAGGATTATACTTGTCAAAGTCATGAATGCCCACACATTACTCAAGAACCACACATTAATGGATCACACCCATTTAATGGTGCTGAAACAGGTCACTGAATTTCACAGATGAGTGCAGGTAGGACAACATAATCATGATTTACTTATTCCTGTTCAAGACAATGCAACAAAATTTAAAGTTGAATGGCAGGATTGATCCATACACTAGTACGGATACTCCATACTCAAGTCATCAACTTTCAGATTTCTTGAAGGACAACAAAGACTGAAGAACTAATCACAATTGTAACAGGCATTGTAAGTAAACAAGAGAACAAACATCACCATAAGACACAAAATTTACCCTGGAGAAACACACATATAGATGAAAACTCTAGCAAATATGAGAGCTACTACTCCTTTAAAACTCACTCCAATAGGCAATACACATTTAAGCATGATCCAACTAAGATTCAGACTTCTAAGATCTCTATTTTATTTTCAACACCACGATCATGCTACTTGCCCAAACACAGTCACTTACGAACTCAAAAAATGCACTCAAAGCTAATCTAAACCCCTAATTATCCATCCTCAATGTATAAGAATTGTCAATTCGGATCTCCAGTAGCTTAATATGGCCTTATAATAAATGGGGAAGTCAAAAGGGATGATATAAATGAAGAGACAATGAAAACTGGAACGTCACAGAACTTGTTTTTAGCACAGGCAACGCTGCCGCTTTCAGCAGGAGGCATTCAAAACTGACCCAGCATTTTCAAGACTGCTGTTTTTGACTTTTACATACAAATTCAAAATTAGGTGCACTTTTCATTTTTTTAGATTGCATCATTTTTCGAGAGGAATCCAAATATGCCATGTAGTTAAATCAGATCCTTTATGGATCAGAACTCCCCAATACAAATGCTTTTGATCCTCAAAATCTATAAAGGCTCAACAAGAGAGAGATGCCCCTCTCAACTGATGACACGATTGCCATCTACCCTTGAACCATAGAAGAAAGATAACCAAAACATGGAACATCTTTGTCTCTAGCCGTCCATGTGATGTAACAGTAAAGTGTTTGACATGGAGGCACTTGATCAATAATTGTTTTTTCCAAGGAAGTGATCCGTGTGTTTCCACTCACATCTTTCCATGAAAAAACAACATGAAGCTCTTTCCACCTTGATGAAACAGTACTTACTTGCCCACTGCCAAACACAACACCACATACACATCCAAAGGAGCAATATCTACAACCACTTCATCAACAAACTTGGAACCAATAACAAATTTGATTTTACATTGCCTACTAACAAGCACATTAGCTCCTTCTAGATCAAACCCAAACCATAAGGCTTGGGGTGTTAATAAATCTTTAAACCAATACTTTCAACCAAATCTTGCGAAGTTAAGTTAGCTTGAGAACATGAATTAAAGAGTGCATCAATCTTAACACCCTTAACATGAATCTTTAAGTTAAACAATGTTTCTTGGGCCAAAAAACCAACTTTCCAAGAGTTCAAGTAATCGTAAAACCCATCTCAGGGGTACATTCAATTTCTACACCCTTATTAGTACCATACTTTCTTCCTATATGGTAGACATAGAGTTCCTTTTACCCTTCTTCCCACATGCAACTTCTCACACAAGGATTCCAAATGATCATCTTTACCACAGTGATCACAATGTACAGATTTCTTCTTAGAGCTTGTGGAATTTACCTTATTTGTCATGGCTTTAGCTCCACTTCTTCTAGGAGACGATGGAGGACTATCTACTTCAAGATAATGAGCATAGGAACATGCCTCGTCTATGTCCACCAATTTGGAAAGCAACATAGACCTATGAAGGTGGCAGTGAAGGCCTCCAATATACTTCAGCAAGACCTCATCCTACACATCTTTTTCCATTTAGACAGCCCTTCTTTGAAACTCACTAGTGTATTCTAGCATACTTTGGTCATCCTTCTCTCTCAAAAACTACCACTCCATACATTTTTCCTCTCTATGACAAATAGGATAAAATTGTTTCTTAATCAATTGCTTCTAAGTTACCGGTTCGGTTTTGGGTTCGGGTTCGGGTTCGAGAACCCGGTTCGCCGGTTCGGGATTTTTTTTTTTTTGATTTGGGTTCGATTTGGGTTCGTTTTGGGTTCGGTAATACAAAAACATATAAAAATCAGAAATATATACAGATTTGCAGCAGTAATTAAGTTCAGAATACACCACCATATTAATAGTTAAATAACATAGCAAAAATGAAAAATACACCACCATTTTATACTCAAATCATCAAAGTTCAAACATAAAAATGTAAAGTGTTTACAATCAGCCATTAATAATTAATAATTATTGATCATTGATCAATCTGAGTCATATGGGTCATCAAAAAAAGCAGCATCATCATCATCATTAGATGCTACATTATGTGTAGAACCACAAATAGCATTAGTTGCACTCGCACAAGCACTGCCACTAGCACTAACACTACCACTCTCATGCTCAGCGGTTGCTTCAGGCTCATAGTCATCATCAATATCAAGTGCAGCTAAGTGACTTGTGGAAGCATCCAAGTCAAGCTGCTCTGGCTCAATATCCCACCTCCTTGTGTCTCCTTCTTTGTAGGAAACTTGCTTGTGTGTAAGGAGGCGCAAGTTTGAATGCACATACACCAAGTCCTCTGCCTTTTTCGAATGTAGCCTATTGCGTTTTATTGAGTGGATGAAGGAGTATGTGCTCCAATTCCTCTCAGAAGAAGATGAACTAGCAACCTATTAAGACCAAATTAAATAGTTAGGAGTTACAAAATTTAAGTTGATTTAACTAAACAAAAATATTAATTAATAATTTAATATAAATATAAATTTAAAATTAAAATTAAAATTACAAAATATAAAACTTACTTGGGATAAAAATTTTATTGCAATAGGTTGGAGGTGCCTGTATTCTTGCCCATGGAAGTACCACCAACTATGAGCATCCACCCTAACCTTGTCTCGAACAGCATCAAGATTATGATCAACAGTACCAGAGCATGCAAAAGCCATGAACTCAGCCCTCACTCGATCACGTTGGTCACGATCAGTGAAGAGTCTACGAATTGCTGCCTTGTACCCTTGACCCACTTCAACATCCCTATATGGAGCAACTCTTGTTGAAGTAGAAAGTATCTCTGGACTATAATATTTGGGACTCAATGCAAAAGCAAGAAGATGCAACGGAGTGGTCATTTTGTTCCATCTATCAACAATGATTTCTTGTAGCTCTTTGAAGAACTTTTCTTCGGGATCTTCCTCTTTTGCATTGATGATGATTTTCATCTTCTCAATCATTGAGTCGATACCATCATATACTTCACCCAAACAAGGTCTATCCATGTCAGTGTAACGGATCATGCTCAATATGGGCTCAGTGAAACTGACGAGATACTCAACAAGGTCCCACCAACTATCATCTAGGATCCTTTGCTTGATCCTATTTGCCCTTTCACTGGTAGATTGCCTCCATATGGCCCAATTAGGGCTGATTACCATTGCAGAGAGTGCCTCACGAACCTTTATAAGGCGTCTCAACACAATTGTGTTGGAGGCAAAACGAGTCTCGGCAACCTGTTTGAAAATCAAAATTAAAACTAAAATATAATTTAAATTTACAAAATCAAAATTTAAAATTAACAAAAAATTAAAAAAATTAAAAATATTGAGAATTAACTTACCTTCAACAACTCCAATTTTGAGAATTGTCTAAATATTCCTTGTGTCATATGGTGGTTGGTGACAAACATTTGAATGTCTTCGCCCTCAGCATACACCTGTTTGATCCATTCAATTTTGGATCCAATTTTTTGTAGCATTAGATTAAGGGAGTGGACAGCACAAGGTGTCCAAAAAATGTGTGGATACTTCTCCTCAACCAATAACCCAGCAGCCCTACAATTTTTGGCATTATCAGTTACAACTTGCACAACATTTTTATGGCCCACTTCTTCAATAGCTTGGCAAATGATGTTAGCAATAAATGGACCATCCTTCACCTGTCCTTCACAATCCACTGCTCTCAAAAACATTGCCCCTTTAGGGGACACAGCAATAACATTGATCAATGGGCGATTTTTTGCATCTTTCCATCCATCAGAAACGATGGTCACCCCTGTTTCGATCCACGAATCCCTTATGGGCTTCAAAGAGTCTGCTACATGTTTCACCTCTTTCTCCAATAAGGTGCAACGAACCTTCTCAAAACCTGGGCCCTTATACCCCTTTGGAGCCTCATTAATAGATTTCACCATTTTTTGCCAATATGGTGAACGAACAACATTGAATGCCAATCCATTGGCATAGACACATCTTGCTATGTCTTGATCAGCAATCTCTCTTGCCTCATTCTGAAATGAAGCTTCCAACGGTCCCTTAGATCTTTTATTTGAAGAGGGCGTGGTTTGCTCTTGAGGGATGTCCATAAATGGATGGCTTCCTGTAGGTGGAAAATAAGAAGGCGGTGTAGGGGGTTTCATGAAACGAGATCCTTTCTTCAAAGGATGGCTTGTTTTACCACTGGCTGCTCTTTGGTCTGCCTTTTCTTGCTCAGCAATATATTTCAACACTATATTATCTGGAATGCCTTTCTCATCTTCACCTGGACAATTTTTTATGCCTGTTTCAGAGATCCCACACAAGTGCCCTTTCACTCGACTGTATGAGCTTGAATACTGAACATGGCAATGACTACAAATCCAAACATATCCTCCACCACCTGGAAGTTGTTGAACCATTTCTACATATTTCCAAAGGGGAGAGTTTGGGTTTGTTTTGAAACGAGATTGGCTTGAGCCTGAGGAGGTACCGGTTGCCATTGTAATATGGAATACCTAAGGCACAACATATTGAAATTTTGGTATTGATTGATTGAATTTGAAACTAACAGACTTAATTAATTTCAAAAAATGAAAAAATTGAACATGTGTTATAGACATTTAGAGGAATGAAAAGTAAAACAAAACTAAAACTAAAAAACAAAACAAAAGAGTTGAAGTCCATTTGTTTAAAAAAAATGTAAAAAAATAATCAAAAAACTTCAAAAAACCTACCTCTTTTGAAGAAATCTTGCTCAATGATCTTCTTGGCAACAAATAGGCACTTGCAAGTGCTTAGGAATAGCAGCACAACCAACTTCGAACAATCTACAATCAACCTTCAAGTCTATTCAAGCTTGTGCAAGCAAAAGAGAAAGTTCAGCAATGGAGGCAAAAAATCCTTTTTTTTCATTCACAAATTGGTAAATGACTATCACTTTACCTATTTCATGTTTTAGAGGCACATATTAGGGTTGGAAAGAATAAAAAAATATTTAAAAGTCAACAAAGACTTAAAAAATTATAAAAAAAAGTCAAATTCATGCTTTGAAGTCCGCTTGGGCGCGAAATTCTACCCGGGTTCGAAAAATTCGAACCCTGGTCGGACCCACAGTCCGGGTTCCGAACCCGGTTCGAACCCACAGAGCATTTTTCCGGACCCTGGGCGAATTAGGGCGAACCGGACCCGAATTTCGAACCCGGATCGAACCCGGGCCCCCCAGGGCCGAACCCGGTAACTTAGAATTGCTTAAATGATTCTAAGAACTAATAGAAAATTATGTTCTCAACACCATAGAATATAAGAGACCTAGCAAAGAAAATATTTTGTTCAAAAGTAAGATTATGCATGTTGAAGCATTAACTCCAATTGTGCAAGCTA
This sequence comes from Sequoiadendron giganteum, assembly GCA_007115665.2. Classification (NCBI taxonomy): domain Eukaryota; kingdom Viridiplantae; phylum Streptophyta; class Pinopsida; order Cupressales; family Cupressaceae; genus Sequoiadendron; species Sequoiadendron giganteum. The sequence continues at coordinate 490,978,165 of CM021102.1, read as the reverse complement.
AAGTTTCTTCGCATCCACATATTCTTCAAAGGGATGAATCTCAATCTTAGCCTCCGCTTTGAATAGACATTTCTTGGAAGACTCTACACATCCTTTGAAGACTCCTCTTCCTCATTGGAGTAGGAGTTGCCATTGTCCAACTTTTCCCTAAGTGTCTCTATTAGACTCATCACGGTCTCCATTAATTGAGAAATACTTGCTATATAAGTTTCCATCTTGGGGAACCTTGGTTCAACATCTGATTACTCTTCTTCTCTTTCCATGCTTCTCAACTCATTTCACCGTCTATAGGATCCAATTTCTCTTTCCTAAGGTAAAATATATTTTCCACTTGATCTTGTTGTGAGCATGAACATACAAAATACTCAACAACTTCCACAAAGGAAAGATCAAAGAACTTGCTCAGATATTTCTTGATCTGAAAACTAGGATGGACATTCCATTCTCCAATTATCAACTTATAGATTTATTAGAGAACAACAAGACTGAAAAGAATTAAAGCATAGTTGCAAAACGAATTGTAGGTAAACAAGAGAGCAAACACCACCATAAAGGTTAGACACAAAGTTAATTTAGAGAAACCCACATATGGGTGAAAACTACAAGAACAATAAGAGCTGCTACTCCTTTTAAACTCGCTCTGATTGAAAAACACATGTAAGCATGATCTAACTCAGATTCAAATGGTAAGCTCTCTATTCTACTCTCAACCCCACTATCCTGCTACTTGCCCAACACAATCACTTAGAAACCAATAAAATGCACTTATAGCCATAGTTGAAAAACTCACCAAGCCTGGAAAATACGGTACGGAAAAAACTCGACAAAAACTCGGCAACTTAAAAAATTGCTTAAGCTTCATTAAAAACACATTTTTTTTGCAAAATTCAATGATAAGATGCATCCAATGAGTCAATAAAATGAGTACATAGAAGAAACAAGTTGAGTCTAGTTATATTTGATTGATTTGAAAGAAAATTAAATACAAAATCACATCATTTTCAAAAATCCATTGTCCTAAAAATTCATCAATGATATGTTCTTGTTCATCTATAGGAATAAGATTTGTAGATGCATGTGACAATGGTGGTGAAAGATCAATATATTCTAAGTTGCATTCTTTATGTAGAGGGGGTATAAAAATATCACTTTTTGTCAGCGTGATTCCCCCACCAAGTTCTTCTTTTGTTTTTAAATTTGAAAGCGGGGGTCTGGGGGCAGTAACCGCCCCCAGTGTGGTCAAGGGGCAACGCCCCTTACAGGGTCCTGGCGCCGCTAAGCACATTTTTCTTCTTGCGTGGCCTTCAGATTCTTCATTTTTGAAGCATTTTTCCTTGAAAAGTGATGTGTTTAAACTGCTTTGAAAATGCAACATTTTTATTGTTTTTATGTTGTTTCTTCAAAATTGCTTCTTTCTATCAATTTACTCACAACAACTGGTGTTGATACATAAATGGTTTTTTTTTTAAATCTACCTACAAATTCTAACAATGCATCTATATGATTTAAACAACACAAATTAGGGCTAATCATCGGGCAAGGCTAGCAGTTGCGCGAGCTTTCATCCTAACGCATTGGTCTTAAGTTCCTAACTTAACTCACTGTATTTTCCAGCCTTTAACACCTCCCCCTGGCAACGGCACGTGTTTTTCCAGAACACTCATCGTACTTTCTAGAAAAACTCACCAAAAGTACAATGAGTTTTTCCAGAAAGTATGGCAAGTTTTTTTGGCGTACAATTGCCTCAAAAACTCACCGTCCAAAAAAACTCGAGAGTTTTCCTCGAGTGTTGCAACTATGCTCATAGCAACTCTAAATCCCCAACTGCATGTCCTCAACGGACAAGAATTTCCCAATTCAAGTTAGGAATGAAATACCATTACAATATACAAGGAAGTTAAAAGGGCAGAGAGAAATGAAGCAACAATGAAAAGAAAAAGAAAAAAATTGTTTTAGGCTGTGTTTTCCACACAAAAGATTTGTAAAATATTAATACGAATATGTAATTTACAACCATATGACACTATGATGTGAATTAAACACATTTTATGATCTATAAATGAAAGAAAAACTACTTATGATATCAATAAATTTAGTATTTGCATGTTTGTTATGACTATTTTACACATTTATATGTTTTTTATTATTAAAAAGTTTTGCCAAGTTTTTATATTCAACTCTAATAGAAAACACTTCCCTAACATATTTTAGATGTTTATTTGATACATTTTGTAGCTGTATTTTGCATTATTTATGTTGTTTTAAGAAATTTTAATACTTTTTGAGCTGTTTTTTTGCCAAGTTCTTGAGTCTCAGTCAAATTTGGGTTTGTAGAGATCTTGTCAAGTCCAAGTTTGCAAACTCCAACAAAACAAAAAGGCTAAAAGGCTACAACTACAAAATGACAAAATGTAGACACCTAGATCTATTGCTACATGCCTCTACCTCATCTTCATCCACATGAAAATCAATTTGATCTAAATCACTACCAATATGAGGTGTTAGATTTAGGATGAGAAATGAAAGCAATCAGAAAATACAACACATAAGACAATGAACACAACAAGATACCCTGGGAAAACCCTCCTACTCGAGGGAGAAAAACCCAGCAAATATATCTCTTATATATTGAAGGAATAAGAGCAGAAATCTGCTTACAGCTCAGGCCCAACACAACGCCGAATTTGATACAATGAATAATAGCACCTCTTCTAGATGCAAAGATACAAATGAAAAAGTTTCTCCTTGAAATCGGTCTGCTGCTACAAGATGATGATCTGCTGCTCAAGTATGAACTTCTTCTAGGAATGCGAATTATGATGAATGAACTTGATGATCACCTTGTATTTATACAAAACTAGGTGACCCTTCATTTGGGTTGGCCTCTTTTAAGAAACAAGGTGACTCTTCATAAAATTATTATATATAGCAAGTCCGACTTGCCTTGGTATTATTTATCCATCATTTTTAAATTTGAGAGAAAGATATCTCCCATTGCTATAACATCAATACTCCGACTTAACTAGGGAGGTATCTATCCAGATATCCATGTCATGGAGTCTCTCAACATGACGCCCACAATGGCTACACCCATTTGTGGAAAACTCAAAGGTTCATCACGGAGTCTCTCAACATGATGTCATCATTGAGTCTCTCAACATGACGTCCACCATGGCTACTCCCATGTGTGGAAAAAAACACAAGTAAAAGGGTTCATCACAGAGTCTCTCAATGTGATGTCGTCATGGAGTCTCTCAACGTGATGTCTCATCTCAGTCACAGAGATGAACAAGGGCTCGCACCTCATATTTCTCCGTTTCGGAGAAATATACACTACAAGGGCTTTCACCTCATATTTCTCTGTCTCAAAGAAATATACACTACAAGGGCTTTCACCTTTCACCTCATATTTCTCCATCTTAGAGAAATATACAATACAAGGGCTTTCACTTCATATTTCTCCATCTCAAAGAAATATACATTACAACAAATCTTCATGATGATGTGACTCCCTCTGGAGCTCCAAGTACTTGCATCAACCTCCTGACCTCCTCGTCCAAGATTGTTTGCAATGCTTGCCTTGGAGGAGCGGTTTCCAATGCACACTTCCGGCACTATTGACTTGCTCGAGTCCAGGACTGTCCTCCTCGACCTCATCCTAGATCACCCTATTCTAAATAGGTTTGCGGAGCTACCAATGTCAAATCCAGATTAACTGTCTTGTGCAATTTTGTTCTCAACTGCTGAAGAGGTCTTCCAAGGATTGAAGTTTGAAGCTCCATCAAGCCTATCTTCTACCTTGACACCACTCACCATCTTCTTTTTCCGCACAAATTCACCTTCAAAGATCTGCCCTTAGGTCAGAAATAATTTGAACCTTAGATCTGCGATACTTCAAGATCTGCCCTAGATGAAAAGTTGACTTGATTGCTTAAACAAATCTGATCAAATCTTTTCTTAGACCCGCTCTGATACCATGTTAGATTTAGGATCATAAATGAAAGCAATCAGAAAATGCAACACATAAGACAATGAACACAACAAGATACCCTAGGAAAACCCTCCTACTTGAGGGAGAAAAACCCAACAAATATATCTCTTATATATTGAAGGAATAAAAGCAGAAATCTGCTTACAACTCAGGCCCAACACAATGCTGAATTTGATACAATGAATAATAGCACCTCTCCTAGATGCAAAGATACAAATGAATATGTTTCTCCTTGAAATCGGTCTGCTGCTACAAAATGATGATCTGCTGCTACAAGATGATGATCTGCTGCTCAAGTATGAACTTCTTCTAGGAATGTGAATTATGATGAATGAACTTGATGATCAAATGAATGATCATCACCTTGTATTTATACAAAACTAGGTGACCCTTCATTTGGGTTGGCCTCTTTTAAGAAACAAGGTGACTTCATAAAATTATTATATATAGCAAGTCCGACTTGCCTTGGTATTATTTATCCATCATTTTTAAATATGAGAGAAAGATATCTCCCACTGCTATAACATCAACATGAGGGACTATGTAATGTCCCTGATTTAGCCCTACGCTCTTCAATTGGTTTTAGCCTATTTTCGGAAACTCGTAGGCTGAGCAAAATTGGAAATTAGGGTTTCCTATTTTTTAAGAGGTTTCAGATGCAGTTTTGAGGGCTTACATGCGAGAATTTTTGATGCATGTCTGGTGGAGCTTTCTAGGTTTTTGGAGAGCTTCAGAATGGTGTAACATGCATCTCCATCTGACAACCTTTTCAAGCACTTACTATTTATAGTAAGTCATGTTGGCTTCCCGATTTGTGTTCAAAAGGCGTTTGGAAACACTTACTATTTATAGTAATTCATGATACTACTCAATTGGTGTTCAGAGGAAGTTTACTATTTATAGCAGTTTGCTATTTTTGGTAAGTCTATCTTTTAGTAGTATCATTCTAGTAGCAACTCAATCATTTGCAATTCAGTGTGGTTGATCAGTTTGGCTATCTGATGGTTTTAAAGTTAACTTACTATTTTTGGCATTCGCTATTTTTAGTAAGTCCATTTATGGCAGTGGCATCAGCATTAGCTTGGTTCAGCTTGGCAAACGTTAGTTTGCTAATTTTAGCAGTTTGTCAATTGCAGCTTGGGCATTGCTCTTGGCTACCTCTTTGGACTAAGTTCTATACTTAGTCAATTTTATGTTCTGAAGTTGTACCCCATGCCTAAGCTTGATGACTTCAAGTCGTTTTTAAAAAAGGGGCATAAAGGGGTTGATTTGAGCATTTAATATAAATATTAAATGTTTTATTGTGCAACTTAAAGGTGGACGCCTAGAGGATGATAAGTAATGTTTTATTAATTCTAATAAAGTAAATGCTTGAGAGGTGGCGTCCCTTGGAGGAAATTCAAGAGTTTCTTGGGGGAGTTTCAAATCGATTCATTTTACAACTGAAGAGTCTATTTATTGATGCATTGCTCATTCATTCTCATCTTTGGAAAATATTGTAAAGTTATGCTGCTGGTTTGAAATCCAAAATCCGGCTAAGGGAAAGCTTAGCAAATTTACTCCATTCTTCAGGCTTGAAACTATGGTTCCCTAGATGGTGATTTGAAAGTGTACTTCATCCAGAAGTACATATTGAGCATTACTATGGAGTTTTGGTGAGATATTTCCAGTTTTCATGTTGTTGGTTATTGTTTGGCTGAAGGAGATTTTCATATACAGCTTTTGGTATGATTTTTATTTGCTTTTGGGTATTGAAGCAATGGATTTCTATGGCATGGGTGCCCCTTTCCATGCAATTTCAGATTTTAATTTGAAGTTTCTGATTTTTAAATGAAGTTCGCCCCTTTTTGAGGCCGTACCTTGCCTGGGGCTGCCTTGGAGTTCGTGTTTAATTATTTGGAGAGTTTTTGATACAGTTTTGGTGTTGGACATTGGACGCCATCCTCCTAGAAAGCTTTTGCAATTTATTTCAAATCATTCAGAGGAGTTTTGAAGATGCAATGAACATTTTGGTGATAGCATAGTTGTTGGTAATGCTTTTTCAGATTGTTGTTTTTTATATCAGACTTATTTCAATTTATGATTTTGGTTTCTATCTTCAATAATTGAGAGATTATCAAGTGGGAGATCATCTTTTTCATTGTGCTTTGTAAAGATTGTAATAACACTTGAAAATTGCAGTTGTTTTTCATTGCAAGACTGTAAACAGTAGTATTGTTCCAATCATTTAATTTGCTGCATATTTTAGTGTTAATTTTCACATATTTGTAACCCTTGGATGATTTACCGTCAATGTGGAGAAAGAACAAACTAATCTCTCATTTATCACCCATTGAAAAGTGGCGAATTCCCACTATTGAGTGGATGCCTACCACAGCGGATGAATTAGTTTGAAATTGTAATGCTCTTTCCCCCCACTAATTTAAGTGGTAACATGGAATCTCTCATGGCTGGTTCACCACCTCTTTCTGTTTTCAGATGTATTTACTTTCAATTATAATTCAGTTTCCTTCGCCATATGTTAGCACCTCACCCACATTGGGTCTTTTGTGCACATTCTTGGCGTTGAGTGTTTTTCATTTGGTTCTCTTTTTGAAGCTAACGCTAATCAATTGGCATAGTGCTGGTTTGTGTTGTGATAATTCAAGGAAAAAATTGGTTGGCACATTTCAGACTACTCATTCAGTGGAATCCCAACCAATCCCACATGTGCCTCATCATCTATGTGGCATCTTCAAGATCAACATCCCATCGTGCATTTGGAATTTGTTGATACCTATCAATCCTTAAGTCACAAGGCACTCACTACACATGACCACCAACTCCAATCATTGAGATGTAAACCTTTTCCTCTTGACAAACTAAATGAAGTTGTACGCAGATCAATCCTCTTTGTAGTAGAGTAACTAACAACCTATGAATGGAGGTGAGTGGCAAGCATCCTCAACTCTACTACATCCATGCTATGTCATGCCCACCATCCAATAGGATCAAATTGAACTGATGTAGCCTATCTATCCCAGCTTCTAGTTTGTTGAATGTTGGACTCCTACAATTGACAAAGGTAATCCACTACTCTCAAAGTAGAGTTCTAAATTGGCATGATCAAATTTTCAGGTCAATGCGCTCCAAAAATATGCATGATCTAGATTTTCGAGAGAAGCAATTTGTTGTGCTAATTATATCATAAACAAGGTTCATACCACCGTTCGTGATATGACACATCATGAGAAGTCGTTCAGCAAGAAGCCCATTGTTATACTGCTTCCACTCACCTCCAAAATAAAAGGTAGAGGGTAAGATGCTAAGAGTCGTGCATACATCATGATGGGCTATGCAAGGGATTCTAAGACCTATCATTGTTGGATTCTCATACAATCAGATCATTGTTTACAGGGATGTCATCTTTGATGAGGAGGCTTCATTTCATTCTTAAATTCAAATTGTCGATGTGGATCAAGAGACACCTAGGACCCAATCAGAGAGACTTCTTGTTGTGCAAATAAGTTTTCGTTGAGAGATGACTTTGTTCTCAAAGAGCTATATCAATCAAGGCTTCAATCATGAGAGATTTGGGAATTGATTCTAGTGGTGAGCATGGCCCTATGCATGAGGATGATTCTTCAAAGGGGATTCCCACTTTTAGAGGGGATCTTTGAAGCCCAAAGTGGGCCACTATTACCCTTAATGAAACTGAGGAAAATAGGGGGAAGACTTTTACACCATTGAGCATGCAAAGTGAAAAACAAAGTGCCCATCATTTTCTAAGGGTAATTTTGAAAGATATAGAAGCCAAAGATGTGAAGATTTGAATAAGCCGCAGAACATGTTTAAAGTTATACAGATCATTTTCCAAATTGCAGATGTTGCTCAAGTTACCAAAAGCTATCATTGGGGGATGTTGAAGCCTCTCTTTTTTCGTAAGGATAAAATGTAATCTCCTTTAAGGCCCCTCCAAGTTCAGATTTAGGTGTAATATCCCCTTTTGCAGCTGGAACTTGAACTTATTTCCTTTATCTTGATTATATATTTTATGGATTATGATGTATATTGTTGATTTGTGATCAACTAACCAATGATGCAGATTATGATCACTTTTTTTAACTGCAAATTCTACAAATTAAATATGTTGGATGCAGGTACCTAACATGTCAATCAGGTGTTAACATAAAAGAGTCGAACTATGTTAGAGAAGCCTTTCAGACAATATTTCCTATGAGGAAGGTTGCACGAATTGTTGGTTCATGCTGTTAATTCTGCTCGCTGTTAATGTTGTGGTCATTTGTTATAAAGGTTGTATCCATGTTATGTTAGTGAGGGTTCCTAACCTAGTGTCTAGAACTATTTTAATCTATTCTAAACTTTCTTAAGTTCATGAGAATTCGATTTTGGAGGATGAAAAACTTATGAGTTGTCTGTCCTTCAATGGGACAGTGTACTAAGAACTTAATGCACTCCCCACCGCCATTCTTGGAAACTTTGGCTTGCTAAGGGAATTTTTTGTTTTCATTGTTTTTTTATCATTTTGAGTTTGGAGAGAAAGCAGTGAGGGTTTTATGGAGGAACTGGAGTCATGGGAAGTTATGGAAGCGGTTTGCATAGGCTTGACAACCCATGCAACAGGCTTTCCTGCAGATTTTTGGGCATGGAGTGCTTGGAAAGGAACCCGTGAAGCTTAAGGTTTTGGTGAGGATGGTTTTACTAGAGGTTCAACGTGGGAATAAGTACAGAGAGCTTGAAAAGGTTTATTTTTGGTATGATTTGGCCTTGCATTTAGATTATTGAGTTTAAAATACAATAAAGAATGACGGCTTTTGTTGAATATCAAGTTGGATATGAGTTACATGCATAGTATTGTCATGGTTATCTATTATGGTGTATGTCTGGATTTGTTTTCAATGCTATTGCTTTCTGTAAAGGTGCAGAAACGAAATATGTTCATACACAGGTATGAATATATCTCATTTATAGATCATCCCAAATGGGATTGATGTATAAGTCTACTTGAGGAAAACAAGAAAGAATTTGCATTTTGTCCTTAGTATTATTTGGTTATCACATAATGAATTAGGCATAAGTCATTCGAAGAAATTGGAAGACAATAAAGTATAAGTCTATTCAAGGAAAATTGGAGAAGAATAAACGTAAGTCTACTTGACGAAAAGAAGAAAGAATAAAGCATAAGCCTATCCTAAGAAATTGAACAAAAATAAAGCCATTCAAAGTCTAAACGTTGCTTGAGATTTGGAGTAATAAAGCAATTATATCATAAAGACTGCCTTAGAGGGATAAAGCACTTAAAAACAAGCAAAAGCCTAAGTGCTTGAGGAGGATAAACCAAGGATAGGTTTGTTTTTGGCGGAGGTGTATATTTAGGAGTGTCTTTATGTAAGAGAGGGTTTTCTTGTTTATTAGTATGAAAAGACCCATGTACAAAGGTGTATATTCTTTATGCAAAATTGTCTAATCTAGATGAGCCAATATCTCATACATCGATGATTAATTTGTCTTCACAATAGGAAGCATCTCGAAATACACAAGCACTGTGAATTCAAAATTCAAAGCTTTAAAAATGGTTGTTTAATCTGGTCATAGAAGTGATGGTTACCATTAAAAGTTTTCCACTGCCAACATTTTTCCATTATATTACTCACTAGGCATTTTGAGATCAACACAGTTCTTAATTTGTATTCACAAACAAATGGTTGATGTACGTAACATTCAACAATCTAGACACCAAGATCAGAAGTGAAGATAAATATCATTTACAATGACTTCTAAACTGTTTCACACTTATGAAAAATACTCTTTTCTTTTTCTTGGAGCATGTGTGATACTCAGCATTGATGGGAAATACCAGCTTTATTTCCTGAAAGCATATAGCATACTTGCCATTGTCTTCCTTTTGCCGCAGAAGTACCAAAGTCTATTGATTTGCCAAATCTCCATTGTGAGCTCAAGCATGTTGCTGACTTTGGTTGTGGAGAACACTTTAGGCATGTAAGCAGATTAACATGTGGAAAACCAACTTCCATGCTACCGTATTTAAAATCTCAGCATGTGTCCAACAATTACAAGGACTCGTCGAAAAACTTTGCAAGCTGCTTATGTATACTCTCCATTCCCTTGATCATCAACCAGGATGAACAAGTAATTTGTAATATATGGAAAAAAAAAGCCCAAAAAGTTCACCCTCTAAATTAACCAATATAAGACATCTTTATTTCACTATATTTACAGGCTGAACAAAAAACGCTCTTGTTTCAAAATATCATGCATCACAAGCTTGCAGCTAAGTGACTCAGCTTGTTATTAGTAGTAACTAGTAAGTACCATTCACAGGAACATCTACCCCAGGAAACAAATATATGCTTTAAATGAGAATCTTGCTTAAAATTTATAAATGCTTATCCCTATTTTACAGGATATCAAAGCTGGGCCATGTTGACTACTACTATTACTAAAACCTATAATAGCATTTAACTGTGTCACTAACATCACTCAGCTAGAATTTATCTCAAGTAGAAAATAATCACCTGGTCACAATAATTAGGAGCTGAGAAAACGGTTATAAGTTTTCCATCGTGCTCAATTTCATAACCTTCATCCTTTACTTCGTGGGATCTGACCACCAGTTCTGTACAGAACACCAGTATATATTTAAAACAGGTTCCTAAGAAATAAATGTTTCTATTATCCCTGATTATCATTTATGAAAGCCAAAGCAGTATGCAACATCGCTCAAGACAAAAAATGGAATGAAACTTACCAAGATTATTTTCTTGAAGAAATCTCTTTGTCACATCTTCCCCAAAGGACAGACCTACACCTCGTTTGCTGGGCCCACGCCCTTGTCGAGGTTGGGGATCACTCCAAAGTATTTCACACATCAGCCCTGTCAGAGTAATAGCATAAAATTAAATAAAATGTTGTACCCTAAGAACATTCAATTAAGCAAAACCCCGAGACATCTGTAAAGCAATTCCTCAATGCATGATAACAATCCCATGCAAGGCACTCAAGTGAGCCGTCTACCATTGTTATTCAATTATTAGAATTCTGAAGAATAAATACTCAAAAGACATGCTAGAATAACACCGTCGACAGAGTGACACATCTTAAAAAGCATTTCAAATAAACAAAGAGCGGCATGTGTAAGTGGAATATCCTAGTAGGACATTTCACTCTAGAATCAACAACAGTTGGAACCTGTATGTTGGATTTCTTTTAGTAAAGAAATATATATATTGATGAAAAAATATTTACATAAAAGGGGGCAACTTATACAAATTTGCCACTCTTTTTGTGATTTACAAAATAGCTGCTTGGGAAGAAAATAGCAGTTATTACAGTAACTGATTTTCAATTAAGTAGCTATGTACTACAAAAACACTGCTAGTAAGATACTCAAAAGCAGAGTTTGACAACACAAACATTTACATAAGAAAGATACAAAATAGCTAATAAGTATCGAAAGACAGGGAAGACTAGTGCTATCCTGAACTATGATATCCATTAGAATACTGAAGACAGGATTTCTTTTGCAGAGCTTGCCAAGCGTTCAACACCATCTGAGTTTGACCAGGGCCAACAGACCAGTTACTTCCTCTCGAGCAGCAGCATTGTTGAAGCTCTCACAACAAAAGAACTGGCATCAGGCAGCGAAAGAAAGTTTTGCTTGTTCATGAATTATTTCAATGATTTATCATCTGCTATTTTCTGATAGCATAATGGAGATAATAGCCTGCAGGATGCTCTCCTTGTTCTGGATAATGACATTTAGTTTGTCAATGTTTTATCAGTGTTTCAAAAGGACACATCCCTGAGGGTTTTCAGACATTTCCTGAAAAGACATTTCGGGGACAGAGGGACAGGTACAAAACATCCCCACCCTGTCCCTTTATTTTCAGAAAATTTGGGGATGTCCCAGGAAAACCCTTCACTATGGGAGACAGCTCCTGGGAACATCCCCTACAGGGCGGCAACAAGAGACATCCTGACATCCCCTGCCCAAAATAAATTGAATAAGGAAAAAACTTTGATCTGACTGTTACAGCTGCTTATTTCTATCAGTCTGCCATTTTAAATATCTGCCACCACTCCGCATTCCGCTCTTTGAATGTTTCTTCTACCGTTCTGCTGCAGAAGATGCTTCTTTAGCATTCGGAAGACTGAAACAAAGTCCTTCATTCTGCTATTTGCTGCTGTAACTACCTTTATTGTGCTGTTAACTACTGTAAAGGGCGAATAAGTGTGACATAGCAGTCATTTTACCCTATGTATATAGCATTTTTGCTCATAATATGATCAGGTTGGTCCTCTAAGAAAAAAAAAGAATTGAAAAATCATAGCATTGAAAAAGTTGATATGTATTGAACTCGCTTTTTTATTTATGATGTGTATTTAACTCTAATTTTGATCTATATATGAAGGAAATCAGTAATATCATAATATGTTCCCTAAATTGAGTAATATGCATGTTTATATATATATATATATATATATATATAGCCATCCCCACGCCTTCCCTGCTGTCCTCAAAATTTTGGAAAAAAATTGCCATCACCTGAACCCCATCCCATGTCCTGAAACTCTGAGAAACATTGGTTTGTATTCTATTATTTCTTGTTGTTTTCACAACACATCTCCAAAAACAGGTTATTAGAGTGAGCTCCCCTTGGGTATTTTCCCTGAGCCCAAACTCCACTAGCAATGTCATGCAGTATAGCAAGAATATTGGAGACAGTTTTAAAAGAGTTTTTAACAGTTGGAACAGCTGATTTCTTAGGGCAGCCATGCTCATTCAAGGATTGAAAAATGGAAGAAGCATGAAAGGGATGTAACTGGGTAATTGGTGGGATTGAGATGGGAGTGTATTAAGGAAGAGACATTGAAGAGGCAAGAAAGAGTCCCAAATTGGCAAGGGGTGCATCAGAAATGAAAGTGGCTATAGAGAAGAGTTGTACACCATCGGCAGCTGAGATTGAGTACAGAACGAAGGAATAGAATGAAGAATTAGAATGGGTAAGATAATTAGAAACAACTAGGATTTCAATAGCCAGAATCAAGTTAAATCACCAAGCAAAACCTTGGAAAATTATTACAGCAGTGGATTGAGATTAATTGTTTACCTTGGAACCTGTGGCATGCACATCCTCCTCCACATAAATGAGGTGGTAAGAGAGTAAGGGTTGGCTGCACTTGCTCTTCATGATCATTTTGTGCTGAGATTTTGTTTTCCTCCTATTTTAGACTTGAATGTTAAGGGGGTATAAACCTTTTTCTTTGCTCCTGTCCTGCCAATGGGTATATGTATATCGTTTGCACACTGTCTAAAGCCATCCTCAATTTCATCTTTAAGCCAAAACCGAGAATTTAGGGATGGATTAGGTGAGGAAAAGAGTGACAAATCCTCAATAACGAGCTGAAAAAAATGTGAGACATTCAAAATCATTTTGAGAAAAGAAAGAAAAAACATTACTTGATTTCATTGCACGAGGAAAAGAGATGGAAAGAGGACAAAATATAACTTTACATGCCAAAGATGGAGAAGGTTGAGGAGGTAGAGGGGCCACTTGACTTTTCTAATGACCAGAGCACACACATCAAGTCCCTCATCAACAAATTGCCTTTCCATTCTGTCGTAGATACACCTTATATTAAGTTTACCGAGGTGGTTTCTTTTATCACCCAAGAGACAAATGAGGAAAGACAAACCCCTAAACTGATGACACGTGTGTCGTCTTACCTTGCACCACAAAATGATATGAACTAAAATTTGGAGCATGTTTGTCGCCAACCATCCAGATGATGAAATGTTACAATTGCTTAGACATGGAGGAATTTGTTCAACATTAGTTTTCTCCAAAGGAATGACCCATGTTCTTCCACTCATCTTCTCGTGAAAATTCAGAACCTCTTTAGGCTACTATTTGCCATGGCAAGCATACAGCAAGAGGCTCTTTCTATTTTTGATGACATGGTACTTGTTTATCCTATAGAAAACAGCCATTTGGTCATATAAATATGGTCCATCAAACACAACACCACAAATATCCACAAGAGCAACATCCACCACTATTTCATTGACAAACTTAGAACCAACCAAAAACTTCAATTTACATTGCTCATAAATGTCATATGAGCAACTTCTTTGACTCAATCCAAACCACAGGGCTTAAGTTGTTCAAACACAACACCACAAATATCCACAAGAGCAACATCCACCACTATTTCATTGACAAACTTAGAACCAACCAAAAACTTCAATTTACATTGCTCATAAATGTCATATGAGCAACTTCTTTGACTCAATCCAAACCACAGGGCTTAAGGTGTTCAAAATTTTATAGTCAAGGTTTAACAACCAAATTTTGAGCAATCAAGTTAGTTTGAGAACATAAATCAAATAATGCACCAATCTTAACACCATTTACTCAAATTTGGATGTTAAATAATGCATCTTTGACCAACAAACCAACCTTTCTAGCAGTGCAAGAAAGTTTATAATCTACATGTGTGTTCAACCTCCTTACCCTTATTAGCCACTAAATTATATTCATGCCTGAAGATCATAAGAGTTTTTATTACCCTTTTATAGGGGCTCTTTACAAGATATGACTTCCAACAACAAGGTTCCTCATGACCATTCCTAACACAATGATCACAATGCACAGCTCATGGAATTTACCTTCATAGTCCTAGATTTAGATCCATTTGTCCTAGGAGAGGATGGAGGAATATCTACTTCAAGATAGTAAGCATGTGAACATGCCTCATCAATGTTTACTAGTTTGGAAAGAAAAATATGACATGGCCATGAAGGCCTCCTATGTATTTCATTAAGACATCATCACCTTGCACATCTTCACCCATTTGTATAGCCCTTCTATGAAATTCACTAGTTTATTCTTGTACACTTTGTATATCTTTTTGTTTTTATAATTGTCATTTTGTATGTTTTTCCTCTTTATAACAAATAGGATAAAATTGTTCCCTAATTAATTCCTTAAATTGTTCTCAAGAACTAATTGGAGCTTGTTTTTTCACTGCCATAGAATACAAGAGACTCTCAAACCAAGTTAGAGCAAACTTTGCTAAGCTCAACGTAGCAAAGGAAATTTTGTGTTCCAAAGAGAGAGAGAGATTGGATACTAAAATATTCCTCCAATTGTGCCTACCAATTATTAAGCTTCTCTAATTCACATCGCCTTCAACTAGCAAAAATCTCAATATTAGTCTCTACTTCGAATAGAGGTTTATTCTCTTCACTTTTTGAAGACTCTTCTTCGTTCGAATGACCATGCCTTTGTCCAACCTCTCAATGAGTGCTTCCGACAAACTTGTCAATTTCCATGTATTGAGAAGGCTTCCTATGTTAGCCTCTATCTTGAAGAATCTTGTTCCAACGTCAAACTCATTTCTTGCATCACTTCTCCACCTAGTACTCAATGTCTCTTTGAAAAGGTAATTTTATCTTTCCACTAGATCTTGTTGTGGGCACGAATCTATCCAAAAGAAAGAACTTGCTCTTATACCACTTAATCCATAAACTAAAGCAGATATTCCACATGCGTAGTTGTCAACCTATGGATTTATATCTTATTTTTATAAGGCATACATGACTAAAATTGTTAAACATCTAATGTGCAAGGAAATGGAACATAAAGAGAGCAAAACACCATGAAAGAATACACATATACCCTCAAAAACCCACTTTGGGTAAAAACTCCAACTAATGAATATCTCATTTTGAAACCTCTTTTGATGTTTAGAATTATTGTTTGATGCACCCAATTGCAGTTTGGTCCTTGCATGTGAATTTATGCTACTTGACCGGATATTATCTTATGTGATAGACATTGTTGCTTCAATAATTATTTCTGTGAAAATGATTATTGAGTGATGTGATTGACATGTATTAATGTATGATTTGATTGTTCAATATTTGATTATATGGATTAATATTGTTAACCAAATGCTACTAAGGTATGTTGGAGTTCATGATGTCTGGCAACAAGTAATGGGGAAAGGTAGAACTACATTTGGTATGTGAAATGTGTAAACACTTGAAACTAGGTTATGAAGCAATTACCTTGTCTAATAAATTAATTAAGGTTATTAGAATAATAATAAATTAGCGTTGAATTAAAAATTCAATAGATTTTCTTTATTTAGTTCAATTGCATACAATCTTTATTTGAGGATAATTAGAGTTAAACAAATCAAGAATTCACTTTCTTTCATATTAGAATAAAATGCAAAATCTAATTTAGAATATGATTGAGGATGTATATTGTAAATAGATATAAGAAATTAATAAAATATTCTATTTTCTTTTATTTAGAGATTGTTTGAGAATTGAATTATTATATTTAATTAGATATTCTTAGATAATTGAATAAAGCAATTAGTTTTTCTATTATATTAAGTGCATGAGTTCTAGGATTGACTAATTATAAAAACTAGAGAACATTACATAGGGTTTGATTAATTAGCTTTGAGGATAACTTCCTAGAGGGAACATGGGTTTTAGCTGTCATCTTCAACAAGGATTTCAATTATGCATTGAGTTATGAAATTACTTGTAGGAATGTCTTCAACTTGGATTAAAATATACTTAAATGAACTAGGTCAATATTTGACTTTTAGGTAGAGAAAACTAGTGAATGGAAATTACTGAACTACGAGAATTTGAATAGAGAATCTATATGAAATCAATGTAGAATTTGATTATAGTGAATTTAGAACATGTAGGAATCTGATTTGTGTAGATTGAATTGGAAATTGAAAACTATATTCAAAAATTTGATGAAGAAGGAAAAAAGAGTTGTACAAACCCTGGTTTTTTTAAACCCAATGAAAAAGAATTTGATCAAATTAAAAGGTCAGGGTTTGAGAATTTAATTGTTTGATTATTGAAGAATGTTACTTAGTCAAAATAAAAAAAATTGAATGCTTTTGTTTTCTAAAAATTTAATGCCATTTGTGTTCTACATGCATATGAAACTCGTATTGCTTATTCACGTCTTTCAACTAGTCATATTTCAATTATGGGTTGAACAGAGAGCAATCAGATGTTCAAAATCTTGTCTGTAAAACACCAGCAACCAAGTATCACACTAACATCTAATTGTAGAACACTATAGTGCCTGTGTATGGCACTGTCCTCATAGTAGGGATAGGAGATCCCAAGGATGGCACTAGTGTCCTGGACATGGTCTGCAACACCCCTGTTTGATGCTAATGTCCTTCTAGCAGAATCAGGAGCACCAATGCCCTCTACCAAGAAACCTACATCTATATCCAGCGCTACTGTCATGTTAATAGTGTTTCTAAGTTTTTGGTTGGCAATTTAGGGTGTTTTACTCTCTAATTTTCAAAACCGGTACCTAAGTCTATCATACGAGAACAGATGCTTCCCTTAGTGGAAATGTGCGTTTGAATAGATAGGATACAAGTTTAGATAGGTCTCTAACTTCAACCAATACCATTTGGTGATGTTGTTTCTCATTATGGATAACTTTTTATCTTTTGAGGTAGATATGTGAGTATTCTAGTACTGGATGATAAACCTTGGTACTACATAATATACCTTATGTCTTAAGAACCTAGAAGTTCATTGTCCCTTTAGATATGTATGGCTAGAGAGCACACCTCTCACCATATACACACCATATCACATTATGCCATAGTCAAAACAGACTATCACGATGAATTCAGAACTTCTGACAGAGAGGAGATTTTGTTTTTGCCACAATAGAAATTAATTAGCTGCAGTGTTTATGCTTTCGGCACCTACTACAACCAGCAATTTTACTGCAGAAGGAAAAATACTTAGTTTGTGATCTCTCTTCTGCCAAACACCTGCATTTGGATGTCCCATACCATCTGATACATTTTCCAACATTCAAGAGATTGTCCTTGTTCCAAAAACCTGAGATTAAGTAGAAAAACCGAATGCTTCACAAATCATACATGTTGAAAGTTGAAACCTAAAACTAAATCAGCAATTTTAGAGACTATTAGCATGTCACTTTTCAGCCTAGCCCATTTACCAGATATTGCTTCCATTGATTGTTTGTCTGCAAAATAATTAGAAAAGTCTTCCTATATCGGTTTAGCGGCTAGCCAATGGATGGGTTTGCATTCCTTGACTTCACTAAAAATTTGAGCACCACAAGGGTGCACATATGCCCCATTTTGAGAGATTGCCTGTGGTGAGGAACTTGTTATTAATAGCTATGTGAGATATAATAAAAAAAAAAAGGATAATCATCGATCAGAGAGCCAATGACATAATTGCTCCACTTATGTTCACACCAATTTGAGTGACCCAAGAGAATTTGTATTTTACATTTGGAAATCTGAAGCCAAACTATTTAATCTTTGGTAAAAACAACATGATAATCCACTTTCTCAATTCCTAGATTGTGGTAACTAGAAATCCCAGCTCTAAATCTCAAAAGTTGGACAATAGCAATAATATACAATTGTAGTGTTGCCATGAGTCGGAAAAATTTGTGAGAGGCTTCAATTGATCATTTTCAAGAGGCAAAAGGTTGTGCCCTCTTTCCTCCCAAAATGTAGCAGTTTTCCCTTCTTTGATTTCCACGCAATATTTTTTGTAAGAGCAAGCAGCCCTTGATAAAGTAAGTTTGTGGTACAATCCAATGCAGATATTTCCACTTGGAAGAGATTTGGCCATCAATGCCATTCAGTTGATATTTTACTGTATTATTGGCATACCAAATTGAGATTTCAGGATCAAAACAAGATCCCTAAGGCATCATCTCTATGATGGATTCAAGAAGCCCTAAGAAGACAACAATCAAATACAAAGTTTTCTCAAATTTAAACGCATAAAAACAAATACAACAAAGAGAACTTCAAACAAAAATAATAATAACTAATCCTAGCACTAAAATGATATTTTAGTAAATGAAGTAATATAATTATAAAAAGGATGATAGGTGAAGCTTTCAACTAAAGATTTCATACATGATTTGTGAACTATAAACTATGACAACTGACAAGTCAAGTAAAACTT
Organism: Sequoiadendron giganteum; assembly: GCA_007115665.2. Lineage (NCBI taxonomy): Eukaryota > Viridiplantae > Streptophyta > Pinopsida > Cupressales > Cupressaceae > Sequoiadendron > Sequoiadendron giganteum. Next base: position 490,959,125 of record CM021102.1, on the reverse strand, counting down.
GCATTTATTAGCACCTCTTCTAATTCTTGTCACATATTATTTTATAAGGATCTAGTTTTGTTAATATACTTTGTTTTGCTTTCTATATGTAAGTTGATCTTCACGTGTATATTTCAGCACAGCCTGAAAGAAATACATATGTTCCACAATGCAGTGCCTCAGAAACATCTTACTAGAACATTAAAGATGCTCAAGTCTTCTTAGGTAGTTTAAATTAAAAAAAAAAGATAATTCATTTCTCAAAGTTTGTTGAGTATACTAAGTCATTAATTATAAGATCAAAAGATGATTACCCTCTTCAGGTGGCTCCTTGTATCGATCAATTGCTCTGATATCAGCAAGTTTTACACCATCAACACTAAAGAGACCACCATGGACGACAAAGATCTTGTCATTAATAACATGAGCCAAAGGCAGGCAGCAAAAAACTTCAGCAAAAACTTGTGCCATGGTGTCATTGTACTTGGACTTCACTTCACCCTCAAAACCATAAATCTTGTTCATACTCTTGCTTTCATGATTTCCTCTAGAAAGATAAAGCCCTAGGAGACAAATGAAAACTTCTTAGCTCCAAAGGACAAAATGAATATAAATTTTTTTTGTTCAGATAGCTTGCCAAATTCATCATTCAACTTTATTGTAAACCAGTAATAAAATAACAAACATATAGAGGTGACAACATAAACAGCAGCATAATTGAAAATTCAAATGTACAAAAGCAATAGATAAAATAAGAAGCATAGCAGAAAATGAATTTGATCCACACTTTAGCAAAAATCCTTAATGAGAAGAAAAGTGAAATTATATTTGCCTAAAACAGAACCATCTTCCCAAGAAAAGAAGGAATTTATGTTAGTAAGAAAAGCCATTTCACTGAGTGAAACATCAAATTAGATTTTAAAACCAGTTTCCCCATACTTTATACATACTAGACAATAAAATCTAATAGACATGAAAATAGAAGCTACAAACTTTATATAAAGTTTTCATATAAGTCGTTTAATTAGGTGCAACTTCATATACAGGCCACAGAATTTTCACAGTAACCATCTGACCACGTGTAAAAAATATCTAAACATCACAGTGAGATAGATAACTGCAAAGTATCATGGTGTACTAAGAGATCAAACCCGATTAATAAAGAGGAATCAGGAAGGTACGATTGGGCCAAGCAACCAGGAAAGTGATGAAGCAGAAAAAAACAGGACCCAAGCATGCTAAAGAGTGTTCTAATATTAAGTAAAAAAATAAAATAGAATGTTTCACTAACCACATTCCACAAAGCATGTACCTATCTTGAAAATTTAAAGATTACACAGAGATTTGTCTATAAAATAACCTAAAGAGTGTGCCATCACTAAAGAAAGGGATTCTTTTGGACATGTAAGGTATGACAGAAGACACAATACAAAAAAAAAAAAATCAGATGGTATGTCCATTCAATTGAACAATGAAGGTAGGAACGCATCTTACCTGCATAACAAAATTTTTGAACAGTTCAACTTTGAAAATGTACAAGTGAAAAAACAAGACAAATACATGGCAAGAACCAGTCCAACATGGATTCTGAATTGCTTATAGACAAGAAAGTAAACCTAGACCTGCTAAATGAGATATTATACAAATAATTTCATGAAAGTAATTGCGCTGATAAAACAATGGTATATCACCCCTCTTGATATCAAATTTAAATGGAGAGGAAAAACATATAAGGGAAAGCAAGAAGGTCGTCTTTCATCAGTCCCCACCAACTGAAACCAAAAGAGAACTTGACAAGTTAGTGAACCATTAAATGTTAAAAACTGAAAAGTACATTAACATCAAAATTTATACATCACTCAGTCATTTTTTTCTGATGAAAATGAGTGGAAATATAAAAAGAAAGACAATTCAAGAAGTCATTTTGTTAGGATGTTAAATCATTTTATTAGGATGTTCATCCATGACGAGGAACATCCATTTACGGTGAAAAGGAATTTTGTAGGAGTTTCCATAAACAATGGGAGAGGACATCCTGTCTGGACACTGATGCATATTGGAGGACAACTTCCTCTTAAATAGACTATGCATGATGAAGGACGAAGTTCAACAAGCGTATCCATACATGGTCACAAGGTACATCCTATTGCAAAAAATTTGTATGGTGAAAGACAATAAAGAACCATACAAAGCATAAACTATGTCACAAAAGAGAAACAATTTGGATAGACACAAAACCACACTTCTTCCAGCAATTTTCTCCAATAACTCATTTTCTTTAAAGAAAAAAGTGGAACAAGTGGATTCAAAAAAAAGGAAGATGTGCATAAGTCCTTTTATTGGGATGTTCATCCATGGCGAGAGGCATCCATTTATACTGAGAGAATTTTGTAGGAAATTCCAGGCATAACAGGAGAGGCCATCCTCTCTAAACACTGATGTTGCATAGACAGTTGCCATTGCACCAAAAGATCAACCTATCAATTCCCGATATAACTGCCAAAGTTAATGAATCCACAAGAGGCAGTTAAGCCATGTCATGAACCCAAGCATTGCACTGCACAGCACAAGGAGACCAAGGGCGCACACCTTGCAACAATCCCTCCTAGCACAAGCAAGGGGTTCGAACCCGTGACCCAGGCTCTGATACCAATTGTTGCATGGATACTTGTCGTTGCACCAAAAGATCGACCTATTAATGCCCGATACAACCACCAGAGTTAATGAATGTCACGGGAGGCAATTAAGCCATGTCACGAACCCGAGTACTACACTGCATAGCACAAGGAGACCAAGGGCACACACCTTGCAACAACTGATGCACAATGGAGGACAATTACCTCTTAAGAATAACATGCATGATAAAGGGAAAAGTTCAGCAAACATGTCCATTCATGTTGGCAGAGTACATCGTATCACAAAAGTGTTGCATGGTGAAAGATACGGAATCATCACATATGAGAAAAGTTACCCATGCTCAAGCCATAAAATATGTCACAAGGGAAATTGGAAAAAGAAAATTGGATAGAGACAAAACTGCACTTCCTTCAGCACCTTTGTTACTCCAACAAACTCAGCCAAGGCTTACAAAAGCATTGTAGAATAAGACAGCAAACAATATTAACCAAGGAGATCCAGTAACAAACACCAAGAAAACATTGAACAAGAGATATCATGGCCTAGCACTTCTGTTGGATGTGCTAGTTTAGGGGAAAGGGTGGATGTTAGCTATATTTTAAAAATTTAATGGGATCAAAATTTTTATCATGTCCTTTAAGAAAAATAAAATCACATGTTAAGGCAATATTATGTTAATTGCCTAGCCGGTATTGGCATAGTGTGATGATTTAAATGCGGTGTTTTTCTTGCCACCAAGGTTCAAACCCCATTGGGGTGTAATTGTTGAGTGTTTATGTTAGGGATGAGGTCCCCCGTTTGTGACCTTACCGGTTCATAGCTCTGAGTCAAAAATGTTTACCCTTCTTTTTAAAAAAACATTATGTTCATTGCCAATTGCAATTATGTATTACACACCGTAAAATTTAATTAAGCTACAATAGTATGGAGTACTTCCAACCTTTGCTGCCAAATTAAAAATTAAGGTTATCATCCCAAAGAAGGCACCACACCTCTCACTTAATGGATCTCCCTAACTCTCAATAATCACACCTCTCATGTCAACATTATAACATTACAATCATTTTCACTAATCAACAATCATATTGTTTGCCTATGATCTAGATGTGGTTAATTGTTGTAGTGTTAGTATCTGGACTCAAGAAAACTCAATCATCAAACTGTGCTATTCTAGAATTAATATCATGTTGCTCAAGTTCATATATTAGAGTTCTAGACTAAAACTTTCAAAAATCTTGCACTGGACATCCTAATGAATGTTTGTCGATGGTTCCAAAGTATGATGTCCCCTTGGGGTTTCAAAACTGACTTTTGAGCTTTCTGTTGAATTCTGATTTATTTTTTTGGTGTCGGCGACAGTGCCGAAAATTGCAAGAAATTGCATAAAACAATAACGGAAGGGAAATTGCATAAATAATTGAAAACCCAGTAATCTTTATCTATTCAAAACACATTAAGAACATACCCATTTTATAGAAAGGAAACTTCCAATTCTGATTTGCAAACCAGCAAGCTGATTGCTCAAGGAAACCTAGGTGCCACACTCCAAAATGATTGGTAAATGTGTTGAAGGGGTTGTGTAACTGAAGCCTTAACCTGCACGCCTCAATTGGATCTGTAATCACCTCCAACAAGCCTGAAACAATGCATGAGAAAACCCCACGCCTGAATGAAGTGGTACGGCCTGCTTGTCCAGCCTACACGTGCCAAATAGAAGTCTCCCAATTTGTCATTTAGACCCTTACACCCTTTGCTGACCTGGACACCTAATTTATGCAAGAGAACAAGATTGGTACAGCCTCATTTGGAGAGATAACACACTCTGGGTGAGGATTGCAAGCTTCCAAGCTCCCACGTGCCTGGTAGGGGCGTGCAACTATCGAATACCCTTTGTCTTATTCAAACTATTGTTGTAAATTGTAAATACTGAAAGTAAATGCTAAGTAAATCTGTGAAATGCTCTGATAATGACCTCTAATGGAGACCATTCAATCTAGAACCCTTGGACAGTTTTTCACGCCTGTAGATCCTGTCCTAATCGAGGGTTTTCATCCTCTAATCAACTTGAAGCTTCAAACCTACAAACCTCTTGCTCAGCCATTGTTTTGTAAATACTATCTTGGATGATGAAAACAATGTTCCTTCCTCTCTTTATGCCTTCTCCAAATCCAACGCCCAAGTTAGGGTTTTGCCTTTTCAACAAATAAAATATTAATACTTCTCCATCTCAACATCCCACACCAACTTGGCTTGCATAATAATTTAATATTTTATCTTTTATCTTCAAAAGCACACCCTTCACTTAAATATTAAGAAAGTGACTTAAAATGCATTCTTTTAATAAAGTCACTTTATTACTTTATTTAACGGCCAAGTTATAAAGTGCTTTATCAAAGTAACTTTATAACATTGAATTAATAAGTCACTTTAATAATAGAATATCATTAAAATAACGTGACTTAATAATTCAATAACTCCTTGGAAAAGTCTAGCAATAATCTCTCGAGAGTGTCCTATCATCATTACCAACTGCAGGTGTGTCTTCGCATAGCCTGATATTACTTAACTATAAATAGCAAGTATCGATGGTGAACTCCTGAAATGCCTTCGAACAGCCAACCGAATGCTAGAACACTGAGTTGAATAAGCCGGAATGAAACATCACACCTACTGAAGAGCTTGAATCTCCCCAATGGGTCCCCTAAACGTCTCACTAGCCTACGGGAACCGTAGTCATAGGTTAACCCCAAACCATTGGCTAGAAAGGGGACATTACACAAAGCAACCTAGAGCCTATGATGTCAAACTCTTTGGAGGAATCTTACGCAATTTCCATGAGTTCATAATCTTGTGCACCTATAAGGAGGAAATTTGTGAGCCTATCGGACATGAGAAAATATAATTGTTAAAAGACCTGCTTTAGGTTTCTAAGTTCAGAAATTCAGACCAGATTTCTTAAATGTAGGGTTCTGAGTTGAATGTCAGGCAATACAAATTTGAAATGACCAGTTTTTTTTTACAAGCATTGGGACAATGCGAAGAATATTTTGTGTACCATCATTACCAGTTACAGAAATATCAGGGGAATATCTTGACAAATTTCCAGGCAAGGTGCATGACATTCTATTCAAGATTCCAAAGAGATAAATCCATAAAACAAAAAAAACTTTCAACAATCTTAACATGACAAATCTCAACAGGCAACATTGTATCCATATTATAAGCACCAATTAGTAAATAGGGCACCACATTCTAACAACTTACATCAGCTATATAAATGTCTAAGGGCCATAATGATGGCTACAAAATATTACCGTACACCTAACAAACTATCCCAGAGTGAGCTACAGCCACTCCTTTCTATTACAAAATATTTCAATGCATGCTTTGTCACTGATTGTATCACATATGCCCAACCTTTATTTCTACACGTTCAAGCTTTGCTCCTTGATTTGTTAATGTGATGCCCTTAAAATCAGCACATCTATGCCATAACTATGCACACCAATGTTGCCATCATGAATTTGAGAGCTGAAAATAGCTTTGCTAGAGATTTTGAAAGAGTTACTTCAATAACAGCCACAGATGCCCAAATACAAAGAGCTATTATACTGCTAACAAACTACTTGGATTGAACAACAGCCACTAGTTCCTATTCCACAATATTTGTATGTATTGGTACTTATGGTCAACCTTTCCTTACAATATACATTTTGTTGCTTGGCTTCTTGCTTTAGCCCTCAAATTTGGCATGCCTATGTCATAACCATGCTCAGTATAACAATGCTGCCAACAAGAATTTCACATTTGAAAACAGCTTCGTAGTGGAATTTATCTTGCTTCCCTGCAGCCACCTTCTAGTCATCCTTTTCCATAGAAGCTAAATACTGTGTTTGGTTGTTGAGCTAAGTTCGGGGGACCACATGTTGTTACCTAGAGAGGAAACACTAAGATATGTGAGGTTTAGCACCAATTTCTTTCATTCAAAGTGAGCAATTTAAAGAATGCAGTATTTTTTCCTGTTTGATTCACTTATGTCATTTAGATGTATTACAGTTTCTTGCACTTAGATCAGTTTTCTTTTTTCTACATTTCATTTCCAGTTCAATTTACCATTTACCTTAGCCATCTAGTATCCTTTTAATCAGATTAAGACCAACCCCAGTTGAAAAGTCCATTCAGTCCATTCCCCTTGCGATCTTCCACTGCACTTGATACACCTCTAAAATAAGGGTTATAGTGTGCCTACACAGGAGTGTGTGACCTATCATGCACAACTCATTCTAGTTTCCAGCTCTCCTACAAAGCCTGCTTCATATTTGCATCTTTGCAAAGGATATGCCCTCGTGTCTTCAAACTCCTGATCTTTCAGGTACATTTCCAACTACGTTACCAGTTCGCCCCCTACCATACCCAGATCCAGGTTCAGTTCGTACCCGATTCGGATTCAAGACCAATTCCTAGGGGATTCTATCATAGCGTGTGCAGATGACTGTAAGACAAACCCAAATGAATCTGGAACCCAGCATGAAAATAGTAAGCCCTTTCCGACCCCTGTAGAAATTGCATTTAAAATTTTAAAAAATCTATGGTTCCAATAACGTCCTACAATGCAAATCGTGTGCCCTTCCCGTGCCATGCATGAATTAACTGGGTTGAAACGACGACTGTTAAGTTTTATGTAAATCATGGACCTTTCATGTGTAGATGACTATTTTCCTATGAACAGGCATTGCATCTTGAATGTCTGGAACACTAATCAAACAGCAGAGGGTCTCCTAATGCTAGGTGTGGACAGATAGCTTTTTCACAAACAGAAGAGTGGGCATATCAACGATTCCACCTAGGGAGGCATGAGTGGTTGGTGACCTGTTCATAGGTACCTCAGTAGCAGCTACAGCAATGCACTATTGACACGCACCCCCCACACCCATCAATATATTATTTTAAATTTTTTTCCAGAAAACCCTCATCAAACAGTTTTATATTTTATTTTAGCTATATAGTAAGTTTTATTTTCTTATGAATATTATTTGAAGTATTTAATAATAATGTTAATTAATTTTTAAATAAGTTAATATTAACATATATTAATATGTTAATATATATAATATAAAAATAATATATAAACATAATATTTGTTGATATTAATATCTACATTAATTATTAATAAGTTTAATTAATTTTAATATACGATTATATTAATATATTTTTTTATATTTATATAAATGGGTATTAGATTAATTTTTTATTTTACTATATTTATTTATTATCTATTAAAGAAAAGCCTTATATATGTGATTTTTATATGTTTTTGTATGGATGAAACCAACCCCAAAAAAAATTTTGAACGAATTCGTGAACCAAACCCGAACCAGTACCAAGACCAGTAAAATAGATTTCCAAGATATCCTTTTCAAGATGCTTTTCTCTTTAATGCAATAATTAAACCCACAAATACTTATCAGAAGAAACTTTAAGGCTGTCTCTCACATTTCAAACTTCATCACAATAATGTGTTCGTGATCATTTTATATCTACATGTAGCAAGGCCCCATGGTATCTCAACCTCAGGTCATGAGAGATACCCATATTCACCCTTTGTTGTCTAAAAAAGGTTGTTCCATCAACCTATCAATATTTCTAGTAATTTGCTTTCTCCTAAATATGAATGTCTAGGGCATCAAGTCAAGTTTCTCAACTATGGTATGGAATCACTTGTTTTCACCATTGCATATTTATTTAAAGAAATTGTTTCCTTAAGCTTTCCACTTTCTAGTCACAACACAAAGTTCATTTAAACCCAAATGATCTTTATAATGAAGAAAATATACTACCAAGCTATGAAGCCTAAAGGAAATACCATCCTATTAAACTCAAACTGCTCAAATTGATGAACATGAAAACCCATGCATATAATGATCATTACCTTATTCAAGTAACACACATGATGGCATGACACTAATAGATTTACCACCACAGAAGAGCACACAGCATGTCATATCTCAATTGACTCGTGCCAACTACTTGTAACTATAATAATGACATATCAAGTGACATGTGCACATGAATGCAAAAAGTGAATCATCCCAGCCTCCCCCATTATAACCATTAGTGGAAACTCCAAGTTTATCTGTGAATTTGTGGTTATGGTCCTTTGCTAATGATTTGGTTAAGATATCAGTTACCTATTCCTCTATGTGTTGTAACAGACCATCCCAAAATGTGTAATGTCCCCTTTCCATCAATGATCCTATCAGTTGCTCATCAGCCTATTTCGGAGTCTCGTAGGCTCGTTGAGGTGAATCAAGGGGTTCCTTGCTTGGAGGTTTTGTGGTATTCCTTAGTGTTTACTATTTATAGTAAATACTATTTTTGGCAGTTGGCAATTGTCAATCTTCAGCTCATCATGTCCTGTTGGAGCAGTTGTTCTAAGTTGAGCTTTGGCCTTTCAAAAGCATTATTTTAATGAAATTCTTCTTTTCAAGGCAAATTGTCTAATTTTAAGTTGACCCCTTGGCCTAAGGTGTTAACTTAAGTTGTGTTTAAAAGTGGGACTTGAAGGGGGATACCTTCATGAAGAAAGCTGATAACTTTTATTAATATCTTATTTGCCATACAGTGGACGCCCTTGTGGAGGAGTTTAATTCTTTTTTGAAATTAAAATATGTCGAGGCTTTTGGGCGTCCCATCTGAGGAAATTGAAGAGTCATCCCTTTCTCTTTAAAAATGAGGCTTTGCTCCAGCATTTGTTATCTCATGTTTATGCCAAACTTATGTTGTCGAAATGACTACTCATTTTGCACTTCGAGGAATGCTGACCTCCTATACTTCAATTTTGTGTTTTCAAGATAACACCTAATTGAATTTATGCTGCTTCTCAAATCAGACTAGCAGATAGAGCTTTCAAAGATGAATTTTGGTGTGTTTTTCCAAATTTCCAGTTGCTGATTTTCACACAGCTGAAAGTCGATTTTGTTCACAGCTCATTGTATGTATTTAATATTGTTCTGGGCATTTAATAATACCTTTCCTAAGGTCTTCGCGACCATTCTCAGCAAGTTTCAGATTTTTATTTGAAGTGTGTGATTTTATGTTGCAAAATCGCCCCTTTCAAGGGCCGTACCATTCAAAGGGCATTGGGAAATGTGCAAATTAATTAATGGCTGCTTTTTTATGCTGTTTCTTCATCCTGGCATGGGCGCCTATCCTCTAGAGGTGCATTGCATTCGACTTCACGTGATTCGGAGGTATATTGCTTAAGATATGAGCATTTCATTGATAATCTGGTTGCTGATTTACAGTTTCACTTTGCTGTTTTAATTATCAGATTTCAATAAATTCTGATTTTGGCTCTTAATTCAGTTTTTGAGAGGTTTAAACTTGAAAGATTCATCCTCCTTTAATTTGCATTGAATATGCCATTGTAACACTTGTAAATTGCAGATTTCTTGCATTGTAAAGGCTGTGATATGGTAGTACTAATCCAGTCGTTTTATTTACTGCACTTACTTGTGAATTTAATGCAACATTTTAACCCCTAGACGGTTTACCGCCAGTGTGGAGGAATTTACTTTGTCTTTCATTTATCACCCACGGTTAAGTGGAGAATTCCCACTATTGAGTGGATGTCTGCCACAGCAGACGAAGTGTTTTAATTGTAATCTTTTCCCCCCACTGTTTGCTGGTAGTGTGGAAAATTCTCTCATAGTTGGTTATCTGCCTATCTTCTTTCAATTCAGCAATTAGCACTCCACCATATGTTAGCACCTTGCTTGTCAAAGGATCTTGAGTGCACATTCTTGGTGTTGAGTTTAGTCTCTCTCTTTCAGTTGTAATCTTTGTAATCTTTGATTCAGTAGATCCTAGGGATCCTCTGACCATATGCCTGCCCCTCCTCCTTAAGTGGTTTTAGGGCGCATTCTTGGTTAGAGTTCTTTCATGCAACGTTTTGGGTTAAGCTAACCTTAACGGGTGCTTGGTTACATTGTATTTGTTATCGAAAATAAAAAAAAATTGAGAGAGTATATTTCAAAATGCCCCTGTTGTACCAAGCCTGTCGAAATGATGTTGTATCTCTATATGTTTAGTCCTACAATGAAAAACTGTATTCTTGGCCATCTGTATCATATCCTGATTATGATTGTCCATCCTGTTCTTGTAAATCTTGCAGTCTTGTCATGAGCCATACTCTACCTCTGCTATAGAAAGTGACACTTATGGTTGCTTCTTGATGCACCAAGCAAACACCACAGAACACATGTTGAATCCATTCCATGATGTTGAATTTCCATCTTCAGAACATCCTATCTAACGTGATTATGTTGATTTACTATATTGCAGTCTACATCCAATAGCCCACTGGCACATCTAAGGATCCTATTATCTTCCTTCAAATGAACCATCTTAGACTTTGCCATAAATTTTGACACCAAACCAATTATAGAAATTATATCTGTTCAAGTCACAGTATGTAGACCATACCTCCTATCAATTGCCTATACAAGGTGTCAGGGAGTGCTTCAGAGAAGTCATGTCTAGATAAATATAACCCAACCTCAACTAGCATGCAACCATCTTACAACCATTCAGATTCAACATCCGCAACATATCACTTGCATATTTAACTTGTGATGTAAAAATTTTACCATTTTTCCATGCCTTGATACCTAAGAAAGTAATACAGCTTTCCCAACTCTGTCATCTAACGCCCCGCAAATTTGGCCACCATTGGCATAACAACATACTATTCATAGTGCATGCCAAATCAAAGATAGTGCCACAACCAACATAGATGAACCAATCGTCATAATATAAAAGTTGAGATCAAACGGCCTTTTGCTAAATCCCTTATCCTTGAAATAAGGTCAATCCTGGAGTGTTATGCCCTTGGTGACTGCTTTAGACCCTAGAAAGCCTTCTTTAACCTTTGGACTAAATCTCTTTTTCTTTCAAATTCAAATCTTTTTGGTTGGTCCACGTAACCTTCCTCATCCTAAATGCAATTAAAAAATATTCCCTTCACATCCATCTGATACAGCATCCACTTATATTATGCTGTTGTGGGGAAACCATCCTAGCAGTATCCATTGTGGCAACTAGTGTAAAAGTATCAAAATGGTAAATGTCATTCTTGTTGTGTATATCCATGAGCAACAAGATAATCCATATGCTTATCAATACACCCACAAGGCTGCTGCTTGCTGCTACCAAAAGACACATATTTTCCAAGCAGCAACACCATCAAATCCCTAGTATCATTTTTGACTAAGGCATTATACTCTTCTCTCAACACATGCCTCCACTCTTCCTTAGTGATAGCTTCCTCGAAACTTTGTGGCTTATCACTCCATTATTTGTGTCATTGATGCAAAACTATATCATCTTTCAGATCTGGTGTTCCTTCTCTAAAAGTTTATTGTCCAGCTTTGCTTGTGGGCGACTTTTCTTCATAACACACCTGGGAAGCTTGCTCTGAATTTCATCTAATTTAGACTTTTTCAACTTCTACTAGGTTCTTTAGCACTCATTATTGTTCCTTAAAATGTTGGTATATTCCATTTAATCAAGATAACCACTCTATTAAGAAGGATCTTCTTTTTAGGATCATATACTCAATAGGGCCAAGCCTCTTCTATATAGCCTATGAAGATTTAGATCGCGATTTTGTCACACTTTTAAATACAAAACAGTTGGCCAGTGTTCTGACCAAGACTGTTAAATAATCATAATAATTTCTACTTTGGTTTGACAACTATTCATCAAACAAACAATTTTATTTAACTGCCAATGCCAAAAAATCATGTCCAAGATTTAGTTGTCAACACACCACTTGACATCTTTTTAATTGTTCTTTTCTTTCTCTCTACAACTCCACTTTTTTGTGAAGTTTTGGAGATTGAATACTGCCTCCTAGTCCTATTATTCCTACAGAAGTCCTTGAACTCCTTTAATGCATATTCTACCCTATTGTCTGATCTAAGAGGTTTATTCTTTCTTACCATTATACTTTCCTAAAATAGACTTGAAATTGGCAAAGTAATGAAATGATTTTGCTAGTTCCTAAAGGAAGCATACCCAAGATTTCATTAAGTATCAATAACCTTTCCTCTCCAAATAATATAATTTTTTTAAGCCAACAAAGATCCATATGCACCGCCTCTAGTTGTGCCTTAGCTCCAGAATTTCCTTGGGAAAGATCCCTATGGTGTTTCCAAATATGTAACCCTAACAAAAATCCTTTCCTTTAGTGTATGAAAGTCTAACAACCATTTCCTTCTTTAACTCAAAGAAAAGAAATAAAACCTAACTCAACTACATAGAAAGTAGAACCATTTGACAAGTGTGATAAAGCACAGGGGTTCCTATGTCTAGTTGTATCTCTAGATCTTATCTTTCACATTCATAGTTTGGATACACCTAATGAGATATGAAATAAATTGAAACCATCATTTGTCAAAATGAATGATAAAGGGTCATTAACTAAAAAAAGGTCCTAATTGGTCTTGATCCAATCAACTATGACAAAATTTGAAACTTCATCTCGCGAATCCAAATCAATAATGCTGCCAATGGAGGATTGTCAGAGAAGGGAAAATTGATACATAGCTAGTCATTAATATATTTACAAAATTACATCCTACTTATATCTTCAGTCAAGCAGCATCTCTATAGACTAGCTTCCTCCATTCAAATACTTGATAGATATTCTCATCTAGTTTTTTTGTGTCTTGCCTACTATGAGATCCAAGGGAGATTTTACTATTCGTACAATAACTCAAGATATTAGTTTTCCATCTTTTGTTATCCTTATCATAGTCATATACCCCTTTTTTCTTTTGGGAGGTCATCACTTTGAAACAAAGGGCTTTATAGAGGATGTATAGCATTCAGTCTCCAATTCCGGCCTTCGTTGGCTCCTTGTTTCCTTCAAAGGATTTTGCCTTTACAAAGCACCCTTTATGTGACTATTTGTATTTGTACTAGGATCCTATGTTGTTTGAGGTTAAACGACTCTCAATATGTTTGACATGTTTTGAGTGTTTAATTACTTTTTTGTTTTCTTGAGTTATCTTCTCCGTAGTACTTTACTAATATAACTTATATTTTCAAGCATCTTTATCCATTCGGTATTCATGGATATTAAAATAATTTCCATGAATGTTCTATAATTTCTTTCTTTCAAAGACGGGCATTAACACCTTCAATTAATCAATAATGCAACCATGCATGTTTGCTCTTTGGGAAAAAACAATAAGCACATCTAATAACAACACTTATCTAAGCATGTCTAGTGCAAACGAATCTATTTGAAACTAAATATTTGGATAAAGGCTAACATCACTCACCACTTGGACACATGCACTTAAATGCAAAGAGCACAAGAATGACTTCAACTGAAAAGGATCCTCGATCAACAAAATCACCATTGAAAAGATACGGATTTTCCTCAGAAGGCAGTCCATTCAGCTCAAAGATGTTAAGAAGGTCATAATACTGCACCATTAAGAAAATAAGTAGCTTAAATAATGATAAACAGAAAAACAAACATATTACTTCATAATACATTGCATTAATAAAACTACAGCTAAAATAACTTCAAATCCAAGCATTTTACAAGAACCCTTGGATTCCTATTAACACCATTTATAGGGATGAGTTCCATGTTTCTTTCTATACATGTTATAATCCCAAACTCAAAACAGTACTGAAATACTGCACGATGCATAAACTCAATCTCAAACACATGGTATAACAGAATTGAGATTAAACGAATGAAATATAACATTTGTGAAAGACAAATTATGAGAAACAACATAGAATACAAAATATTTATAAACAAACACCCATGGAAGATATCTATGATTAATAATGATATATTATCTATTATCACTTCTCATATGTGTGATAGCCACCAGACTGAAAAAGGTGGGGCTAGAAGCACTGAAGATTGGATTAGATTCTAAAAATTTGAAAATGACAATGTAATCAATGGTGTCAAAAGAATCAAAACATCCATCCCTATGAAGTTAAAAAGAAAAATTGTTGAACAACGATAAAATTAGTAATAAGAAAAAGTTGAATTATTACGAAGACTTTATTCTTCCCAGTTTAAATCAAAACCGTTTGTCCAACAGTATAAGCATTGAAAAACAAATGAATATTGCTAAAAAGGGACCAAGAAATGCTTCTTGACCTCATCCAAATTAATCTTGGTAGAAACTTGGTCAAACATGGCATACCAATCCTGCGCATGTCCTCCAAGAGTGGTAACAAATAAATTGATCTTTCATGCATCATCAGTGACATTTTTGGCACACTAAGCTATTTCACAAGGCTTACAGTGATGAGTGGCATCTTCATCCTTTGTAAACATCTTCACCATAGTAGGCATGGGCTCAATCATAAAAGTAGAAACTTTTTCCCATTTTAAACCTGGGTGATTGAATTATATTTATACTTTCAGTTTGCCATGTAAATACAATGCTACTGTGGGCTGAACTACTACTATAAGTGTCACACTATATCTAGGCATTGGTATGTGTTGATGTAATTGCACAATGAATTGATCACTATGCATTCTAGAAGAAGATGTAGATTGTCTTAACTCGAAGTGAACCTTGTCAAACTCTAGATTAACTAAATGCTCATATGCTAGATCAACTACAACTTTTATTTGGCCTACTTCCTATTTAAACCTATTCCTCACAAATGAAAGCATTTTCTATGGCTAAGCACATGCTTCACCTAAAGCATTTTCCATATTATAAATCAAAATTGGAAGGCAATGTGAGTCATAGATGGCTCATCCCCATCCTATTGTGAAAAACACTTAATGTCCAAGATCAGGGCACAAGTGGTGTTCAATCCTATACTGCAGTATATTTTCCTAGCAAAACTCTTTGCAGATCCTCAAATGTAAACTCTAGTACATGCATGAGTTCATCTATATGCAAACTTCTCCACACGAGTTGTGCCTTCCTAGAATGTTTGTCCTACAAGGTCGCAACTGCAATTTTCCATTTTTTCATTCCACCTTCTTCTATGCTTTGTATGTTACATACTTGAACCATTGGCCTCCATACTTGCACTCTTTCACTTCTATGATAAGAACTCATCACTCCTTCCACTGCACATCCTCTCTTGTAGGAGGTGACTATTACATAGCATGTAATTCAACACACTTTCTATTTAGCATCATCTTCACCTACCAAAGAAGGGTCATTTCAGATGTGTCCCCCTCTGCAAGGTACATTGCGGAGATGTCCTAATGTCCCTAGGATGGCTAGGAGATGCTTGGACATCCCTCAACCATCTTGAGGACACCGGTGAGTCCCCATGGTGCCCAACTCACAAAATCAAATTTTAAAAAAACAATTTTAAGAAAACTTAAACATCTAACCCTGTTTGTAGAATGTAAATGAGGCCACCAACACCTCACACCCCAAAAAACTATAAATAACCTAGCACGCCCTCATTTGAAATTAGTTTCAAGTTTCAATGCATTGCCATTTGCATTGGGCAAGAGCAAGAGCCCAAGGAAGACTTTAATCATCTTTGTCAATCAATCATTCAAATCATTCATCATACCCAAGTTCAAGGTAAAACTAAGAAGATTCACTGTAGTTGAATTTTTTTATTGTTATACAATACAATTCAGTTTTTTAGCTTTATTTCATTTTTTTGAACTTGGTTGAAGCGTAGGAATAGGAATATCAAATTTTCATTGTTCACTACTCAAATAAACAAGACATATTTCATTGCATTGCTGTTTCTTTCAATCAAATTTTGGAGTTTAAAGAGTGAAACATGATGTTAATTTTTTTTAAGGTTGGAAATTTAACATTTATAGATGCAAGTTCGTAGTACTAGGGTTTATAAGTTACTAAATGTTCTTTTTTTAGGGTTTTAAACTGCTGTTTTTAGAGTTTTATAATTGTTGTTTTAGAGTTTTATATTTAATCCTTTAAATGTTTACTTGCATAATGATTCAATGATTAACTAGCTAATTTTAAGGTTTTATTATTTAATTCTACAATTGCTGTTTTTTGGATATAGATCTATTGTTTTGGGGTTTTTAAATGTTGTTTCTATGATTTTAAGTTTATTATTTTTTAAATGTCTATTTGCACAAGCACAGACATTAACCATCATCCACTCATAAATATCATGGTGTCATGTATAGAGAGTCATTACTTCCTTAGGGTTGTTGATTATTTTGGGCATTGCAAGAATGCAGAGTTTTAGTTTCACATCCTCAAAGCTGTTATTGAAGAGGTTGGCCCTAAGAATGTAATGCAAGTTGTGAAAAATGCAGCCTAGGTGTACAAGACAATAAGCAAGTTGGTTGAAGCAGCCCACAAACATATATGGTGGACTCCTTGTATGCATGCCATGGACAATGCACTCAAAAAAATGGGGAAAATAGACTGAATCAAACATGCAGTGCTTGATTCAAGAGATGTGTAGAAGTTTATCTACAATCACCACATCACATGTACTAATTTGTACCTTCTCCATGAAGGAATTTCTCATATCTGTTGAGACTAGATATTACTCATACTTGTTTTTCGTAGAGAAGATGATTCGGTTACAAGAGCCATTACAACTAATGGCAAGAGTGGGATTACTGGGTTGACTCAAGTCAAAGTAGGGGACGAAAGTGAAGTGGTGAAGAGTAACAATTTGTGGGCTGATGTCAAATACATCATCTCCATCATATCGTGTCATGTCCCCTTCTCAGTGACATCTCTCGGAGTACAGGATTGGCCTATTACACGACCCTCGTAGGCTAATAGACTGGATAGAGGGTCACTTCGGAGCTTGGCTCAGCTTCAGTTAGCAGAGATTGATCAGTAGTCTTTCGTTTTGACTCAATCGGAGACTTTTTGCAGAATTGCTATTTTTAGCAATTCCGGGCAGGCAGTGTGAGACCCCTGCTATTTTTAGCAGTATGGCTTTGGCAGTATCCGAAATCACTTCAGAGTTCGTCAGCATCAGACGGATCAGTAATCAAATGAGTAACGAGGGAGATATTAATATTTAATTAAATTGATTAAATATTAATTATTTAATGATTTATAATATATAGTTATAATGTTATATTATAACTTAAGTGATTTGCCTTGAGGGGTGCGCCCATCATCAGAAGGGGCCAAAAGTGACAATTAAATTATATTGAAATATTCAGCTGTGACTATTGAAATATTAAAAGATTAAAATATGAATATTTCATTAAAAACCCTATTCTTAAGGAAATCGCACTTTTCAGCATAAAGAGGGTTTTGCCTTGGGTTTTGAGCATTATGTCATTTTATGAATTGAAAATTGATCAAGTTTTGTCTGAGCAAGAAGCTTTAGGGTTTCAGTCTCGAACTCATTGGGGAACGAGCCATCTCCATTGAAAGCAGTTCAGAAGGTGTGAAATAACATCTGATTTATTGCCAGCACAGAGGTTTCTTCATTCAGAAGAAATTACAGAGCATCACAGATAAGAAGTATTCAAGGGGTTCTTTATTTAGCAATTTACCCAGCAGAGGTTTATACAGTGAGGCGCCTATTTTCTTCAGACTTGGAGACTGGAGAGGGAGCCGTACCTTTTATTCATTGTTGCTGCTGTGTTGAGGCCGTACAATCTGTACCAGGCCGTACTTTCATTAAAAAGGGGCGTACTTTCTCTTGCAAGCAAATCGCCTTCTCTTTGGGTCTTCCAGCTTCACCAGATTGGGCGCAGTTGTGACTGGGGTCATTAGAGCTTGCCAGACGAAGGGAGAAACATTCACTGCAGCCGTACCAGTTATTACCAGCTTGCTGATTTTACCAGGTTTTCTCAATAAAAATTATTGTTTTCTTATTGCACGTTATCAGACATTTATTGTAGTCATCCTGGAAGAGTAATAAATGATCTGGCTTAAGTATTTGCTTTGCATTCAGTAGATTTTCGGAGTTAGATAATTTTATTGAATTTATTTCAATTATTTGCAAAAGTCGTACCATTCATTTTATTGTCCAAAAACTCAAAAATTGCAAAAAAACCAAAAACGTCAGAAAAACATAAAACTTCAGTCAGAATCAGTATCCGGGGGAAACAAGGGTTTCTACATATCGCTACCATTCACAGTGATCAAATATGGAAACTCTAATGTACCAAACCTTCGAGAGGTGCATGAATGTACCAACAATATACTTGGCCAAATGAAGATCATTATGCAAGCAAAAGACCCCACCTTGCAATTCTTTGATGAACATATTCAGCCTGTCATTCAATAGAGGCAAGAGAAGCTCAACACTTCCTTGCACATGGCTGCCTACGCATTGAACTCAAAGTGGTATGTGAAAAGGCATACCAAAGTTGTCCCTATGACAGATATTGAGATCAAGAGAGGCAATTCAGAAGATGTACACTACTAAGGATGCCACCACCATTTGTCTCAAGTAGATTGAATTTGAAATACTCGAGGGATATCTAGAAGAGGCAAAGTTGGATAAAGAGACTATAGCACAAGAGGACCCAATACTATTGTGGACTAGTGTGGGCCTCATTCATTGTTAACCACAATAATTGATTGTCTTTTCTCCCAAGTTTCTAGTTCTTCTCTTGCTGAGAGGAATTGGTCTACATACAGCTTCATCCACTCTATCAGGAGGGACAGGTTTACCTCTAGGAGAGTAGAAAAGCTTGTCGTTGTACATAGTGCCTTGCATTTGATGGACCACAACACATTTATGTACATAGAGAATGTAGCAACATGATGGGATGCAGTGCCAAAGGAGCCAACTCAAATTGACAAGGACTAGGCATAAACATGGTTGGTATTCATTTGTAGGAGTTTGAGCGAGATGGAGCTAATAGTTCCAACAATGAAGAGTTTGATACAACCTCTGAAAAGGATGATTAAAATCTTAGGCCTCTGAGGCATTGGCCAATTGTATTTCAATGTAATCATATTGAAATTTTGAATATAATATAATATCACTATTCAGCATTTTCGATGCATTGTGTTTAATAGTTTATAGTTTCAATTGCTATATCTTATACATTTTTATAACTAATTTTTTAAGTACTATATTGTATTCACATTGTCCTCACCTCATCATCCCCATATTTAGGTCCTCGAAACCCATCTCCCCACCCTCCTGTCCCAAAACTCTATCAACAAAAGAATTTATCTTGTATACAAAATTTCCTCTAACCAATGCTAAAGACTCTTGTAATGTTCTATCCATAGTTGCAAGACTTGCAAAAAACCTGGCGAGTAAAAGAAAACTCGCGAGTTTTTTTTTCAAACCAAGTTTTTCATACACTTGTACGCCAAAAACTTGCACCGAGTTTTTTGAAAAAACCCGCGTGATCAAAAAACGCCTAGGTGACTGAACAAAGAGGCATTTTGAGTTATTTTTTTCATTCATTTGTGTGCTCTGCTTCAAAAAAAACACTAAAACGATATGTTCCATGAAGGTTTGTGTGGCTTTCATGGTCTTAATTCGGGTTTTATTGTTAATGCAAAATGATGTACACCATGAAGGTTTGTGTGGTTTTGGAGGTCTTAATTTGGGCTTGGTGGCGCTGCCCCTCGACCCCGCTAGAGGTGCTACCCCCAAACAGACCCCCACAAGGGGCGTTGCCCCTTGACCCCACTAGGGGCATTGCCCCCAAACCCCCGCAAGGGACACTGCCCCTTGACCCCGCTAGGGGCACTGCCCCTCAACCCCATTGGGGGCATTGCCTGCAAACTCCCATTGAATTCATTTGATTTTCTAGGTACTCTCCACTATTTACTTTCAATTTTACGAAAACAATTTGTTATTTTCATTTTGTTTCAGACTATCAGTATCAGTACATTGAGCATTCCACATGAGGATGACATTTTGTATAAAAATTTCTTTCAAATCAATCAAATACAACTAGACTCAGCATGTCTCTTCTATGTACTCATTTATTGACTCATTGGATGCATCTTATCGTTGAATTTTGCAAAAAAAAAATGTGTTTTTAATGAAGTTTACGCAGTTTTTTATGTTGTTGAGTTTTCACCGAATTCTTTCCGAGTCGAGTTTTCCAGGCTTGCCGAGTTTTTGCAATTGGCGAGTTTTTCAACTATGGTTCTACCAACTAAGCACTAGGCCAACACTACAAACAATATCTATTGGCTATTTATAACACTTTCAATCACCCCAATCCACAACCTACCAAATCATGCTTTAGATGATAGCGCATGAATTATCTAAAGGTCCCAACAATAGAACCAAAATGTTAGCTTTACTTATGTGTTATGACCTAAGTCACAGCATTCGCCGAATTTTCGGCTTGAGATTCGAAATTCAGCGAACTTTTAAAAAACGTCTGAAATTCGTTTTGATTCGCCAAGAATTCGAGGAAAAGGGGTGAAGGTTCTTTTTACTAAAATATAAGTTAAAAAAAATTGTCGTGAGCAACCGACAGTGCCTGTTGGAAGGTATAGGGGCGTCATTGTTTTCTTCGGCGGTCGTTGGCTCGATAGCTTGCTGGTAGTAGGGTTTGTGCTCAATGCCCTACCGCCAGTCGTCAATCTGGTCCACCACCTTCCCAATGAATGCCTAGCTGAAATATTTTGTGTTTGACTCCCCTTCCTCTCGCATCCCCCGCTCGAGCGTTCGTTCCTCTCCATGTTATCTGTCAGCTAAACCATGAGCCGGAAAGGCATGGACGCATTAATAATAATTGTTTTTGAAACAAGCATATAGAATAAAATAATTGTTTTTTCAAATAAATGCCAATGCCATTGCTTTAATGGATATTAAATATAATATTATTTTATTTTATTGTTTTACTTTTATTTTTTAATATTAACATTTAATAAATTAAAATTTTAATATTTTAAAATATTTAATTTCACGAGGATAAAAATATGATTATAATATGATTTATTTATATACCTTCATCAAAATTAGATTCTTATGATTCTTATTAGTATATTAATATTATTTTTTTACCCTCATGGAATTAGATTTATAATTGTTAGTATATAAATTTGGTCGAATTATATTTTTAAACATATTTATTATTTATTTTGCCATGTGTTTAACTTTATTAATATATTTAAACATATTAGTATATTAATATTATTTTTTTACTTATTTTAAGCTTATTACTTATATTTTAAAAAAATCAAAAATTATAGAAAACGAATTTAATCCGAATTTTTTACTTTTCGAATTTTTTCCCTGTCGAATTTCATCCGAATTTCAATGTTGCTGAACTCGAATTCGAATTCGAACCTTGTGACTTAGGTTATGACCAATGGCTAAGCACTTAAGATATCACACATATAGCATATCTCCCTATCTCACCTGAAGCACACTAAGTTCACCCTCTATTGTGACCCACACAACACAATCTATAATCTAACTCTAAACTAATACATACACAAAGTTAATTAAAAGCATGAATATCTCTATATTGATCTGTATGTGAAATAGTCTATAAATGAATTGAATCAACTATTATCAATCTCATTCTTCTTCAATATGATTACATATGTGGCTATGGCTAACACTACCTAACCTATGTATAGAATCATGCATAACTCTAATAATAGTATGGACTTGCTCACAGAGAACTGCAAGTCACATGTCTCCTAAAATGAATCATGTCCTTATATACAATTTTTACATGATTATCCCTAATTATATGCATGATACTATGATTATCCCTAATTATATGCATCTATAATTAGGCACTATTTGTGACACTCATATGAACAATTACATTCTAGCACCAACAAACTAGTTTGTGAAATAATTTTGTCTCAGTGACATTTGATCCATATGACATATAATTTTCAACATCAATCTATTATTGTAGAATGTGGAGCTTCACTTTGAGATTTTGTTCTACAAACTTTAATTCCTTGGAGAAACATTCTCTCAAATTTGTCTTTACAAATTCCCTAGGTTTACTTGGAGGTGAGTTGTAATAAGATCATTTCAAAATTAATTCTATCCCAAAGACTAAGTTGCTAAGTTTACATATGAATTTGAACATTTGTTGAGGTGGACATGATATAAATTATTGGCCAACTTTAGATTTGATGTCTGGGTGTTGAACCCCCATATCCTTTAATCCAAATGAAGTTCACCATAGATTAATATTGCCAATGATCTTTTAGGTGGATAGGCAGATGATCTGGTAGTTTAGAAGTGTTTTGCTACCTGGCCTTTCCTTCAATTGCTTGCACCAAGTAGAATTGTCATTCTTGATCCGGGTTATATTAGCTGTTGTAGATGTCTGACATCTTGTAGCAAAGCTCCTCGGCAAGGCTCATAGTGTCATCTGCCTTGTTTTTACATTAGATTTTCTGCAACTGATCTCAACCTTACCAAAATCCTCGAGCTCCACAAATAATGAGTTTGTTTCCGAGCAGTTTTCTAGTTGTCTCCATTCCCATGACATTTCAGGGACACGGATATGGGTCAAAAACATCCCCAAGCCATTCCTGATTTTCTCTGCTGTCAGGGTGCATCCCAGAAATGTGGCTCAGAAATAAACAAACTCATATTAAAAATTGCACAGTTAAATCCTGATAAAATATAACATCATATTAAAAACATCAAAAGAACTCAAATAAAACAAAAAATATAAATAAAAGAACACCAAAATATCAGTCATCCAACCATTTCATATTTTGCTGTTTTTTGAGCAATAAGCAGTGAGAATTGTGAAGAAAAAGAAATAGAACAGAGAGAAGAACAAAACAATGTTATAGTGATAAGAAGAAGAGAGTAGCAGCAGCCACTTAAGGATTTCAGCTAAGTTTGTTCAAATTCTTTTCCGCTTTCTATTTCCTTCAAAGTTCCAAAGTTCAAACCCTAAGGCAGTTTCTTTTTCAGTTTGCACTTGCTGTTTTTGTTCAAAGAACAACATGAGAAGCAGATAGGCACATGATAGTGAAGAGGTTGACATTTAACAATCAAACCAAAGAGATGTTAATATTTCTTTGGGGGTTGGGAGTGCTGTAAGGGAAGTGGGACACTCACATAACCTGTTTAAATGCCCTTCTGCTATCCTCAAACCTTATGCAGAGGGTCTGTCCAATGCCACTAAATCCATTTTGCAATTTGTGACAGTTTAGACAAACAAAAATTGAAAAATTCAGGGGGGCGCATAGACATTGGTTGTGCTATGTGTGCAATAAGGATTTCAAAAGGAGCTACACTAGGGTTTCCAATCATCTTTTGTGTTTGCTTCTAAATGGGGTTAGGACTTGAGGAAACATAACCCTAGCTGAGAAGGCCAAGGCTTCTAGGTTGTCTACAAAGGGCAAAGCAATATCAAAGGGTATGCCAATAGAATCTATACGATATGGTAGTGTCGTCCACAGTTCATGAGGATTATATAGAAGGAAAAAGGAAGGCTAGTGATAGGCAAAGTACATTTTCAAGGATGTTGAACGTGCAATCACAAGAAGAGGCAGATAACTTAGTTGCCCAATTTTTTATGTCCATGCCATCCTCTTTCATGTCGCACATTCTTCTTATTTCAAAAACATGTTGAGAAAGACGTATAACATTGGTTTCTCATATGGCCCCCTAAAGAACAAAAACCACACCACCCTCCTTAAGAGACAATATTTGAAGGTGAGTCAAACTTGGCTAAGGATGGTTTGCTCGCTTATCATGAATGGGTGGATTAATATTAAAGATTGATCACTTATCAATATCATAGCTGCATGTGCAGCAAGCTCTTATTTTCTTAGAGCTATTGATTGCTTAAAGAACCACAAAGATGTAGACTTCCAATTTCAAATTTGGGAGAGGCCATAGAAGAGGTTGAGGCCTCAAATGTTGTACAACTAGTCACCAATTTTGCACACGTTGATAAATTAGTTGGCATTACAGTGGAGGGTGATTACAAGCACTTTTTTTGGACTGTATGTTGTGTTCATGCATTGAACAATGCATTGAAAGACTTAGGAAAGTTAGATTAGGTGAAAAAAGTGGTTGCAAAAGCTAAAGATATATAAATGTTCCTTTGCAACCACCACATCTTACTCTCTTCAAGACTTTTTCAAGTAAGAAGTTCCTCTAACTTATGGGGACTAGATATACTAATCATTTCATTTTGCAAGAAAGAATGATTGAGGTGCAAGAGCCTCTATAGTTAATAATGATTAATTCAAAGTGGGGTATATGCATAGAGGCAAACACAACTAAAGAAAAGAGTGTGAAGCAAAAGATCCTTGACAATGATCAATGGTCCACTTTGAGAAAAGAAAATTATTAATGTCCGTAACTTGTAAAGTATTTTCATTTTCTGTATATTAATTTTTAAAAATTGATAATTTTTACATTCACTCTTTGTCATTTGAGTCGTGCTTTTTTGAAATGCTTGTTCGCAAATACATTTGTTCCATCATCTCACTCATGCTAGTAATTAGATATATTGATAGTAGGCTCTCCTAGTCTTGGGGAGATTTACAAGGCATTTGATAACATGTAATATAGCAAGGACGTTGATATGGGATTATATGAGGAGAATATCAAGGCCCATTGTTATGCAGCCATAGTACACTATGAACAACCCACTTCAGTACAAAATAAATGTCATGAAATTAACTGATAAGCAATGGTTATCGATGGCCACCATGTGGGGATACTCCCCCACCTACATACACTTTGTACCTTATTGATGTCCATTTCTATTTTCCTTTTCTATTGACCTTTCTTATTCCATTTATTGTTTATTCAATATGCAAATACTTGTGTACTCTTCTATATTTACCAAAACACTTGTGCTTTATTCTAACTCTATTTTCCAAGAATTCAATTATGGTTTATTCTCATCTTGTTATTCTACAATAGACATGCTTTATTCTTATCCTCTCCTATTAGAATAAACTTATTCTTCTCACATGAAAACATTATCGTGTCAAAAAACCTCTTACTAGAACATGGAGCTCTCACTATCATCCTATTATTCTAGAATAGACATGCTTTATTCTTATCCTCTCCTAGAATAAACTCAGGCTTAAGCGCATGAGTATTAAAGAACTAGCAAACAAAGTAAAATTAAATGCTCAAACCCTGAGATTGTTACCGTGAAAATATATAAATCTTGACATCTGCTCTATTTTATCGTTGTACTTCCACAATAAAGAAATGTCGTGTCCCCCTTTTTGGATTAGTATAATTACTAATATTATTGAAGTTGGACTTGGTAATTTCATCTTTTCGAAGCAACTTAATAATATTATTATAATTAAAATAAAAGGTGTTTCTAAACATTAGTATTAAAATTAAAGTCTTTTTAAAAACTTGAAATAAAAATAAACTAAAATAAAGAAGTTTTTAAATACTTGGAGGGAAATTTACGACCCAAGGGCTCAATTTGAAAAGATATATATCAAGGAGGCATCTATCTTCATTTGATCATCATTGATGTTATCCTTTTTGCATCCAATTTTCAGATTTGAACAGTTTGTTCAATCTAGGGCATCCAACGACGAAAACCCTTGGTTTGTTCAAGATTTGAGAGGAGACAAAAAACATTGCCTCCAATCTTCAGTGATTCCATCCAAGAATCATAATTTGTGCTGTTTTGTGGAGGATTCAAAGACAATTTCAGTTTGCTACAATGCCACTACAGTGTTTTTTGCAAGTAAATGTCATCTTTGGTTGTCAAATTGAGGGTTACTAAGTGGATTTCCAGAAATTTGGTGAATTTTCCAAGCATCAACTAGGACAAATCTGAGTTATTTCCATCATCATAATTCGTGGTGTTTTGTGGAGGATTCAAAGACAATTTCAGTTTGCTACAATGCCACTCCAGTGTTTTTTGCAAGTAAATGTCATCTTCGGTTGTCAATGCATGATTGAGGGTTACTAAGTGGATTTCCAGAAATTTGGTGAATTTTCCAAGCATCAACTAGGACAAATCTGAGTTACTTCCATCATCATAGCTGAGCACCATCATTGGAAGGATGAAATAAGTCATCCAGGGCAAAGTTCAGCTATCCCAGCTGCTGCTTTTGTACTTCCGCCATCATTGGCCAGAAAAAAGTTGTCTAAGGGAGGTGCCACCTTGCAAGAGGGAGAGTTCAGTATCATCTACATGTTATAGGTGTTTCTAAGGAAGATCAGGCCTTAATCAGCGCATGTTTATGAGTTACCAGCCAGCTGTACCATCCTACTAAGCTGCCATACCACTCCAGGGTTTATTTTTGTGATTGGTGATAAAGGTCAGCAGCAACATCAGCATTTTCAGTCATCACCAGCATTTCCATCCATATTTCCAATCATTATGGCCATCTTAGGAGCAGCTGTACAGCAGGATAACCCTCAGCACATTCTGTAAAGCCTTGTTTGTGAGTGAAAAAGTTATAAGAAAATCATTTCTGGCTTGTAAATTTCTGATCAGCTTTTGGCAAAATAAAATAAATAAATTCTCTTGAAGGTTTTCAACAAGATTGTCATCTACCTAGGGTTTTCAATTTTGGAAATTCTGATTTTATCAGCAACTAGGGTTCGAATTTAATAATCAGAATTATCAGTGGCTGTTCATTTCAACTATTTCTTTTAAAAATCAGAAGTTAGAAAAGAATTTTGCATGAATCCGATTGGAGACATTACAAGAAAATACTACCTGTCCATGAATGTCACCACAAACTGTAAACTTCTTTCCATTTAGAACAGTGATATCAACAAGTGAGGGCAACGCTCGCAGCAAATCCCTGGCTTGCAATATAATTTGGAAAGCATACCTAGAAAACAAAATATTTACTTCAGAGACAAATCTGCCATTGTGTAATAGTAGCAGACTTTTATCAGGAAACAAATTGCAAAAAAACATCTCATTTATGCAATGTACATTACCTTTTGTGTAAAATTTTCTGGTTCTTGAAATCTTCCATCATTTTCTTTATAAATTCCAATGTTATAACTTCCCCTTCTATTCTAGCACCATTGTATTGGGGCTCAACCTCTACAAATACATAATTGAAGCAAATATTCAGTTCAATACCTGTATTAGCATTACACCACCCTATGTAGAAAGAGCATTTTATCTTTCAAACCAAAGCTTAGAGAGCAGTAACTACCTATTATCAACTTATGAAAACAAATTAAGCATCATTAGCAATCAATATGCTAAAAAATTGGTTTTATTATTTGCCAAAATCTCCATTGACCTGTGGCAAGTGCAGTCCCTACGAATGGTATAATTAAAGCGACAAGAAGAATTTACAACCATAAGATAAAGTCTTGGAATCTGACTCACCTTTTAATTTTAGAGACGTGCACTTTAAACAAACATATTATCTAGCATGTAACTGAATCAACAAAAATGACCACCAGATTATTAATGCTTAATATCTTACAACACATTGGTAAGAGATTTGGTTTTTATAAACTCATCTTACATTGCAAATTACTAAACGAACAAGATAAAAACATAGGGAATGCTTGAGAGCATCAAAAATGGCAGTGGCTAAACTTTTTTCCTTTTTAATTATCTTAAGCAAGCACTTTTGTAAACCATTCTCTATCTCCAACAGAATTTATTTATGTGGATTGCTTGCCTACTATGTTGAACACTCCCATGTTGCTTGCGTTTGATTCTATGCTTCTATGCTGAATATTCAGCTGTACCACATACTCACCTTCTATATTGGGCAATTTACACAATGAAGGCAATCACAATGAGACAAATATTTATTGATTCAAGTTTTATTGTTTGTAATCAAAGAGAAAAGGTTATCCCTCCTTCACTGTCTTCCAGGAATATAAAGACAATACATTCAACCCATTTTGTAAGGCAGTGAAAGGAGCATAAGCCCTGCATGTTAGTTTTTCAGAAAATCCATTAAGCTTCTGTGTTGCTTCCTTGAATTCACTTAATTCTACATATGGATGCATGCAAATTGTGGACACCAATGCCTCTGAATTTGGCATACTGCTATAATGGATTACAAATACACAGTACATCCAACACATTTTGCAAGGCAGTAAAAGGAGAATGTTGTTTGTTCAGAAAAACCCTTCAGATTCTGAGTTGGTTCCTTAAAGCCACCTACATTCTAAAAATGGGTGCATGCAAATCTTTGAAACCAATTGCCTTAAAACAGTGACCAATTGCAAACACAGACCAAATAATCTACATCTTTGACTGTGTCACAAGCTTATGTATTACACCTTTGAAATTTGAGAGGTACTTTATATCTATCAACTTAAAGTGGCTTTTCAGACCTACAACAATTGAAAATAGTCCTTTGAGCATTGATTCCTTACTGTAAGATATTGGAAATTTCTTGGTTATAGATGATGTCCATAAGTCACTTGAACATTCACATTTATAGCACCAACCTCTAGCCTCTAGCATTTAGATTGGATAAGCCTTATGAACTACTGTAGTTACACAGTTCACCTAGAAACCATTTTGATAATAATTTGTATATTCAAAATTATAATAGACTACTTGATACATGATACTGAAGCATTTAAATAAATTTTACTCTGCATCATAATTTAATGGCCATGAGACAAATAAATTATCAGTTTTATAAAACTCCCCTTTATAAATATTATGGTATATAACATCCCAACCCCATTGAAATGATTCATCTTTGAAAAATTTCTTAAAATCTACACTTACCTTTAGCAAATGATGTTGGAAGACATCCTCTTCTGTTTAATATACTGTGTCCTTTATTTTTTTAGGAGATATGTAAGCTTAGAAATAGAAACTGAATTTGATATTCATAACCTTTCAACGTGAACCCAAAAAACGTATGTGAGTGGCTGTACATAGATAGAGTTCTAAATGATGTAGCTCTGCACCAGAAAAGTGACTAATATTTTCCTAAATATAGGATTTGAATGCATTTGGCAACGGTTATTTCAACATCAAGTTTAACAATTATCAAACCATTAAGATGTGAATGGCTTTGTTATGTTTTTGGAATTAACAAGGACAGACAATTCAATAGTTTTCATTTTGCTTGCAGAAGTACCATTATGGCTGCAATGTAAACTTTCGCGGTCATTTTTGTTGTGACTTGTTTCCAGAAAATTATTGCTAGTGGATCAGAATTCTTGATGTCTGAAATCCTCTAGTCTAATATAAATCCCACTAACTTGTTTTGGTCATGAATCTGTACATATAATCATTGTTACCTGGATATGCAGGTGTACGGGTTGGGTACCAGTACGGGGACAGAAACACCATTAAAACTAGGATATGTGAGTAAACAAGTAAGGGTCCAACTATACATATATAATCATTGTTACCTGGAGATGCAGGTGTACAGGTACCAGTGCGGGAACAGAAACACCATTAAAATTAGGATATGTGAGTAAACAAGTAAGGGTCCAGCTATATTAAATGTTAATGTAGCAACCAAATATTACAGATACCAAGATGGAGATGTGGTCCATTCATACAATGGAATTTCTCAACCCCCTTAGTCACCTATTGTTTATTGCTGCTGTCTATTGAATCTGAAAGGAAACAATTGCTTATGGTGGCCCTCATACTCATTTTCGCTAGTACATCTTTTGAAAGAGTGAGCTAGAAGTCCAAAATAGCAGTACAAAACTTGTACCTCCTTTTTTAAACGAGATGGCTCGAGCAATTTGAGGGTGTTAACATTAACCACATTGCAAATGCATACATGAGCCAAAAGAACAAGTCATTAGGTATTCATTCTCTTATCTACAAGATAGTATAGGAGCAAAATTGTAATATCCCAAATTATTGATGTCTTTGATTTATTATATTCTACCCATCGCATTATAATTCGGATGTGAGGATTTTATCTGTTGGATGGCTATTATTTATAACTTATTGAGTGTATGTGTGTCTGATGTGCAATGAAATATTCAATTGGATTATTTATTATTTTACTATTCAAATTTTATCATGTGAAATAGTTGCTACTGATGGTATGATATCAGTTGATGATGTTAAAATATTGTGTGAGGAAGGTTAGAAGCAGGCTTGGATTATGAAATAGCAAATGCTTGGTCCCAATTTATGACATAGTATCCCTAAATCTTTAAATTATATTAAATTACAATGTCTTTGAATATTCCAAATAATAAATGATTGAATAACAGATAATGTTAGATTTAAATAAATAAGAAAATAAAATAATGAGTAAATAAATAAAAACAATTCTCTTTATAGAAAATTAAAAGAATATTAATTAATATATATAAATTATTCTATTTAAAAGGAATAGAATAAAAATATAAAAGCAATTCTTTTTTAGAGAAAATAAAACAAAAATTATTGGTTATTCAATAATTAAAATTGCCTACATCTTTAGTGGTTGAGATTTTTGGAAAATGGGATAAAAGATTTTATTTTATTTATAAAATTAGTCGAAAATATTTGAGGAGAAGAGTTAAAACAAAACTAGAACTATTATTAGATGATTTCGAGAGGCAGCAAAGTAGAGAATTGCATGAGGATAGGATTCAACCAAGAATACGAAGATTGTTAGGTGAATATTAAAATCACTTCACATTCATTATCCACATATTTGTAGGTAATGGAAACCTATAGTGAATTCTTGTGAAGAAAAACAACTTCTAGGATGATGAAACTGAAAAGCTAGTAAACTGGATTCATGAATGAACATTGAAACTCAATTTTTGAGAGTTGAGATGATTTGCAATCACTGAAGAACTGATTTCGATGATGAAACCCAAAAAATCAAACATGGAAGTGCACCCTTGTGCTGGAAGCAAAATAGTCGGATACGCCCAAGCCCTCCCCAAGTGCGCATACCACTATACTCATATCCAATACGATGTGGATACACATCGGATATTGTCCCCAAGAGTGCCCAAAAATCCCTGATTTTCCAACATGTTGGATACTATGTGATTTGATTTTAAAAAAAGACATGAATCTTCCTAAACTTAATTTTAAAAGAGCTTCAATCGTGCAATTTTTTTTCTTCTAGGTCTTCTTCCAATGCAATTATGTGTCTATATTGCTTTTAAAGTAATGAAGATCTCTTCTAATAACTTAGAAAATTGTGTTAAATATATGTGTATGTGTTTTTATGAATGTCATATCCAACTGTATCCATATTAGGGGTCTTCAAAAATGGCCTTATCCGTATCCAATACCATATCCTTATCTTTATCCATATTCGTGTCCATGCAACTTTTCCTGGAAGCAATCTAGGAGAGAGAAATCCGAGTTACAAATTAAAGTTTTAACAAAAGTAATAATACAAATTGGACAATGGGTCAGTAAATTTATTAAGGAATTGAATTCTTGAGTGTTTGGATCCGATTGACCATTGGATGTATATTTCTAAGTGCTCAATAGGTCATTTTGTTTAGTGTCAAGTTCAAATTCTAGGTTGACCAAAGTCTAGTGGAAACCCTGGTTAAGGGATCTAGCAAGTTAGATATAAAATATTTTACCAAGACACCAATGCAATTTGCAGGTCTCAATTGTGACCTTCAGGACAAGTTCACTAACACATTTTCCAAGTCAAGACCACAATTTGCATGTTTCTACCATCAAAATTTGTTCATTAAAGGTCTCTAATGCAGTTTTTGCAAAATTGTCTGAAAATGCTTGTTTTGAGGTCCTATGTGACTTGACTTTTACTTTTACCATTACCTCTATCATAAAACAGCGAGTACTTCCCATAGTGGAATCTTCCCAAAAAGTATATGGGGGCAATGTTGAGATTTTTATTTGATTTTAATTAATGTTTTTGTGATTTTAAGTGTGTGTGTGAACCTACTAGAGGGCTAATGATCAATCCCTAAGCTTCAAACACGCTTGAGTGTCATTTGAGATGTTCAGTGGATCTAGGAGTTCATGTTCCCAAGACGACTAACGAAGATTACTATATACACACCGCATCAAATGAGGACTTAGAGGGTAGAGTTAGAGAGCAAAGGCATGTTTATGCAGCACCACTACTTTCCAAGAGATCTCCTTGTATGGTGAAGTTTTATAACCCGTTATGGAATATTCCAACAATGGCCTATCTATAGTGGTAGCAGTCCTTTGCAAAGTGATAAGAAGAGGTTAGTGTAATATATTGTAGTTCATGGAGTATTCTTGTGAGAAATGAGGAGTATCCCTTGATTATTGTGAGTGGTTGGCCATAGAGTATTCATGTTGGAGTGATCCACTATGACTACCAATACACAAAGTGGTACCTGTAGTGGTATTGCCTAATTGTAAGTATGACAGATGACAACTTATGGAAATGAATTCAAGGGTGCCAAGTGAATTGAGTCGAGTGAATTGTATGTTAAGTGGATTGTGTCAAGTGGAATTGGAATTGGAATTGGAGTATGGTGTTTTGTGTCATGTCCCCGAAATTGTAACACTAAATATCAAACATTGAATAACAAAATCCTATAAATATCAAAATATAAAAGTAATTACAATTGAAATATTATTATAATTATAATTTCACAATAATATTATAATTATAAATACAAAATGAATATTGAATATCATTGTAATTACAATCATTATAATTATAAAGATAAATATAAATTATCTTTTTAACTATTATTATCCTAGATGGTATTATAATTATGAAATAAATATCATAAATAAAAACAACAGATATAATATTAGTCATTTCTATAGGGTTCAATAAACCAATATAATCTGAATAATAAAAATACAAATAAACAAATAAACGAATAAATAAATTGTAATAATCCAATTTTTTAATGATAATAAAACAAAGTATAAAGCAATTATTGCAAGGCAGCGATCTGCTTTTTGAAACAATTAAAATGCATCCATAGGTGGGTCAACGATTTCCTCTTGGAATAATACAAATAAAATTAATTGATCATAACAACAATTAGTTATGACTATTAACAAAAGTGACATCCTTTGGCAAATAGAAACCATGAACGGTCATAAATCTCAACCCATTATGGATATAAGGAGTTAATTCAATGGCAAAAGGAGGGAAGGAAAAAGAGGAATATATTCTGACAGATTCTGAAAGGGAATCATTTAATACAAATATTAGATCTAAATCTGTTCATCAAGAGATATAGAAAACTTGGCTTGGAGAAATAGAGGATATCTGCAGAATTGACCAGCAACAAGGAGGTAAGTATTTTATGAATTTGAATAATAAGTTAGATAATAACTGTTTGTAATGGAAGAGAAGGGGAATCTGCAGGAAGAGAAGAGGAATCTGCGGGTCGATCAGCAGTAAGTATAAAATTGAATACCTTGTAAATTTAAATAATGGGTTTGAGAAATACATTAAGAATTTGGATATTGATGTTTAGTAAATATATTATAAATTTAAATAATAGTGTGAAAAAAATAACAATTTACACATAATGATATTTATTCTAGTTGATGTTATTTATTTGGTGTTATTTGGAATAATAAAATTATGCATGCTACTACTTGTCTTATAACATTGCTGATATGTTTGCTCCATTAACATTATTGTATGTAATTACATATAATTTGTTGTTTATAATTATTTATTAGTCCATATAATAACAGCTCTGTATATTTGCATAAGTCTGAGTTATCATATAATGGATACATTACTGATCTGTGTCACTGATTCAATATGTGAAGATAGAATATGTGACTACATTATGAAATAATACTTACATTGTTTGACTGTGGTAATTAGCCATGATAGGGAAGATTGAGGGACTACTGAAGGGGAAACAGCGTGTGGGTCACCCTCTAAGTACACCACCCATCTGGATGGCAAGGGCCACATGGGCCAAGAGGGGCAAACTGCTCTTGGGCTTAGAGGAAATGACTATCCAGGACACCCTGCTGTAGTTGCACCCTCAACCTCTCAATATGATTGAGCAATGATGGTTCTGGTACAGGGGAACGAAGGTAGAATACTAGGTACACCACCCCATATGGATGGCAAGGGCCACATGGGGCCAAGGGGGTTAAACTGCCCTTGGGCCTAGGGATTCTTGGGCACCCTATCAGACCATCATACTCAAGGAAGAATGGATTAGGAAAAATCCAAAGAAGATTCAATATGCTTATAAAATGATGTTATCTTATTTTATAGATGTCTACTAACATATTTGCAGGTCTAAACAGGTGGTTGTATCCCTAACCTTGTTCTCTTTGGTTTTCTTATATGCATTCTAATTAATATTATCTTGTAAATATTTTCTAATTCTGTCTTGTAGGGACCTAATCAAGTTATAAACATTCCCAAACCCAGGGTGATCACATGGAATTGATAAATTAGGGCAGATTTAGGGTTAACCCAAAAAGGGGACATTACATTTTGATCCAAGTCACTATACGATTGTGTCAAGTAAATGGATAGGGCTTGATGTTTTGATTCAAGTCATTCATGTGTCTCATTATGTTTTATGTGAAGTCATGTATTGTCTTGTATTGTTTTATGCATCGTAGAAAAAATCGAAAAAAGTGCCAATAATGGCGGCGAGTAACTCGCAAAAAAACTCGCCGTCAAGCCTTTGCAAAAAAGCACTGCATTTTTTTGCAAAAAACTCAAATGAAATCACAAAAACCCGCACGTTTGACCAGTATAAATCGTGGAAAATATGTTACGCCAAAGTTAAAGCCAAAATAGGGTTTCATTCACAACTTCAAAAACGCGAAGAGGGCACAACAACAACAACGGCAGGCATTTTCGAAATCCAGAGGGCTTCCTTAAGGTGAGAACATGAGTGTTATATGCAGCGGAATATCACATATTGCTTATGCTCAACCAATACAAGCTATGCATAAAGTCTATCCTGTAAATCGAAATCTTTAAGATTGATTCAAGCTGCATTAATACAAGATTCTGATTAATGGTTTCCCTTTGCATATACTCAACAAATAAATTTATCTACAATAAATTAAACAGTTTCCCTTTCATGTGAGAACAAATAACATTGAGAATGTCTGTAAGTAGTCTAGAATAAGCACTTCAAACTGTCAAAGCCTAGACTGCTCCAAAATTCATGCAAGCTATTGCAAGATGAGAAAAAGAGATAAGCACTTCAAAATATACTTGAACATTAGCTCAAAATATTATTAGATCAATATCACTATTTGAGGAGACTTCAGGATATGCCAGCAAGCATTCATAGGTGATTGTACATGTCTGATGTTTGAACTTCATGGCGATATTTTGTGCATGTCATGTACTTCAATAAAGTACCAAATTTGGCCAAACCTTGCACGGGTTTGGTTAATCCTCAACCATAACCTGTTAGGTTGTAAGAATCGGTTTGGATCAAACCTATACTGAAACAAAAATTCTAAAATAGTGTAGGAACATCTTAAATTTTTGACAAAAAGCCTAATGAGACTCCATATTGTAAAGGAAAAATCCTTTAGTGAAAAATATTAAAGGAATGGTTAATCCTCCCAAGATTAAAGTTTCTCTACAATTTTTCAATGGAAATGAACCTGCACACTGAAATTGTTCAAGTGCCCTACCACAAAAATAAATTGTTGCCTTAGGTTTAAATGATAGGATCATGAGGTCTTTGCTAAAGTTTGGTGGTGGTATGTTTTCAAATTTCAACTTCTTTTATGAGTTAACTTGCATGCTAGAAATCACTTGTTTCTTCGTCACATGTATAATTTGGTGCCTTTCTCCCTCTCAAACATATTAAATTTTTTGAGCATGGTAACAAATAACAATCACCCTGTGAGACATGTAGCTTTGTTCCAGAGATTGCATCTTTCACATGTTTTTAGAGTTTATTACAATAAACCTTCATCTTTTTAGTTGTTAATAGTTTGCAGTTTACAAATTCTGTTGACTGTTATGTCTCGAATCTTCATTCACTTTTATCTCTTTTGACTGTTATTATTAAATATTAACATTTCAGACAGAAAACAAATTATGTTTCCATAATGAAAGGACAATCAGAGAATGACTTATTATCTCTTTATGGAATTGCATTATGAAAAAAAAAAAAAAATTAAATGGAATCATGGATGACCTTGTTTTTAATTTTCGATGTTGTCTCCCTTTTGCTAGGTTCTCATTCGTAATTTGCTAAAAGAATATGGCTTTTGAAAGTAAAAGAAGTGGTGGCAAACCAAGAGATCCTCGCTAGAAACATGGAACACCAGGTGCAATGCGAGAAGAGGTTATTTGCATCCATTGCACCAGGTCTATCAATGGTGGCATAAACCGACCGAAATACCACCTTACACGAATCCCTTACCAAGATGTTAGACCATGTGAAATGGCATCCAAAGAGGTTGAGAGGGAGGCCAAAGCACTCCTTGCAGCAATTGAGCGAAGGAAGGAAAATAAAAAGAGAATAGCAAAGGAAATGCCAACCCTATATGCAGATTTCAGTACTACATGGTCACAAAGAGATATGGGGAGCTCTTCTTCACTTGGACCATGGATACGAGGATCAAAAAGTGTGGGCAAACACAATTCTAGTTTTTTTGTTCCACATAATACTCTTGGTCCACAACCTTCAATGGAAGGTATTGCATGGAATAGAGAGTTGCAAATTGAGGCGAAGTTGGCATGTGCGAGATTTTGGTACTACAATAACATTTCGTTCAATGTTGCTTCTAGTCCTTATTGGGAAGGGTTGGTCAATGCATTGACCATGGCAAGGGTTTCAAGACCCCAATTCGTCATGAGTTGAGTGGGCCATTATTGCAGAATGTGGTCCAAAACACAGGCCGACTAGTGGAGGAACAAAGGATAATTTGGGAAAAGAATGCCTGCACCATTATATCTAATGGTTGGACGGATGGCAGAAATAGGACACTCATCAACTTTTTAGTGCCTTCAAGGAGACAACTAGTATTTTTAATATCAATTGTGTTGCAAGGTGCGCGCCCTTGGTCTCCTTGTGTTGTGTAGCACAGCGCTTGGGTTTGTGACATGGTTTAACCGCCTGTTGTGGATTCATTACTAGCGATTGTATCAAGCATTAACAAGTCGATCTTTTGGTGCAACGGCAACTGTTAGTGCAACAATTGGTATCAAAGCCTGGGTCACGAGTTCAAACCCCTCGCTTGCATTGGGGGGGATTGTTGCAAGGTGTGTGCCCTTGGTCTCCTTGTGTTGTGTAGCACAATGCTTGGGTTTGTGACATGGCTTAACCGCCTCCCATGGATTCATTAACTCTAGCAGTTGTATTAGGCATTAACAAGTCAATCTTTTGGTACAACGGCAACTATTTGTGCAACAAGCCGATGCCTCCAACAAAACAAAAAATGCAGAGACCTTGTGCAACATGTTGGAGGAGGTGGTGATGGAAGTGGGGGTTCAAAATGTCATTCAAATTGTGACTAACAATGCAACTACATATGTAGCAGCAAATAATCTTCTAATGGTGAAGCATTCGACATTATTTTGGAGCCCTTGTGCTGCCCACAGTCTTAGTACATCTACAACCACACATGGATCCTAAGTCTCATGAGAGAGCACACTGATGGTAAGGATCTTGTGCAATTAAGAGTCACACGATTTGCCACCAATTTCCTCACCTTGCAGAGTATTTTAGCTACATTGCCCAACCTCAAGCGCATGTTTGTGAGTGAAAAACGGTTGGAAAGTCCTTATTGAAGGAAGACTAAAGCAGAGAAGGTCATGAAGACCATTTTTGATGATAGATTTGCCAAAGTAATGGAAGAGATCATCAATGTAAGTTTTCAAACTTCGATTGATGATTTTTTTTTTTGTTTTCTAATATTACAACTTGCTGATTTTGATAAATTTTTTATATTTTAGGTGTCAGAACCATTGGTTAGAGTTCTACGATTAGTGGATGGGGATCAAAACCCCATGGGGTATCTATATGAGGTCATGGATAAGGCCAAAGAGGCAATTCGGCATTTGTATGGGTCAAACAAGACCAAATATGAACCCATATGAGGCATAATAGATCGGAGGTGGAACCGACAACTCCACCATCATCTTCATGTTGCTGCCTACTATTTGAACCCCAAGTTTTATTTCTCTCCTAATTTCAAAGCAGATGCAAAGGTTCTTGTTAACCTTAACACATGTATTGAGAGATTGGTTAGTGATGATGACCTTCAAGATCTCATACTTGATGAGCTACTGAGCTATAAGAAGGCCCAATGGGCCATTGTTTTCTTCCAATTTTTGCATTCATAGGAGAGACACTATACAACCAGGTAACAAATTCACGCATTTAATATTATTTTACTATTTATGTTAATTTTTAAGTTTATTAAATCCTTACTAAGTTATAAATGGAAATTGTTATCCTTGCAAATTTGTGGTGGGAAGATTATGGTGCCACAACGCATAATCTTCAAAAGCTTGCCATTCGTTTTATCTCAACCTTGTAGTGCATCTGGCTATGAGCACAACTGGAGTGTCTTTGAGGCCATTCACACAAAGAAGCGCAATAGGTTGACTCAAAAGGGCTTGAATGACCTTGTCTAAGTGTGGTACAACCTTCAATTGCATGAGAAGAAGGTACAAGGGCAAAGTTCACATGAACCACTTGACCTTGATGACAATGATCCATTCTTAGATTGGATTGTTGAGCTTGATGAAGTCGATGTGGAACCATGGATAAGTGATGATGAGTTAGCTAGGATGGAGAGGGGGGCAAAGGCAGCTAAATGGGAAGCAAAAGTGGCAGCATATAAGGAGGTAGAAGGCGAGGCTGGTCAACTAGCAGAGGTAGTTTCTTCACATACACAACTTGATCCTATCACTATGGATGAGGCACCCATTGAGGATACTGCAACTATTCCATCTACTTCAGCAACAAAAGTTTTTGAGTTTCATTCGTAGAAGAAATTTATGATATATACTTTTCTTTGATACCAAAACTTGAAGTTGATATGATACCGAAACTTGAAGTTGATATGCATTCAAAAGTTGAACTTGTTTTTTGGTCTATGATATGTATCAAACTCTAATTTTGATTTCTATATGATGAAATCAGTAATATGTTCTACAAATTCAATTTATATGTGTGTTTTTGAAGAATGTTTTAAAAAACTGTGTATTTTCAAATGTTCGATAAATTTGCCAAGTTATTGCTAAGTTATTCCTTTTTTTGTCGAGTCCTAAGTTTTTAAAAATTTTAGGCATGCCGAGTTATTGCTGAGTCCAAATTTTTCAACTATGATTTTATGGGTTGTCTTGTATTGTTCTATGTTGTCTTGTGTTGCTTTATTGCATTGGTTTTGGTTTCTAGTGCGATTTTAATTGTATGTTTCATACCAAATAAAAGGACTACAAAATTAATCATTGGTTTTGGTTTCTTGTGAGATTTTAATTGTATGCTTCATAACCGAACAAAAGGACTACAAAATTAATTAAGACTAACAAATGGGAAAACATAATAAATCTTGCATATTGCTACATGGAATATGGACTATTTATTTGACCACTTCAGGCTAAATTAATGGTTGAGATGGATCAAGTTTCCAACAATAATGGGTTCATATTGCCCCCCCACATAGCAAGAGACTAGGACAAGTGGAAGGCTATTGTGAAATTGTTATTGGATGTGCAATATATATTGTAAGTATTTGACATTTCATTAGTATTGTACTTATACTATAATAGATCATTGATATTATTGTAAATACATGAATTGTTACAACCATAGTTAAAAATTCAAGACTCGGCAAAACTTGACAAACCAAAAATTGACTCGGACCTCAACAACTTACCAAAACTCCACAAAAAAAATTAAAAAATAAAATACACATAAATTTGTAAAATAATCTTTAAAAACTAGATTTACAAAAGTTATAAGAAGTTTTTCAATCTCTAAAAAAAACATAAAACTAAATTTACAAAAGCTATAATAAATTTTTCCTTCATTCAACAAATGAATTCAATGTGCATCATAGTGTCATATGATTATAAATTACAAATCCATATTATTATTTTTACAGTTTCATTGGTGGAAAACATGGGCCAAGAATAAATTATTTTTAGGGGCTTGGAGGAGCCCCTAATGGGATCTAGGGCAACACCCCTAGTGCATTCCCAAATTTTAGGTGATTAACTCACTGATTTTCTAGAAAAAAACTCACCGTCGAGTTAACTTGCAAGTTACTTGAGAGCAGATTTTTCTCATGAGTTGGCGAGTTTGAACTAAGGTTATCAGTTTATAACCATGTTGTAAGTTAAATATTGATATATATGATTATGGTAATTTGTAGTAGACTTGTATTGAAACAAACTGTAATGTGTTTGTTATACTTGAGGTTGTGCTTGCTATAAGTATGAAAAAAATTGGGTTCCATTGTTGCAGATACCTAATAGCTTTGATGCAAATAATATGTTGTACTTCTTGAATCTCTAGGTGTTGATGTCCACATCCAAGGACAACATCATGCATCATGGGCATCAATCTACATCCCAACATGTTGAAAGATTCTGCAAAGAAATATTCCAACATTTGCTGACACATATTGAGGTTGTTCTACCCATTCAAGGTAAGGATAAAGATATTGCAAGTTGCCTTCATTAATGATTCAATAGTTAAGTTGCCCCTCAATCTAGTAACTCTATGCTAATAATGTTTCCTCAACAATGGAATAATATTGCGTGGCCACCAAGACAAAATATGATCAGAAGTGTAGTGATTAGACACTATGCTGATTGAATTCTGTTTCCCTTGTTATCTGTGCTTTAATATATTCCTGCAAGCCTTATACAATTTTGTGGCTATTTGTCATTAGAATTCCTATAAGTATTGTGATTATGACAACATTTGTGAGGTACCCTATCCTTGGGCTTGTAATTAAGTTAGAGGTAAAAATAATTGTGTGTTGACTGGTGTTGGTGTAAGTTTTTTAGTATTTATTTTTCCTACACATTATTAAGCATACTTAGGTTATATGAGACATGGTTTATGTGAGGACACGTGGTGTAATCCATCAATTACATATGTCACTCTCACCCACACTTGGGAGAAAGGCAAAAAATTAGGAAGCCTTCACTACAAGAACAACCTAGACAGCTATTAAGGAAAATATTAATTCTAGTTACCAGCCACATTATTAAGGACGAGGTTGATTTGTTGTAAGACCAGTAGGCAACACTCGTGCAGTAAGAAGTAAAAAATATTATGGTTCAGACTTGACTAAATGTTGTCAAAGCAATTAGAAAGATGCAAAGCAAACAATTAGACACTTAGAGATCCTTGAATGCATCTATTCCATGATTGCTTAAGAATTTTAACCCCACAATATAAATGCATTAAAATTTTGGAAGAGAATGTCATGTTCACATCAAGAATAAGGGCATTCTTAAGCCAAATGGCATAATTTATGTGCACATACACATCAATATCTAGGGAATAACACAATATTTATAGAAAAACTAAATCCTACATTGTCAGTAGAGATGCCATGCAAGTGAAAAAAATAAAGCATACTAAATGTTCCATCTAAAACTTGTCAAGAGTATCCTATATCTTGCCATAAGAATTAGATAGAAATGAAGATCATTAAACAACAAACTATGAAAGCATGGCACAATGTTTACATTTAAAAATTGGCAAAAAACCTAACCTAGACAGGCATCTGCGCCTATTATCTCTCCTTAAAAACACACTTCGTCAAAGGAAAACCATGAATCAACAAAAATTAAGCATGACAAAAAGAAGCTACGGAGCTCAGCCATATCCAGGCACAAATGTGATATCACCTGCAGATTGCAAGCAAGCTCGGAGAAAAAATTCACCTATTGAATGGAAATCAATAGAATCGGAGACCAAATTCTTGTCAAAATCATCCACAGAGATGGCCTCTTCAAACCTAAGTTTCTGGACAGCTTTCTCACATTCTTTAAGCTTCTTGGTAGCATCAGGGTCATTTGGACAAATTCTTTTAACCTGGATCACATATGTAAATATCTTCATGATCTGAAAGAGTGTTTAAAGGATACATAACAAATCAATAAACAACATGCATCTGAGAAGACTAAAGAGTCAAAAGTGCAAAGAACTAACCATACATACACATTCACATTTGTATATATGTATATATAGATCTATGAATAACCAAAAACATAACAATGGCCTTGCATAAGTAGAAATCAAATCGACATGCTTCCTACAAGTGAAATTTGTGGTTTTTGCTTGTATTTGGTATGGAAGCTTTCATACTTGCAAATTGGAACTTTATGCTATCAAAGTTATAAGGACCTAGGAAAACACAGTCTTAAAATCCTATTACAAAAATGCAGGCTAAAACCTTCAAAGCCGGAAGATTCATGGATGACAAAGTATGCAATCATCTAAAAAAGGCATCAGGATAAATTAAATGGATGTCATTAGCAAGCATCAGACAAATGATCACCTAAGAAACAGTAAGATTGTACTTTTTCCAAACAAAGTATTAGAAAGTAGAAGATACCTGCTGGAAGTCTTTCAGAGCTTCCTTGACTTTGCCCATTGCAAGATATGCAGCACCTCTACGGTAGTATCCCTGTGATAGTTATCAACATTGAAATCATCTAAGATCTCACACATATAGAGAAGCAAAACTAAAATATACCCCATCAACACACACCTTGGTATATTTGGAATCAATTTCAATAGCTTTTGTGGCATCTGCAATAGCACTTC
Organism: Sequoiadendron giganteum; assembly: GCA_007115665.2. Lineage (NCBI taxonomy): Eukaryota > Viridiplantae > Streptophyta > Pinopsida > Cupressales > Cupressaceae > Sequoiadendron > Sequoiadendron giganteum. The sequence goes on along the minus strand of CM021102.1, from coordinate 490,915,955 downwards.
CATACTCCTCCAGTTTTGTGTGTGCAAAAGCACGATTTGCCAAATATACTGCATTCTGACTGTTCAATTCTATAGCTTGAGTATAGAGCTCTATGGCTTGTGAAAACTTGTGACCTGTATATGACAAATAAGTTGGAATATTTAACACCATAGCAAATTCAAGTGCCAAATTCTAGTGAGAAATGAATTTGAATGCACAAGTAAAATTAAGATAGGCTATAGAGTTGGTGCAAATACATATTAGGTAATTAGTTCATTGGTTTGATGTAGTGACTTAAAGATGTGTTAACCTATATTACATCAAAAGTTATCGCATCGCAACTTGACGACCCTAGAAAATACTGCATATTCTGATGCTCACATAAGCTGAAACTTGAATCAATATATGAAATTAAGCGAAAAATATTGATGATGCGTCTGCAACTTCAGTGCATCAATAAGAACAAAACGTTGAAAATAATTTGGGGACAGGAATTTAGGTAAGCTTGGCATACCAATAATTGCACCATGTGACATCTTTATAGTAGGAAGATAGAGATAATAAAAATAGTCCTCACCTTGAAATGCTGCATTAGCAAGGGCTTTTAATTCCTCTGCTCGCTCAAAATCTGATCTGGCAGAAGCATGCATGTTGAACATTTTTTTAATAATTCTGTCTCGAAATGCGAGGTTCCTGGCTGCTAAAGAGCAAATTCCATAAGCCACTCTTCTACCATAACCAAAGATATCACTGCCAAACCTAGCTATCAGCTCAAGGCAAGCCTTCTTCAATGATCGAGTCCTCCTTCAATCGTTTCCTTAAAATGACTTGATCAAAATTCCTGCCGCCACAGACCAAAATTTTCAAACATGCGGTGCCAATAACATCACACATTTCTAACTGCAATGCTATTACATACGAAATAGTTTCAATTAAATTTTCTTTCACTATTGAAAACCACAATTTATATTGCAATCTGTACTGTTGTTTTCTTTCCCCCACAAAAATACTAGCAAGATGTCGACAAGCTAGAAATGTCAAGACTGCCTAATCATATAAATCTTGGATTCATGACTCGAAATATAACTGTACTCAACAAGGCCTTCCTACAGAACACTCTAATATATAAATGTCATCTATTTTATGTATGCAAATGCATCCGACCCTCAAAGTGAAAGCTATTCACGACAGGACCATAAATCCTACTTCAGGAGGCCCCATATGTTATGATCTCTGGAGATTTTTAAACATTCGTGCTCCCAATGTCAACATCAATGTTTCTAATGTCTGCTCTTGCTTGTATGTTGGCGGGTTAGAAACAGAGCAGCAGTCTCGAGCCAAAATGAAGCATTAACCGTGGCAAGCTTGAAACTATGTCATTCGTTTCAGACCCGCCAACAGTACTCAAATTTCATACCCGCCATGTTCGGTAAATAAAAAGACCGCCTTGGTGAACTATATAACTTTGAAAACATACAGGAGCCAAAGCAATTCCCTCGAAGAAGAAACAACTTTTCTTCTCGGGGCTTCGCATCTTACACGTGTTTTCCTATAGATAAGATTTTTCAAAGACAATTTTAAACCAGTATAATTGATATAAAATATGAACCCTAATTAAAAGGATTTTCGAAAAAAAAAAATCAAAAGCGCCGAGTTGAAAAGAAAGCGCGGGGGGAAGAGAGCGAAATGAACGACGATGAGGTTGCATTTGAAAAAGTATAATAGAGGAACATCGCGGGACGCGGCGTTCATTGAGGTTCAGTAATTTAAGAGAGAGGGGAACGCACCTTGTACCTTGTTCCTTGAATATATTTATCTGTGGCTTTCACTTGGCGATACCAAAAGACACAGCGCTTTCTGCACTGCACTTCCTCTCTCTACTCTCCACTGTTGAATGTGTTCTCCGCAAACACTGACGATTTCGTTCGTGCCCACGGCACTCATTCATCCCTGCCAAATTACTCTCGTGTTGCGGGAAAGCAACACCTTACATAAATATCGGGAGGCAAATAATTAAACAATTATAATAAAACCTTGAGATTTGGAGGTTGAACATTGAATGAAATAATTAAATGAATTAGGAAAATGAGAAAATTAGGTTTTGATGGATGTTAGTATTAGAATCTGTTTTAATTTGGGTGTGAAATTGAATGTTTGTGAATCTAATTTAATTTTAATGTGAGAATTGGAATTTATTTGCTTTGTTTTATTGTATCTTCGTTTAAAGAAGGGTGATGTCAAGAAAATATCATTTGAGAACTTGTTAGACAAGGGTTTATTGTCTTTTGGTCAAGTTTTCAAGTAGGTCAATTTCAAAGCTTTATACAAAAATATCGAAGATAGTAGGCAATAATACATTTAGTCTAAGATGGTGCAAGCCAATAATGTAATTAGGATACTTTGTGGTGTTCTTATGTGAATACTTTGAAATCTAGATTTTAGATGATATGCAAATGAATTAGGGCATATCATTAAATATACACCATGTAATTTCAAATAATCTCTTTTTGACAACTCGTAAGGGAAGGAAATGTGAGCCTAATTTAAGAAATTTGAATTTAAAAGTCCAAGGTTCATATCCACACATGTGGAATTATCCTTGGTAAATTCCACACTCTCGAATCTAAACTAAAATAACTCCTATACCATTTCCTTATCTAGAATATGCACCATCAAAATACATGTCCCATATGTCATTATTTTAAGAGCAATGAGATTAAGGGCATGGATTAGGGTCAACAAGGTTTCTAACATTGTCATCACAATATCCAACAAAGCTACATGGCTCGACATGTTTATAAATCGCCTCATTCTTTGCCTCTTTTCGGTTCTCCACAATGTGCAACATTTTCTTCTCATTCGATCAAACCTTTTTTCATACAATTTATTAATCATTTTGTTCCTTTTAAAGAGGGTAGTATGATAGGTCCATCTAGATGCTTCCACTTATTAAATCTACGCAATTTCTTAATCATTTTGTTCCTTTTAGAGAGGGTGGTATGGAGGTTGAGGGGTGTCCATTAATCAAGTAAATTGAAGGTTATGGCTAATCAAGTAAATGGAATGATTATTTTTCTTTATGAGTGGCCTATACTAGGGGAACCTTACATTGATAATCGTCACCAGTCTATGTGCTACATGCCTAAATACATGCTTACATACTTTATTTGTTTATATGACTTTTGATGTCCATTATTTTCTTCTCACATGATATTTAGTATAAATTCACATGGTTTAACCCACATTATTGTTTATCTTCAATTCCTTGCATATTATGTATACAACCAATTAAAGGAGGAATATATTATCACTATTTCTATGATTGAAATTTTAGCTAGTAACCTATAATTCATAAAATTATCACCTCATATAGATAGTGAACCGCAAATTTTAAGGGAAAGATAGCTCTTTTTGCACTTCTAGGGTTTTCCACCTAAAAGGAGAGAGATCTTCCACACCCAAAACTTGGAGGGTTCATTCAAGATTATGTGTTAAAGTGTGATGTGTGTGTGATGTGGGATGTGTCTAAATGAAATGCCTTAAGTGCAAAGAGATGATAAAAGAAGCTAACTAGTAATGTAAAACCTAGAAAATGAAGTATGTTTGAAAACACATTAAGATATGCAAACTTATGCTAAATGACCTAAGAAAGCTTATGAAACAAAACAAAAAACTATAAAATTGGAAGTGTGCACTTGGAAGTGTATTGCAAACTTGAAGCAACTTTGAGATTCTGGAAATACTGATTTTTATGTCTGACGGGACACTTGTGCCAAGCTGGGCGACTTAGTCCTTTTTCGAGGTGATTTCAGAAAACTGCTCTAGGGCTTGTTTTAGCCAAATGGGTATCTGGATCCGCATAAATCTCTGAAAAATATGCATAGTGGGACTAAGTTGCCAAAATTTGGGGAAGCGTCATTTTTGTCTTTTATGAAAATCTGAAGGTGAAAACGGAAGCTCTTGATTTGCACTTTTTGTTCCTCCAAGTGTTCAGACCAAAAACCTTGATTTTTGGCATGTAGATGTCTTTTTGTGTAGATCTTGACCTAATCAACAAGGGGATGCCTTCAACAAGTCTTCAATCCATTCTTCAATGATTTTCAAACCCTCAAAGTACCTAAATCTTCAAACAAATAAAGAAAGAAAGAGAGAAATGTTGATTGTTAAGGCATGGGGGTTTGCCTTGGTCAAACCCCTTTAAGATAATTAAATCAAGTGATGAAACAAGATAATAGAGCATGAAATATGAAATAATAGAGTTAGTACCTTTCCATGATGATTGACCTTGATTTGCTGCAACAATGGAGGAAGATTCGGCCTTTTAATGCTTTGGAGAGATGTCTTGATGACTTAGAATGCTAAAACCCTAGCTTGCTTGAGAAGAATGAGTGATGAATTGTGGAAGATAAGAGATGTAAGAGAGATGAAAAATGAGGGGAAAACCCTTTATTTATACATGTTGTGCCCTAATTTCCCAAAAATACCACATCACAGGCCGACCTTAAGGTTTGGGAGACAATATCCCACCAAAATTTTGAGCTAATTTTGATTTTTATGCCACATGGGACTAAATCGCCCAAGGTGGTGACTTAGTCCACTTGGGAAATTTCAAGTGGTTGTCCAGAATTAAAAGGTGATTAATGTTGATTAATGGGATTATCTCTTGAAACACACTTAAGTAGGACCTATAAGTGCATTAAGGGGTCATTTTATCATAAGAAAGGGTCAATTTAGCGATGACAAGCCTAGGAAAGTGTGAGAGTTTGTTACAAATCTTTACAAAAATTTGAAATAAGGCTCAGAAAGGGGTTATTTAGGGGCTAAGATGCCAAAAATAGGATCACATTAGGCACAAAATTATCCTTTTCTTTAAAGGTATACAATTTTTGGCAACACATTTAGCCCCCACTTTAGTGAGAGGATGAACTTGCTTCAAACTCACACTAAAGTAGTCAAATGGTGTCAATGCAGATGGTGAAAAATGATAAAGATGAAGGAGGTGGTCAATCCCCTGGGATTCAAGATTCTAAATCAAACCGACATAAGTGCAAAAGGACACATTCAAGGGTGAATGATTTACAACAAAATAAGATAGTGATCGTGCAATGACAAGAACTAGAAGGAAGAGAAGAAGGAAAGTAAAAAGGGTGGATCAAGCTTCGACCGTTTGTCCAGCTAGTTGTGGATCAGATCTAGGTTGTTTTTCCAAAAAGCATACTCACTCTGAAGCGACAAAACTTATGGTTGTCTGTCGAGTGAGAAGTTCAAAGAAGGTGGTTTAGTGAGAAAGTCATGCCAGTGTGTCGGCTTCCCACCGTATAATGAGAAATTCATGCTAATGTGTCAGCTTCCCATTATACTAACCATACCAAAGTTACCTTACAAGGACATAGAGGTATGATAGCTCAACTATTTTGGCATTCTTCCCTTTAACTCATGTACAAAAATTTCAAAGGAGGCTACTACATCTGGTAGTTTATTCTCCCTAACTACATATAATTTTTCATCCTTAAACTATAAACTATATACTAAAAAATATATAAATAGTTGATCTCCTTTGTAAATAAACATATGCATACATTAACACAACCTACAATAAGTATTACAAAGTATTTCCAACACATTTATAGGTAGATTCAACTCTTTTACTCATACATGTTTCTTTTTTAATACAACACTCAACCCTTAATAATTCCATCTAGTCATTCATGAATTAAGAGATGCATACAACTATATTAAAAAATATTACCATCATGTGTTTAATAAAATTTATTTTCTATATGAATAGATACATTGAAGAAAGGATGTAACAATTTTTTTCCTACACTACAAACACAACATCTACAAGTTATACTCTAGTATTTCCAAATAATATTTTAAAATTAATAAACTATTTTTATTAGTACAATAATACCAACTTACATTCCATAAAACACTAAACTATCCCTAGATGTAACACAATTTTTTCCTACACTAGAGATGCAACATCTACAAGTTATACTCTAGTATTTCAAAATAATATTTTAATATGAAGAAACTATTTTTATTAGTACAATAATACCAACTTACATTCCATACAACACTAAACTATCCCTATATAAGCTTACTTACAACTTACACAACTTATTTACAATGAGATTTACAAGCATATTTGCACCACTTGGAGATAAAATGTGCATGAATTGATTCAAAATCGTACCTACAACAATAATGAAGGATAATTTCCCACGGCTATGAAACCATTCTACATGAAAGTATCTTGCACACAACACAATCAACAAAGATAAAATTTTCCAAAGCCAATGTGAGCTCACCTCCCAACCTTGAGATAGAAATTTGTCCACCCCAAAGCTTGGGGAAACATATGGTAACTAGGTAAACATTGAGACAAAATTTGCAAACATAACACAAAGCTTACAATAATATTTTCATAGCAAACCACACATCACATTTGCACAAATACCCCGAGGAAATATCTAAACAAGAGTTCATTCAAGAACCTCATAAAATGGGAAGTAAGGACATAAACTTGCGGGGAAAACAAAAAGCAAGAAATATACATATAACATCAACCAATCCTCCAAAAATTATCCACTTATATCCTCCACAAAACTCAAAATCTCATGTCAAAATTCTCATAACACACATTATACAATATTCTATCAAATGAGTCACATGGGTCCTCTTACCCATTAATCTTTCCCAATCAAGGATCTCTAACTCTCTCAACCCTAAAAAAGGAGTGCTCTCATTAATTTAGGAGAGCATACTCCTACTATCCCAAAACCCACACCACAAAATAACTTTGACAATAACAAAGAACCAACATAGAAATCAAAACTAAAACACATTTACACAATGTTCTTTCATAAAGTTAAACAAGAGGCAAGATGCTTATCTTGGTTAATTCCCTACACTCGAAGAAGGTTGGTATATATCTATAATAAAATCCTCCTCCAAATTCTTCTCCTCAACAAATCCTTCTTCTTTACTCCAATTCAATTCTAAAACTCTCCACTTCTAAAACCAAAATTTAGAAAAGTAAGAATAAATGCCCAAAAATCCTTCTCCACAACACCAAAGGAAAAAATAAATGGAAACCCTAATACCTCTGTATTTAATTGTGAAGGTGACACATGTTGCCTTAATATTTGATCCCCCAAACCCATCATTCCAACCTTGCACGCTCTTGGTGTGAAGCCTCTCTAAAACCACTCCTTGTGGCCCCTTAAGTATGCTTTCCAACCACCTTGATCTACCAAATTTAAATTTCATCACAATGATAAAGGGATCCAAAAAGGGGTTCACATTTCATGCAAAGTTAAATTTATGCTCACAAAAAGTGTTCTAGACCAAAGTTTGATGACCAATAAGGACCATGGGAAATACCAAATAAAGTGAAACTAACACTTTAAAATCCACATTAAACCTAGAAAAAAAACATAGAACTCAAGTTAAAACTTACAAACCACAATCCTATCTTAACTCCCACATACAACATTCAAATATATATTCACAACACCAAACACTAGACAATGTAGATGTCAATTTACACATTGCAAAAATAAATTTTATATCACAAGGACAAGTTGAACAAGACAAAAGACTTTAGCTTCTCCAAATAGGTTAGGTTGGCTCCACTAGAAATTCACAATAAATTACCATGAAATTTCCCTGATTCCACTAGCCATGGGATCACTTTCATGCTAGATTAACAATTATTATTTTATCATAAAAAAATTATAGCTAAAGTAATAGGACATTGGAATATATTGCATTTACGTATAACATTTCATAATTAGAAAATTTTAGTGCATGCTTCCATTTCTCATCGTTATAATGCTTTTGATAAAATAAGCAACATTTATAGGGTGTCATACCCATACACAAAAGGCCCCAAGGGCAGAGAGTTAAACAAAACATAAACCAAGGTCAAAGGCCATAAACAAGCTAATGACAACAAACTAACAACGAAGTATCAACAGAGTAACTTTTTGAAAATTAAAAGAAATAACAAAGAAGAACATCATACTTAGGAAGATTTTCCCAATAATCCATAAGGAAATTAAAACATCATGTTTCTAGTAGTTGGTATTGGATTCAGTAGTCTTCGCATGCTTTTTTATCTCCTCTTGTAGGATAAAACCAAGAGTGATAGCAAATTGATGAATGAAAATGTTACATTTACCAAATAAGTTGCATTCTAAGGTAGACAATCATAAATTCACCACATATTAAACTACTCACAGAAATAGTAGAGAACGAGATCATTTGATTAATTTGACCATTCACATAAAATCAATAGAACTATGATCAACTCGAATCTATACCTATATATGTATATCATTAAATCAAAATGTATGCCAAAATCAAAGGTCCATAGTATAATAATAAGCATATCAAAATTGTTCATAATGATGACAAGATAATCTCAAACAGTCACTTAAAATTCTAATATTGAGAGGTACTCTCACACTATATTTATCATATCAAGATTGAAGGACTTAGTTCCCATAGAGAAAAATGGATGGAGTTCTTATAAGGATGGGCCAATTTTGGAAGTGAGGAAAAGAGAGTTGAGTAAGGGTCTTAACTAGCCCAATTTTCCTAGTATCCACTTCCAACACTTGTTAGAAAAATTACAAGCTATCAAAAGGTGAACAATGTCTTCATATGCTATACCATAAAATTATGGGATCAGGGTGTCTCAACCTTTGCAATTCCTAGCATTAGTTTTATTATTTCATTATTTTTTTAGCCTAATTTTTATGCCTACTATGTCATGTCACTTGGTGGACCCCATTATGATGCTAAATTGGTAGCATGTGTCATGTTGTAAGAGTTCTTATGATTGATTATGAAATTTTTCTAACCGGCTTGTCAAATGATAGATTATAACAACATAAGAGTCAATTATGACTAATTGATGACAAGTGGGCCCCATATGTTGAAGGTGCATATGCATGCAAGGGGTTTGCATGAATGTAGGTGCATTGCATGTTCATGGGTCCTATGCGTGAAGAAGAAGGCATTGGAAATAGGAAAAGCAATGTCAAGTGGGTCTTAGATATGATAGTGTTGTACATGCAAGGTCGTTGCATGCATATAGAAACTATGTATATCAAGGAGAGATATGATATGCATGCAGGTGTTGGATTATTTCAATATGGAAATCCTCGTTTCCACCTTGAGATGTCTACTTCATCACATTGTACTATATATTTGGTACTAGTGCATTTTGCAATAGAGAGTTTTTGAAGTTGTTTGTAGGTACTGTACCATTGTGTTGCTAGAATCATTCCAGAATCCTACCATTGATTAAAGACTCATATTAATGAGCTTGGCTCTGAGATTGTAATGTAACCACATTTTATTACTAATAATTCAAAGGTTTTTTCTTTTTGAGTGAGGATTTTTTCTTGAAAAGGGTTTTCCCCGCGTAAATTTGGTGTTATGGTACATGTTTTTGTTTTACAATATTGTTTATATTATCATAATTTGAATCTTAATAAGTAATCAATAATTTTTTAAGATAAATCTGCACTATCTCCCCCATTATATTGGTGTATGAAGTTGTTTATGCTCATCCAACTTCTATTCTAGAGAACACAAGTAAAAATGTTATCCAATCTCATGCTTGTAAAAATATTATTGTTAAGAGCTAACCAAGCAAACTTTATTTCCTTGGGAGACAAATAGAGCCCCCAAAAATACTTGAAGGCCAAGAATTCTATGATTTTTTTTAAAGTTAAGGTCTTCTATCCATCCCTTATTGAGTATTTTCTTGATTTAGAAGCTATTCATTTCAATTCATCGTTCTCTTCTAAAAATAGAATTTTCCTCTTGTTAAGTTCTTTTGTGAATCTAGCTTTCTACATCTAGGAAATGGGAAAGGGATCCACATGTTTCTATTTTATTTTAGGTGGAAAGGAGGAAGCATCAAGAGAGAAGTAATCTTTGACTCTTATACCCCATGTTTGACTTAATAGCGGTTGAATTTTTGGTAGAGAAGTATCCAAAATGAGGGGTTTGTAATCATTCCATGAGTCTTTCCAAAATAATGCTTTCTATTTGTTGAAAATTATTAGAGAAAGATGAGGAAGAATCAAATCTTGAAAAGAGGCTAAGAAATTTCACATTTTTATCCTCTAGAGGGGTTGGCTAGTGTGAAAATTCTCGCCCTATTTGTCATATCTAGATACTTGTATCTCATTAAGTAGCACCACTTAGATTTTGAGTTTCTATATAATTTACATGTTGAATTAATTGTCAAGGCTATGTTTTGAGCTTCTAGGTTCTATATGCCTACCCCACCAGTCAATTTTGAAGTACAAATTTTCCCCCAATAAATGAGAACTAACCCTTATTTTATGAAGTTTATTTAACCAAAATAAAACTATGAGTTGTTTTCAAATGTCTGAAATTGCTTGGGTATTTTTAGAATTTACATCATGTAAATAGAGATTCATTTAGGACTAATTTTACCAACATTATCATACCTACCAAAGTCAACCATTTATCTTACTAGGAAGATGCTTTTATTATTATTGAGGAGCACATGTTCTTCCATAATTATTTCCTTACAAAACATAAGAATAAAGGAACCTCTGGGTATTTACTAGAGAGGATATCACTTGAGAAACCCATAAAATAAGAGATTTTATAGATTTTATTTTTTATTCTAGGAAAGACATTTTGAAAGAAAATATTTGATTTATCTATATTTACTACTTGACCTAAAGCAATACAATATTCTGAAATTACCTTTTTGATGGTTTGAGCTTCATCTAATCTTTCTTTTCTAAAATGAAAAAATGTCATCTTCTAATAAGGCATGGGTAATTGAATATAAAAAAATTGTGATATTGATTCCTTTCCATTGGTTCACTTCATTTTCTGTCATAATGAACCTCCTCAAAACTTAGACCATTATTATGAACAAGAAGTGTGAGTTAGGATCATCATGTCTAATTCCTTGAGAGAAGGGGAAGAATTCATAGGGGAATCCATTAATTATGATTTAAAACCTAACACTAGATATACAAGAGAGGATCCATTAATTATGATTGAAAAGTTATCAATAGAGATGCAAGAGAAGATCCATTTACATCATTATTTGTTGAAACCAAATTTGTTGAGCATTGCTAGAAGGATATTTTAAACTTTCATATTCTTTCATTGTGTCTATTTTCAAAACCATGGAAGAGATTTTATCTTCTTGAATTATGTGTAATACTTTATGAGCTACTAAGGCTCCCTCTAAAGTTTCTCTTCTCAGAACGAACCCCCCTTCCTCTTTAGAAATGATTGAAAGAACAAGTGGAGTCAATTTGGAGGCTTTTGCTTTGGTATAGATTTTATAAATTGTGTTACATGATGTTATAGGCCTTAAATCCACAAATGATAAGGAAACAGTTTTTTAAGGATTAGGGCTAGGAAAGTACAGTTCATTTATTCAAGATATTTTTATTCTTCTTGGATTATTTAAGGGCTAAGATGACATTTGTTCCTAAAAATTCCTAGTATGTTTGGAATAAGAGGGTTGTAAATCCATTTGGTCCTTGGGATTTAGCTAGAGCCATTGAGAAAACCACCTTTTTCAACTCTTCCAAAGAGAATTCTTTCATAAGAGCCTCATTTTGGGCTATTGTTATCATAGTAGGAATGTTAGCTTAAGATGTTGGTTGGATTTGAGGAAGTATAATTGTCTTGATTTGACAACTACTCTTGGAAAAATTGAATTGCTTCCTCTTCTATCTTTTCTTTTTAAAAAATGAGAGTTCTTTCTTTAGAGGAGATATTACTAATGTTGTTTTGTTGCCTTCTTACTTTTATAGATGTTTGAAATAATTTTGTGTCCCTTAGCAAAATTTCTCTTGATTTTTGCCTCCAATAAATCTCCTCTCTAAGAAGAATTTTATCCATTTTTTGTCAGATTATTTCCTTCCTCATAGGAAGCACTATCCATGCCAAGTTTAATCACTCTCATTCAAAACATTTAGTTGTTGTTCAATTAATATTTTTTTGAGAAAAGATTTTTGAAGTAGAATTTATTCCATTTTTTGGTATTTTCCTTCAATAATTTTAGTTTATGACATAGTTGGAGCATCCTTGGTCCTCTGAATAAATGGAATGTTCAACTAGCAATCCTTAAGGAGATGAAATAAGTTAGGATCCCTAAACCATATTGATTCAAATATAAAAGGAGACTTGGATTGAGCTATTTCTTCTAGAATGTGTAAGGAATTTGTAAAATAGTCATATCTAGTTTGAGGGAGGATTTTAGAAGTAAAATTGTGAGGGAAACTAAACCATTTCTAAGAGCATAAATCTATCTAATATTTTTCATAATTTGGTGGAAGTTTTTGTGTCTTTTGACCAAGTAAAATTCCAATATTAAGGTACATAGTCAAATAAATAGTTGGCTGAAATAAAATCTCTAAAACCTTCCATGTCATTTTGTGGAGGAACTATACCTCCATACTTTTATGAAGAGTTTGATAAATCATTGAAATCCCCATCGAAGATGGAAAGCTCATGGTTTAGTGGCTAAAAATATGAGCTCAAGATATTCCAAAGTTTTTTTGAATAGTGCTTGTTGGGCCATAAATGTTGAATATCCAATAAGTTTGGGGAGAAGATCTACTTTGTATAGAGGAAATCATCCAACAAGATCTAGATTATTTTATTTAAATATATTAATTGCATCCAAATTATTTATAAACCTCTAGAAGCACCTCTATCAATAACAAGCGTGAACTTCCATTTTGACCATTTACTTAAAATATATGTGCCTTTTCAAGAGAGAACTTTGTTTCTCGAAGAAGAAAGATATCATGGTTGCTACTGTCCAATTGATACTTAACTAAGAATATTTTACTAGGGGCATTTAAGCCCCTAATATTCTAGGAGAGGACTTTCATTGCTCCTTAGGAGAGCAACATACTCTCCCCGATCTTAAATTTTTCTCAATTGTGAATTGGATCCCAAAATTGTGTCTTAGCATTACATTTTCCTTCCTTATTATTATTTTTGGTGAACAAGTACATTTCTCAATCCTCTCATATTTTGAGATTGATAAGAGTTTCATTAAGGTTTCTTGATCGTCTTCATTAAACATTTCTTCTATAATTTTATAATTTATTCTAATAGATTATTTCACCTTTTTAAGGATGTCAACTACTAATTCTATTAGCTTATCCTCTAATTCTAGCAACCTATGTATTTGTAATTCATTTAGAGATGCCAAAGGGGGGGTCATTGACGATGTTTGCATTTTCAATAAAGATAGGCAGAGAGGGAAAGGTCGTTTCACCCCCAAAAATATGTTTAGGAGAGGTGGACTTATGCAAGGGGAGATTTTCCATGGGAGTAGGCTAATGGGATGAAGAAGCCTCAAGATCTATTAGGTTGAACTAATAAAGTGGGGTATCCTAAGGCCCTAATGTAGCGACCTAAATTGGATTGACATTCTTTGGGCATAAAACTAAGATCTGAGGGTTGAAAAGATTATTCGAAGAGGGAGAGGAGGAGTGGCTTTTCTCAAAATAAAGAAAAGAAAACTTAGGTTGAGTCCCTCCTTGAGTAGGATACATAATGGGAAAGGTATTTAGATCAATAGAATATTTTTCTATATTAATATTTTTATTCCATACTACATAGACTAATATGATATTTATCGATTCAAGAAAAAATTCAATAGTCTTAAATAGAACACAAATCCTAATCTTGGGATATTTATCATTTGAAAGAGATTTTTTATAAATATTTTGAAAAGAGCCTAAGGAGTCACATTTTTTTTTTAAATTGAGGAATCCCTATATTCAAAAGGAAGATTTGACAGAGTGGCCCAAAAGGGAACCATTGAAAACTTAAAAGTAGAGGGAACAAAACGGGGAGATAAGGGTTGTAATAAAAGTCCATAATCATTTATAAACCATGGACCATATTGCAACTTCTTTGGTATAGAAAATAACTATAAAGAAACCATTTGAAAGCAAGGTCATTTGTGTGGTGCCATACAAGTTTTCTTTTATCCATGCTTGCAAGAGGGATAGGGATATCTTGCATTCCATATTTTCCTAATAAGCACTTTACCCTTCATCTCCTCAATTTTTAGACCCAAGTGTGTGTTGGTGAGATCAATCATAAAGGATGGCAAAAAAAAAAAAATTTAACCTTTTGGGGAAGTTGTTGCTCCATTTTTTTCCCTTTTGGTGAGAAAAGTGATCCTTCCTAACCTAGATTTTTTTTAAGGATAGGAAATGAAGGGTTCTCTCAAAACCTCCCATTTCTAGGGCATCCTTCTTACTAAGAAGCTCTCCATCACTTCAACTTGTAATTCCTTTAAAAATACCTATAGTTATTTAGGAATCTTGAGTTTTGAATTCCCCCCATTTATAAGCCTTTCTTCTCATGAAGAAGCTCTTCGTGTTTCCAAATTGGGGTCCCTTGAAAAAATCCTTAGATTGATTTTGAATAGTATATACAAAAATCACTTTTTAAAAGTCCTATGTTATGAGCCAAAACATGCATGTGTATGGCTAGCATAATTTGACCTACGTAAAATTATTTTTCTAATTCCTTTTGGGGAAACACGTGTATTATGATGAAGTTTGGTTGCGAGATTTTTTTATAATTTGTTTCCTAAATATATTTTTAATTATTTTTGTATTTACCCTAATTACTATTTTTAATACCCCTCCTATACAACCAATATAATTTGAGCTAAACTAGTCATAAAATAATATGTTTTCATTGTGTAAAGAATGATGTCTAGATTGATCACATATGCATTTTTTTAAAAAAATTCAAAAATAAAAGTTATCAAAAAAATACTAATATATGTCATTTCAAGTTTATGAACTAATTTCCTCATAAATTAATTAGTAAAGATAAAAATATCAAATCATTAAATAATTTTACAAATTTGAAAACTAGACATCATCATCTATGATGGGTTTTAATTTTGTCAATTTTTTTTGGAAAAAGGTCAACAACCATATTGCTAAATTCAATTTTTCTCTTGTTGTTTTCATGGCATTATACTTACAAGTCTATGAGGTTTGGGATTCCAAACCTAAAATAAAAGCAAAAACATGAGTTTCAAATTTTATGAAATATATACATGCTCCAAAATGGATACTCATTCTAAAAAGGAACATGTATGTGATGTAAATAGAATCGGGTATCCATTTCGTTTTAAAATGGGTACCCATTCCATATGGGTCAAAGTTAAAGTTTGGGAGCATAATCCTAAATGGGTACCCACTCCTATAAAAAAAATTGCTCACGACACTTTCATTAGAAGTGGATCCATTAGATTGCACTTACCCTAGTCTAGGATCTCCTTTAGATACTTGAGGTAGGTCAAAGAAAGGGGGGTCATGCATGGAAGGATAGATTCCTTCAAACACGAGTCTTATGGGAGGAGCTTGTTAGGTAGTCTAAATTTGAAAGTTATGTTCATTTGCTAATATTTAGGGAATACTAGATCTAGTGTTGGGAAGCTACATTCAAGGTTTGAAAACTTAGTGGGATCATGTGATCTAAATTTTCAAATGCAAGCATCCCGCTTGGTTGGTACAGACTCATTATGTTGAATGATGGAGGAAAGAGAGACATGGAAGCTTCATTGCTCACACTACATGACTAGAAGTTAACATATAGTGGTAATTGCTCCACCCCCTAGTTTGGTTCATTTGCACTAATCAAGAAAACATCAATATGAGGCTAACACCTAGAAGACTGCAACCACTCATTTATTTATGCTAAGTCTTAGAGTGGTTATTTGGTGCTCCTAGCCTCAAGCATATTAATTCACCACAGTAGGATGGATATGTAAGACCCCGTCTCGTATGCACTTAATACAACCATAATTTGTTATATGTTTTTTCTTGAATTGATGATTAAATATATTGTGGATAATAAATAAGGTGATCTTTTGGGCGATATTCTTTTTTAAATCTAAAAGAGGGGTAAAAATTTATTCAAACCAAAAGAAGTAGTACAAATAAAGGGGATTGCACATCCCTATAAATCTCCACTAATTGGTCCAACTTTTGAACCAAATCCAGGGGTAATTGGCCCCTATCCTCAATATTCCAATCATACAAATGATCAAAAGCCCATTTAGCCAAACAATCTGTAACCCCATTCCATTCACATGGAATACGATAGAAAGAAACATAATCAAAGGAAGCACACAAATGAAGAATCTATTTTATAATAACCACCAAATGCCAACTAACATCCTTTAATTGTTGCATCTTCAGCAAGGTCACTACCACCTCATAATTTGATTCACAAATGATCTGTCTCCACCCGAGAGCACAACCACGCTCCTTAGGACAAAGAATGGAAAGAGCCTCCATGACATTGTTAGTATACCACCCCTTATAAACAGAAAATATAAAATCGACAGTCCCAGAACTAGTCTGCCCAACACCTCCAATACTAGCATGGCCAGGATTTCCACACGAAGAACCATCTGTGTTGATTTTCAGCACACCCTGGGGAGGAGGGCACTGACGCCCCTCCCTATTTATCTTCTAAAGGAGATGACAACATCTATTTCTCTTGATCTGAACAACACTCTAAGCATCCCCCCTTTGAAGAGGAAGATTGAGACGGTTACAAAAGGCAATTTCTCCAGGGTCCACTCCCTCAAACAAGTCACACCTAGTCGTAGTAGTTTCTCCCACCGAATGAAGAATCCTCCACCACAAGTGTTGAATAACCATCTTCATGTCTTGAAAAATCCTATGATTCCTCTCCAGCCAAATATGCCAAATAATAAAAGTAGGACCAAGAGCCCAAGTAACCTGAAGAAAAGAGATCTTAACAGGCGCCTTCCCCATCAGGGAAAGAACTCTATCAAAGAAGAGACATGCCAACAAGACTAATTCCACACATCCCACCACAGGTGCCAAAGCCTCCTAGAAAAGGAACACTATAAGAAGAGATGAGAGACATTCTCTTCACTTTTTCCACACAAAACACACATTGAGGGACCCTGAAACCCTCTCTTGCACAAGTTATCCCAAGTAAGACACCGGTTCTGGACCACCAGCCACAGAAAACAAATTGCACTTGGGCCAAGAAAATTTATTCCAAACTTGTTTCTACCAAGGGACCTCAATGTCTCCAAACACCTGCCTAAGAAATACACCATAACCAACATAAACAAAATACTTACTAGATAAATCACTATTACTCCAAGCCAAAACATCCTGCCCCGCCAAGGAATTGCATTCCCTAGATGTCAAAATTCGAGCCAACTCTTGCCTATCCTCCTCTGACCCTCCTGGCGGCCAATTTGAGGAGTGCTTCCATCTAAGGCTAGTAGCCAAACCAATATTCTGAACCGACTTGTAATGCTCAACCGTATTCCAACCCGTAACAGTAAAATGATCACAAAGAGATTGGAGGTGAGGGTTTGCTGGAAGAATGGGAGGGTGACCATCCCAAGAATCCCACCAAAAAAGGGCTTGAGAACTTGAATGACATATCCAAAAGAGCCCCTTCTTAACCAATTGGGCCCCCAATTTGAGGGTATTCCAAATCATAGATCCTCTTCCATTTAAAGGGAAACGAGGAACATCAAAAGTGTTCACATCCTTGAGATACTTGTGGGTAAGAATACGAGCCCAAATTTGATGCTGACTAGTACACCAATGCCAATATAACTTGGCTGCAAGATCTTGCCTTCAACATAGTAGAATGCAAACCAAGGCCCCCCTCCTTTTGTGGCCTACACACCATATCCCACTTAACAAGATTCCACTTGGTCGACTGCAAGTTTCCACTCCAAAGTAATTGTCGTGAAAGAGCATGAAATTCCCTTGGAAAATACAAAGGAGTAGCCTGAACAAAACCCCTTTAGATAGTAAGGGCCTGGATAACAGACTTCAAAAGTATCACCTTCACAACAGTAGAAAGCCAACGATGACTCCAATGATTGAATTTACTATGCAACTTATCAAGCAAAATTTTCCAAGAAGACTTGGGCTACCTACCAATAGCAAGAGGAACTCTCAGATAGACAAAGGGAAGAGACCCAATCTGAAACCTCAAAATGTCAGCTATCTGTCGTTGAATAGCTTGAGGATTATTAAATAAGAATATAGAAGACTTATGCTCATTGAATTTCTAACTCGAAGTAGCAAGGTAAATATCCAAAGCCTTCCTAAAAGAAATAGTCTCCTGAAGGTGAGCCCTCCCCATAAGAGAAGTGTCATCCACAAATTGAAGATGAGAAAGTTGCGGAATCCAAATGCCCCAACACCAACCATGAATCCTAGTATGGAAAACCCACGACTTCATAAATCTGCCCAAACCCTCAACCATAATAATAAAAAGATAAGGGGAGAGAGGATCTCCTTGGTGAAGGCCCCTAGAAGCCGAAAAATGCTCTAAAGGTTCCCTATTCATAAGAACAGAAAAAGAGGAAGAAGTAACACAACTCATAGTCCAGCTGACCCAATCCAGACTAAAACCAAAGCCTAAGAGAATTCTCTATTAAAAATTCCATTTAACTCTATCATAAGCCTTGGCCATATCCAACTTGATGAACATAGACTTCTCCTTAGAAGTCGCCATAGAGTGGATGACCTTAGAGGCAACCACCACTCCGTCCAGGATTTGTCTACCAACAAAAAAACCTCCTTGCTCCTTAGAGACAACCGAAGGAAGACAAACCTTGAGTCTCTCAGCAATCAATTTCATAATGATTTTATACACCACGTTATAAAGAGCAGTTGGTCGAAATACTTCAAGCTGATCTACACCTTCCTTTTTAGGAATAAGATCTAAAAAAGTAGAATTCAAAGCACGAAGCATCTGATTACTATGAAGAGATTCCCGAGTGACCTCCAACAAATCCAAATTTATAATAGCCCAAAATTCCTAAAAAAATTCAACAGGAAAACCATCCAACCCAAGGGCTTTACCTTTATTCATCCCAAAAATGACCTCTTCCAATTCCTTCAAAGAAATGGGGCGAATGAGAAAATCATTCATCTCTTTGGAGATCAAAGAGAGGACACAAGCAAGGATTGAGTTCTCCTCCTCTTTAGCAAGGGGAGAATCCTCAAAAAAAAGAGCAGAATAAAACTGTCTAGCCTCATGAGACAGCCTGCAAAGAAGAAATACGAATCACATCCGCATTAACCAGGGAGGAAATACAACCTCTATTGTGATGGGCTTGCACAAAATGATGGAAGAAGGCAGTATTCCTATCCCCTTCCTGAAGCCAATCATTTCAAGCCTTCTACTTCTAGAAGATCTCCTCTCGAAGCTCCCATTCCTCCACAACCCTCACAGCCTTAGCTTCCGCTTGACCCAGAGCATCCGAAAGACCCAAATCCTGAATTTGGCGAGTGATCATATCAAGGATTTCCTGAGCACTCTTCTTCATAACCTTAAAATTTCTAAAACTCACCCTATTCCATCTCTTAAGGTGAAATTTAACATACTGAAGTTTCTTAACAAAAGTGTACATAGTCATACCATAAGCAGGGCTACCATCTTGCCACCACTGAGCCATAATATCATGCTAAGAAGACTCTCGAAGCCACATAAGCTGAAAATTAAAAGGAGGATTCTTGGGAGTAGTAAAATGGGAGACAAACGGTTTCATTGGCCAATGATCAGAACCCCTCCAATCAAGAATCTCAGAACCAGTGACCAATCTACGTCCCACCCAAAGCAGGAGACAAGAAACCTATCCAACTGTTCTGAGATCGCTTCCTCTCCACTCTATCTATTATTCCAAGTGAAAATCCCATTAGAAGGCTTAACATCATTTAAAGCAAGCAAATCCACATACTCTCAAAAAAGAACAGCAACAGGCCCAAGCTGAGGCAACCCACCTCTTTTCTCCAAACTCAACACAGCATTAAAATCACCCACTAAGATCCAAGGAAGGAAAGGAGCACACGATCTAACATATCTTATATGAGCCCACAACCATATTTTTCCACGAATATCAATCAAGGCATAAACATTAGTAACCAAAAATGTCTCATCTGTTTCCAAAGAAGAGGCAACCATTGAAATAGTAGAGTGACTGGAAATCCACCAAAGAGGAGCAATCTTTCTAGGGTCCTAAAAGAGAGCCAAACCCCGAGAACTCCCCTGAGCACCAATACACTGACACTGACCAAAAAACCAGAGACAAGAAGCACACTGAAGCATACAATCAACTTAAAGTTTAGTCTCCTAAGCACAAACAATGTCCGGAGAATGGGCAACAACCAGATTGTGAATAAATTTTTGATGAGGGGTGCTATTCAACCCCCTTACATTCCACGAGAGAACAATCATGGAGGTGATGGTGAAAAGTGAGCATCAATGGGTTTAACAGACCCATATTCAACCAAAAATTCTCCAGTATGCCTAATCTTCTCAAGATCCTTCTAGTGGCCACTTTTAGCAGAGTGCTCAGGCTGTCCCTTCACGATCATGCATTGTTGCACCCCCAAGACTAGAGAAGACCCCTTGTTCTTGCCAGCAACTAACCCCTCCTTTTCCAAATCTACCAATACAATATCATCATCATCGTCCTACATATGATCATTCAAAGTTACCAAATGATCCTGCCTCCCCTGGAAAACTTGAATATCCTAATTGGAACCCTGTCCCAACTCCACAACACCACCCATACCAACAACATGAGAAGGCACATTTGGTGGGATTCCCTCCTCCAAGGTTGAGGTGTTCAACACCTCAAACCAATTAAAGTCCTCTTCACTCTTCCTATCCTTAAAAGATCTCTTCTGACCATGACCCTTAGCCCTCTTAACCGACACAAAATGTGACAAGACTCTAGTTTGCATCATCTTCAAATTCCTCACGATTTAGCTGTTATAGGTGCTCGAATGTGAAGATTTAGTTAAAAATAATAATTTCAGAGTCCAATTTGGCCAAAAATTGTAAACCACTATTGTGGGATCACCCACATATAGGTTCGTCTTGCAACCTAAATTATCCTTTTTTGTAATAGAATTGGAGTTGCATGATAGCTATATGTAAATGAGGAAATCCTAAGGTTTTTGCTATGCTATCAAGAATTCCACCAACGATTCTCAATTTGTAACACTTTTTTCTTGGATTGCTAAAAAAATTCTATTTATTCGAACAAATTATTAGCCCTTATCCTCCATGCAAAGAATAAATCGTACTGTGAGTTGAACACCCAATTTAGTTACCTAAAATTGTACTTCCCATTTCACTTGGTAAGTTTAAACTTTCTTTCATAATCTTTCACAAGATTGTTTGAATTCATCTGATCTAGGAATTTATATTTTATGATCATGTGTAGATTGATATTGAGGCTCCCAATTAAAGTCCCTATTACCAAATAGTGGTTCTCATTTGAGCCACTTCACCCAACCCTACTTAGGATTAGTGCTTAATTGAATATTAAAAGTGTTAAGGCATGAGACCATGGCACATGGTCTACATAAAATACCATAAAGATCCCTTGACATTCTTTAAAGAATTCTAAATTCTCCATAATTAAGGTTACCTTAACTTTATCGACATATTCCTTTGAACAAAATCAGACGTAGTCAAGACATGTTATTGTAATAGACATATTATTGATGCACGAGAAATGTTGAGTAGGTAAGGATCAAGTAGATATTGATATTGATAATGAAGGTCCAAACCCCAATAAAGATAAACCAAAACACACAAGAAAGGGTGAATCCAAACCCTAATCAAACTTGAGATGAAGCATAAATAATAAAAATATTTGAAACCCTAATGTAGAATGAATAAACCCCAAGGATAAACCTTAGAGGGTATAAGATGAGTTGGGTTAAAAAATGTAAGGAGTAAAACATCGCTCACATATAAATAATCTAGGTTAATTAAATAAATAATCAACCTTCATAAATGAGTTAGGATGAGAAATACTAAATACTAAATTAATACATAAATAAAATGAATTCAAATGTGATAGATTTTAGATATGATAAAATGATGTGGAAGATGTCAAGAATCAATATGCCAAGGTGCAAGAATTTTAGGACTTTATAGAACAAATGACTCATATCTACAAATTGATTGCTAGAATTGGGTTGTCTTGATCTTCTAATATCTAAATCTTAGTAAGGATTGACAATTTTTACAAACACACTTGAGGTATCTGTTGAAGTGCAAAGAAGTTATCCTTCAAACCTCTAGATGGACTTATTTAACAACAATGAACCAAGACTGAGTACAACAAAAAAGTGTGCAATATGTTTCTAGGATGATGATGTAATTTTGATGTAATAATTCTTATTTTTTTTGCAATTAAATTCTAGATGTATATAATTGATTCTTCTCTATCCTAAATATTTTAAATAGATTAATAGTCTTTAAATACATCACGTCAATGTATAATTTAAAATAAGTTATGCTTTAACTGACTCATAAAGATTAATAAAAGAGAGAAATATATATCAAATTAAAAATATTTAAGATTCAATTCGACATGTTCAAAAATAAACTAGGAATGAATCTAAAACAAATGTGAAAAATGATGAAGATATTGAGTTAGGTTCAGATTTAAAGATAAGTGATAGTGTAAACATATTAAGATAAAATTATTTGCTCACTCT
This sequence comes from Sequoiadendron giganteum, assembly GCA_007115665.2. NCBI lineage: Eukaryota > Viridiplantae > Streptophyta > Pinopsida > Cupressales > Cupressaceae > Sequoiadendron > Sequoiadendron giganteum. Next base: position 490,893,365 of record CM021102.1, on the reverse strand, counting down.
GCACGAAATATTATCATCTTTCATACTAGGTAGTCAATGCAACAAAAACAACCTAATAAAACTTAAAAAATAATTTAGAAAAAGACACGGATATACAACGTTTACTATTACGAGTGTTTAACACAAGGATCGCCGTTGATGTGGAGGAAAGAAAAAGGAAAAAGGCCGGCAAAGGTAGATTAGGGATGATGCAAAGCTATATATAGATTCGTGGAGAGTTAAATAAAAGGGGAAAATTAGTGGGAAAGGGGGAGAAACAGAAGCATGGTGGTGAGCAGACCTATGAAGCGAGTAAAGAGGGTGGTGGCTGAAGCCGAGACTGACTGTGATTCTGCATATTCTTATTCCTTTCACAAGTTTGGCGATGGAGATAGAGAGCGTTTCGAAGGCCCCTTTCGCTCCAATGTAAGATCGTTTCTTGAATCGTTTGCGGAGGGACCTTTGCCGCTGAAGATCTCCTCTACTCCTTTTGTGCAGAGATGGAGAGTCGGATTTCGATTAGACCATGATAAGATTTGCGTCGCACTGAATGTGGTGGAGGAAAGAGTGGCAGGAGAAGAGCAACATGAAGAGCAACAGGATCAAGATCAGGATCAGGATCTCCATTGCAGTCACTGTCGGCTTGCAGGTTGGAACGGAAATCCTGTCTGCAATAGAAGGTATCACTTCATAATACAAGCGGAGGCCGCCCTCAATACAAAATGTCCCTGCTGCCAGGCTCTTTTTCGGTCCTCTTCATCAAGGTCGTATTTATTGATCTTTATATTCAATGTTTTTCATTGACATCATAAAATATTTTCCCCTAAGTGGTGTTTTCACGATGTATGAAATTATGTAATAATTTATCAAAATTCGACTGTCTAATTTTGAGTCAATCTCTAGTCACCCATATTTCATAGTGAGTAGTAGAACCTATCTTTCATAACCAGGTTCACACAGCATTTATTTTATTTAGTTGATGATCAGGTTCCCTTAACACCTATTGATGCACTGGAATTTTCCCCCGGTCAGCTTATCCCAATTCCATTCCAGCTCAAACAAGTTTAATCATATAGTTTCCATAAGCAATCAAGGTCACTCATCTTGCTACCCTGTTTGGAAACCTTAGCCAAGTGTTATACCTTAAAAATATTCATTATAGAGCTTCTTCAGATTTTGATTCAGCCATCTGAGAAAGCTCATCTTAACCTTCATCTGAATGGCCTTGGACAACCCTGGTCTATGCTAATCTTTTGGCCAATGCACCCAGATGCTTTTATTTTGATTGGATTTTTTATTTGTATTTTTGAATGTTCGTGGTAGAAAACTCAGCTAGTCCTTCATCTGTATGGCTTTGAACAACTCTGTTCTGTGCTGATCTTTCGGCCAATGTTCCTGGATGCCTTTATTTTGGTTTGTACTATTTTTTATTTTTGAATGTTCGTGGTTGTTTCAGATGCAAAGGTTGTGATTACGAGATAAGCAAGGAGACTGACCTGGAAGAGGAGAGTCAGCTTGCGCTGGAAGATTCAAGTCACTTGCTACATGGGATCATTCATGCAAATGGATTTGGTCACTTGCTAAGAATAAATGGGCGGGAAGGTGGCTCTCAATTTCTTTCTGGGTGTGATATCATGAGTCTCTGGGACCGGATATGCATTATGCTAAGGGTCAGGTAAAAGTTTCAATTCATCGATTTTTGAATTTCAAGATGATGAAACGCCAAAACTTAACATACTTTTAAGTCATTTAATAATTCATATCCATGCCCTGTGACATATGAAGTATAAAAGACTTGAAATGCAACCGCCTAGTATGATAAGAGCTTGGTGATATTTGTTTGGGGTTGAAGTATTTCACATCTGTATTTAATTCAGGGCTTTTTTATAAGGTAACTCTTGTGACGTGATGTGTCTTCTGGAAGATAAACTAGATTGTAGTTGCATAATCTCACTTGATAGCTTTTTCTTGAAGAGAGGGTCTTCTATGTGATAAAAGAACCTTCTGGATTCCATACATGAATTTGGGATGGGAAGGAAATCTTGTGAAATGTTATCTCTGATGAAGACCATGAACAAGCACCCTAGTTACCTTTTTGAATTTAAGTCTATCCATATTTATTTGTCACGGACGGAGAAATTTCTTAGTGTTTAGCGCAGGATTATGTCCATCGTCTGATACATGTGCTGAAGTACAGCAAAACAGTTATTATACAATACCATTATGCCTAGTGTGGAAATATCAGAGCAGGAGAAAGTGCTCTGCAGATCACTTTTGCTAAGTCTGATAGCATTAGCCCCATTTAAATGCATGCGTTGCCTATATGGTTAAAGCATTCATTTTGTTTGAGTTAAATAAAATTTCAGGATTTTTCTGCTCTAGATTTCTTGGCCATTCAATTTCACACATCAATGCTGCTACTATGCGATCATATTCCATATTAACAGAATTCCTTTGGCATTATTCTGTTGCTCTGGAGCTAGATTTTACATGCTGATTATCTTGGTCTGTTACGAGTGCTATGTAATGTGGGCAACTTTATGAAATAAATAAACAACAGTTATTCTACAGACGTTCAGTCGACAATTTTTTTCATTTATTAAAAAAATAAGGTTGCATGCATTGTAGCAGTAATTTCACACATCTAGACTGCAAAATCATTTTAATACTTATTTCCTATTTAATTTTTATTTTTCCGATGCCAGGTTTTTGTAATTCAGTTGAATTCCAGTGGGAGTTATTGAGCCATGTTCAACAGTCCTTAAAATGTATCCTTTTTCTTCTAACTATGATGCAGTGGTCACTGCCTATTATGTTTTTTAAAGGTAAGATATTCTATTTTTGATGTCCTTGAACTTCACTCGACGCTCCTGAAGTATTAGAAAAGAAAATTTAAGTGTTCTTCCAACGAAACTTTGTGAGCACCGTATTGATGCTCCAAAATGATGTTAGGTAAAAAGTAAAATATATACTTTTTAACTATTTAATCCATAGGATCTTTAATGAGATTCGTCTGCAGATGACCTTTTTGGTCCTACCATTGACTGTTTTGTCAATAGATGCGGTGCTTAGGAAACACTTTCCTTATTGTTTCTATGCCACTTATTAGTAGGAAGTTGGAACAACCCAACGGCAACCTATTGAAGCTTTGTCCAGGTTTATCAATAATAGCATTTAGGTCAAATATACTTGTGTTAAACAGTGATAGACTTAACAATAAATAGATGAGTACCACGTGGAAGTTGTAATACCTCCTTTCATATAGACTCCAAAAAACTGCAGCAGACATGCTGTTGTTAAAAGGATTAGCTAACCAGTTTTATTAATTTGTATACTTTTCTTGTATATTTTTGTCATCTTATGATCGTATTATCCATCCAAGAATTGTGTTTTGATGAATAAACTATAAAAAATGGTAGAGCAAATGAAATATGCAGATTATACCATTGTTGCAAATAAAGAACAATACAGAATAATATATATTATTGAATTCGGGGGTGAATACCACATTGATTTGCAATGGCTTATAATGCCATTCATTTCCTTTGTATAAGCTCCTACGGGAATAACTTCCCAAAAACTAGCAACTAACAATTGTATTACTATTTATTCTAAGTATTAGCTAACCTATAAAGTAACATTTACATGTTAATTTATTATTTTCTAACTATCTAACTACTGATGTAATACTAATTCCAACATTCTCCCCCTTATTACATCAATCCAAACAAAGGATAAAACATTGCAAGGACTGAACACAACTGCCTTTCTAGAAACTTTGATGAAGCACCTTCACCAATTCTCCTTGCTCACCCAGGAGACACCAAACTAAATCCATTAGTAGATTTCCTAACTGTCAGCCAACCAACTGTGAATGGAGGCTTACTCAATTATCCCTAGTAACACAAACACCAACTGGTTGTGAATTGAGACGTACACAACTATCCATAGTAACTCACCTTCTTTTGTGGATCGAGATTAGCTCAATTATCAATTATCAACAAGTGCAAACTTGCAAAACTATGGATCGAGACAAACTCAATTATCCAAAGGTACCACTCACCAAGTTTGTAGATCGAGACATACTCAATTATCCGCAAACCAAAAAAAACTGTCATGCTCCCCTTGCTCCATGAAAGGACTCAAAATGAAGCTAGTGTTTCTCATGCAAAGTATCATCTTTGAGTGAGAAGCTAACTTGAGATGATAATATACCTCCATCCATCAGTGCCTCCAACCTCCAATTAAATTCATGAAGAGATTAACCAAGACCATCTCCTATTTTTTCATTTTTTGAAACTTTCATCTTTGGAGGCTACACAATTTGATCAACAAGCCCATAATCAATAGCTTCTTGAGTTTTAAACATCTTACGATTTTGCAAATCCTTTTAAATCTTTTCAAATGGTTGCATTGTCTTCATTGCCATTTGCTTGAACAAATAGTCCCTAATCCTTGCAAGTTCATTTGCTTCATTGATTATATCATTAGCCTTGGCCTTGCCATAAGCTGCTACGGCAATAGGCTCAAATATGATAATTGACATGGGCATTGTATACCTGTCATGTCCTTGATTTAAGGTTGGGTCGGCCAACTTAATATTTTAAATAAATAATTAAATAAAATTATTAATAAATAAATAAAATTATTAATAAATAAATAATAATATTTAAATTTAAATTATTAATAAATAATATTTAAATTAATTCTTCTGGCTGATTCTTTTTCAAGTTGGCGCCTTTTTGCAATTCTTTTCTTGCCTTGGCCGATCTATTGGGAGGCTCTACGTAAGTTTGTATTTAAGGGGGTTCACAGTTCATTATGGGCATCACAAATTTGGAATGGCTTTAGCATCCACACAAGCTAGGAGGACGTGGTATCTTGCCAATTTGCACCCAGAATTCTCAGCCATTTCGACTTTACCAGGCAGTTGTGAAAGGAAGCGATCACTACTTTGTACTCCAAATCCTATCACGGGTGAGAGAGGCACCATGAGCCTTTGTGATTCATCACCTTGGTCGAGCCTAGGCTTTGGCCAAAGGCGAATGCTGCCACTAGGAGCATTGCGAATTCATTGGAGTCCCCTAGTGATCGGCAACAATGAGGCCACCATTGAAGAAAGCGAACCATCTAGAGTTGACTGTTTGGAAGTGACGATCTCATATAGGAAGTCACAGTTTGGAGTGCCGACTAGGGAACATTGATTCTATCAGCAACGCCGATCCTTTGAACGCTTATTTCTGAGTCGAACATACTATCCTGGCATCATGCAATATCCAGTGAAGGATTGTTCTTGCATTTCTGGACCCGAGCGACCATGAATGCCAATAACTATATTTGAACTACGATTTGATTTGGATTTCCAAGCAAGTTACAGTTTGTATTCAATCTAATGATGGCTTTATAACTAGTGCAGTATGAGATTTTGATTTCCATGATCTAAGTGCTTGAGGCATTTTCTATTTACATAGAACTTCTCAAATCTAGATGTGATTTTTTTTGCCATATCAAAATTTTGTTTGTGAAATAAGTGTTAGGCTCTTTACATACATACATACATACATACATACATACATGTATGTATGTATATATATATATATACCATAGTTGCCGCGAGACTGGTACTGGTACGGGAGATTGGTACCGGTACCGGTACGCCTTTTTCTTGAAAATAGGAGACGGGGGTACTTGGAGACGCCATTTTTTTTAATATAAATAAAAAATAAAAAATAAATAATTTATAGAAAATCTGAAAATATGTTGACATTGAACTTTCAAAACAATAATTTAATCACTCTTAGACGCATCAAATACATTATGCTTTAATTTTTAAAGTTTCAAATGTTCAAACTTTAAAGTTTTTTTATGTATTTTAGTGGGAGACGCCGTTTTTTGCAGTAGGAGACGGCAGGGTACGCGAGAAACTTCAGCAGAAGTCTCCAGCCTCCTAAGACGTCTCCGGGACGGTACCGGTCTCTGAGACGCGTCTCTCGATAACTATGATACATACATACATACATACATACATACATATATAAATATATATATATATATGTGTATATATATATATATATATGTATGTATGTGTATATATATATATATACATATATATATATATATACATATATATATGTATATATATACACATATATATATATATATATATATATATATATATGTATATATATATGTCAATAACTGATAGGAACAATATCAATATGTAAATATATGTCAATAACTGATAGGAACATATTGATATATATATACATATATATGTATATATATATACATATATATGTATATATATATATATATATATATATATACATATATATGTATATATATGTCAATAACTGATAGGAACAATATCAATATGTAAATATATATATATATACATATATATGTATATATATATATATATACATATATATGTATATATATGTCAATAACTGATAGGAACAATATCAATATGTAAATAAACTATAACAACAGTATAACAATAGCATAACAATAGTATAAACAACAATAAGTTTAATCATGAGGTTCATGACAACAATACTAAATATAAAAGCATTTTGTTGTTCATATTTTAAAATTAAAGCTAAATAACTCAAAATCTCAAACTTCAAAATACAACAATTTGTGAGACTATGCTTCGTTTAGGCTTCCAATATCAAAAAAACTATTCATGTCATTGCCACTCTTTGTTTGAAGTGGATCATCCAGTGGAAGCCTGACCACTCTTGGTTGCATCCTCCTTGTTAATTTGCCTAACATCTTTAGAATCAAGATCCCAATGTGTTGGTAGAGTCTGTCGATACTCAGTAGTTTGTTGATTCTGAAGTCTCAAGGCAATATGAACTAGCAATCTGTGAGAGTAAACAAATAGCAAGTTGCTTCAATTCTAGTGTGTCCTTCCCATGAAATTTTCACCATCCAATGGGGTTTTTTGTGCAATAGTGGCCCTATCTGTCCTAGCCTTTGGTTTGTTGAATGTAGGACCCTGAAGATTGGAAAACTAAAGCCACTACTCTCTAAGTATGGTTGCCTCCTCGGTGCTATCCATTTTACAAAGGGCTGCCATAAATCCCTCCATTACCTCATCATCCTTAAAAGGAAGCATTCGGTCAGGTCTAGGTGCATACCATTTTAGATTGAGAGCATAGGCAGCCATATGAAGAGGGGTGTTCATTGTGTTCCACCTCTTTGTGACAATAGGCTTAATATGCTCCTCATAGAATTGCAATTCAGGATCCGTGTCACAAATTGCTTGCTTCATTTGATCAAGCATGCTATCAAAAATCTCATAAATCTCTCCAAGACTAAGAGAGCTGTTAGGAATATTGTATCATAGGATGCATATAATAATAATAATTTATTAGGCTTGTTATAGTTTGCTAAATATCATGTGTAGGATAATATATCAATGTTGCACGAATAATTGTTTGTATTGAGTTGTTTTAACAACTCACAAATATAGAGGTAGAACAACCCTCCTATAGTATAGGATATGCAAATCCTATATATATATATATATTGAATGAAAGAAAATATAGAAGCATATTATTTTTGTGTAAAATTCATTAATTCCTTTCATGGTATTAGAGCATAGGATAGAGAATTTGTAGAAGCAAGATGTCAAAAGAAAGGTCTATATAAAGCCAAAACTCCTTGATCTAAGATGCATGCTTCTTGAAAGCAATCTGGCATGTATCGCGATCTGTGAGCTTGATTTGTGCACAAGGGAGGTGATTGTGCAATCACAAGTTGGAGCAAGTGGTGAAGGCACCGATTACATGCAATAGGAAGGGCTCAAATTGGTGAAAATAGAGCATTAATAGATTTGTTGAGGTTAACATGGGGTTGCTACATTGTAGAAAGGAAAGAAACATCGAGCTTTGTTAGTATTTCCAATGTTTGATAGTGGTTGAGGGAGTACACCAAGAGAATTGCTCTGCATAAGGAAATACAAATGTTGCCAACATGAGAAGAGATGGAAATGTTTAAAAAGTGCCAAGAACCTCACTCAAGTCATCATTGATTGCAACTTGACAAAGAGATCTATTATTGGTTAATATTTGCATGACTCCATCAATATACATTTGTTTGGAATTCTTTTAGCATTGTTGTTAGGAATGTTAGTATTTGTAGTGTGCATGTGAACTACTTGTGGGCTAGGCAGATGTGGCAAATCCATGATGATGAAGTGCGTGGTGGTAATGTGCCTCAAATTCTACTAATAATCTCAATGTTGTGCAAACAATATTAATGATTTGTGTAAGCAAGGCGATCAACATATTGATTGTGGTGAGGATTCTAGTGGAGAGAAGACTAGAGAAGGATTAAAGACCCTTTAAATTGTGGTGAGGATTCCAATGGAGAGATGACTGTAGAAGGATTAAAGACCCTTTAAACTGCATTTAAAGTTAAACAATGAGTATGCAAAATGTATGATGTTTGTCAATCTATGACAAAATGTCATTCAACTTTTCCACAATTGACACCAAAACCAAGTTGAACTGCCCACATAGAATGAAAAGCAAAAGCAGAACAGCAAAACCAAACCGAATTTTTTTTGTTGATGTTGATTGCGCGTTTGCTTGGGATGCTTTTGCATCAGACATGTCGAGTAGAAATTTTGTGAGCATAGCTCACAAAAGTGGGGTTGGGTGATAGAATCACCCTTTGAGATTGCGAACAATCTACAATGAACTTTGTCTCTATAACAAGTGCTCCCAATTATTTCTCTTTCCTCCTCTTCCAACACTTCGCCAAAACAACTATCATCCTCTTCCCGCAACTTTGCTCTACACTCTTCTTCCTTTTCGTGGACTTGCATACACCATTTATTGCCCCAATCTACCAAAGACTTTCTCCTCTCCTCCAACCACTCACTTTTCTATTCTCCAAGTGGGGTTGGGTGATAGAATCACCCTTTGAGATTGCGAACGATCTACAATGAACTCCGTCTCAGTGCTCCCAATTATTTCTCTTTCCTCCTCTTCCAACACTTCGCCAAAATAACTATCATCCTCTTCCTGCAACTTTGCTCTACACTCTTCTTCCTTTTCGTGGACTTGCATACACCATTTATCGGCCCCATCTACCAAAGACTTTCTCCTCTCCTCCAACCACTCACTTTTCTGCTCTCCTCTTTCATGCTCTCATCCAAGCATACTGTTGCAACCTCTTCATCTTCTTCTACACACAGAGGTTCATCAACAACCAAACCCGTGTCCTCGTCTTCCCTTTGCTCCATTGCTACTTTGATTTCTCTCAAACCTCTCAACATCCTCTTCATTTCAGTCTTATACTCTCTTGCTCTTCTGACAAGAACTGAGATACCCAAAGGATTGTCCCTCTCAGCTCAATTGCTCAGGACTCCTCACACACCTACAACAATTCTCTTGAGCTTTTTGGACAGCTCTTCTGCTTCACACACTCTTTTATGTGCAAACTACCTCACGGTTGGCGATTTGTTCGCACAACTCCACCCTCAAATCTTGGTGCAGACTGCCTCATGTTTGACAATCTGTCGACCCATTCAAGATCACAGGCTCTAATACCATTTAACGCAAGCGGAAAAATTACACACTTCCGATCTCACAATCAGAGAATAACTTTAATTTGACAATTCCATTTGTTAATGAAATATCAATGCAAACAAAACTTGAATGGAAAGCAAATCCAATGGAAATTCAATGATATCTAATTTCATAATTTATTGATAATTAAAGGTTTACAATTTACATGTTCAGTTTTCCATTCCCTGACTTTTCACATTCCACACAATCTGTAAATTCCTCTTTCATTGGCCTCGACTCATCTCCTTAAGCCTTCTCAAATCATTCCCAACCTCTCTCTCTATTGTCGAATCACCTCTCAAATCAACTCTTGTCCCTCGACCTCTCCTCTGTTCGCATTTTCTCCTTCTCTATGCTACGCCCACACTCCTTCTGTCTCTGTTTTCATATCTGTTGTCCAAATGCAGGAGACTCAACCTTTAAATCCCATTCAATCTCCTTTCTACATGGTGTGGCTTGTCTTCATCTTGTCTTGTGCTGTATTTGATTGAATTTCATTTTATTTTCTATCACTGCTTGCCACTCTACTTCCTTAGCATACATACACATACCTCTTTATGATGTGCGTCTCTTACTTTTGCTTTTAATCTGTAATCTTATTCTCCTTTTGTTATGCCATGACCTCCCTCTCAAATCTGTGCACCCCTATATCTTTTTAATCTGTATTCATGTTCAATTTGTTTGTATTCTGCCAGCATCTCATTATGTCTTCGATATGCAAGCTATCTCCTCCCACGTGTGGCTTGCCAAGACTCTTTACCTCTATGCATTGATTTTACAATCTTTAATTCACACAATCACCCCACCCGCCATATCTCATCTGCACTAAACAAACAATTTTGACTTCTTGGTTTTCAGAGCAACCTTCCACTATGGTGCGCTTAACTCCCTCTACCATCTGGCATGGCCTTTTCCTCTTGCCTTGTTCTACACAGGTGTGGCCTGCACTTAATTTACATACATTATAAATTCAGACAATGTTAATTTGCCTTCACACTTTTGGACTTGGCATGGGTCTTCCTTCGCACCTTGGCGCGCTTCATTCCCTCACAAATCTGCACTTTATTATTCCACTTTGAGTGATGCCCCTTCGCATTCTTTTCATAAATGCTTCAACTCCCCTTGTTTTTGTCTTCTATGCTTGTAAACCACAACTTTTTCCCATTTTCATGCCCTCATAAAATTTTGAATAATAATTTGCATGATTTTATACAAATCAAATTCATTTAATCACACACGAGAACCCATCAATAAGCGGAATGTACATATTCGGGCTCATGAAGTTACAAACAATGAGCATACAAAATGTATGATGTTTGTTAATCTATGACAAAATGTCATTCAACTTTTCCACAATTAACACCAAAACCAAGTTTAACTACCCACAAAGAATGAAAAGAAAAAGCAAAACAACAAAACCAAACTGATTTTTTTTTGTCGATGCTGATTGCACATTCGCTCGGGATGCTCCTGCATCATTTTCACAAATTTCATAGTCCTAGATATTTAATTTGGTGGTCTCAAGTGTCGCTCAGGTATTGGTTGATAAAGCTTCCTTCAAGACTTTTTAGATTCATTATCATCACCATCTCTACAAATGCATGTTTGAAAAGGCTCATGGAAAATACATACCTGCATATGGAAAGCAGCACCAAGAGGAATTAAAGAGAGGATTGCCATACATTTGACATAGCAAGGCAAGTAACTAATGAGTCAAGTTATCTTTTAATCAGTTATATTTTGTGTCATAGTCAATTTGTGTTATTTTGTTTAGAATAGAATCCATTGTCATATCAAAATCTAAAAGTGTCAAAAAGTATTAAAATTTATAATAGTGTTCCCAATCAAGTGAGGTGCATTAGCGGTAGAAACCAATACAGTTGACATTGTTTTGATTAAAGGGGGGGTAGGTATTTTCAATATGGGGAAAAATAGCACATTGATTGATTAATTTGAAGGATCAAAGTTCCACATATGGCAAATCAAGTTGCAATTGATCCTTATTGAAAAGAATTTATGGGATGTGGTATGTGGAGCAACAACAAGGCCAATTGATGTTGATGGAAGCACAAAATGGACTTCAAAGGACCGGAGGAAATCGCTTTGATTGGTTTGGAATTTTAGATGCATACCTCCACCATATTAACTTATTGAAGACCTCAAAGAAAGTGTGGGATGATTTGAATGCTTTGTTTAGATCACAAGCATCAAGTGCAAAAATGGTTTTAAAGCAAAAATTGTTCGAGCTGAAAATGATGGAAGGCGACAATATTGTTCAACATATCAGTAAGTTTTGTTCCCTAATGAATCAATTGGCTGGGATAAAAGCTAAAGTAGATGATGCAAATTTTTTGTTAAATAGCATGCCTCCTAGCTATGGTAATATTGTAACAAAGTAGATGGTACCCTAGGAGATATAATATTGACTTTAATTGATGAAGGAGCTAAGAAAGTTGGCTCAACTATAAAGGAAAGTGCAATGTTTGGAAAAAGCAAGCCTAACCATTCCTCCAAATCCAATTCTTCTACACCAAAGGGAAATTGTTTTTTCAAGGATAGAATTTTGTGCGACTATTGCAAGAAAAAGGGACACATTATAATGAATTGCATTCAGCGTGCCAAGGATCTCCTCAATGGCAAGCTAAATATAGATAAAGCATTGGCTGCAGACAATGATGAAGGATGTCTTTTTGAAATAGCTATTGAAGACCCTCCACATGAGAACGTGTGGAGGAATATATATTCTAAAGCAAATCAAAAGTTTGTATTTGTGATTTGATGTGTTTGTTCCCAATCATAATTATTGGTTGTTTGTGAATGGATGTGTTTGTTCCCATTCACAAGATGTCAAATGTGATTGGAAGTGTTTGTCCCCAATCACATTTTTGTTGAGTAATTATGATTGGATGTGTGTGTCCCCAATCAGAATTGTTGCGAGCAGAAGTGTGTGTCCTTGTTCATAAATGATGTTGGATAGATGTGTTTGTCCCTATCCAAACTTGTTGTAAGACCTTGGGTAGAAGTTTTAGTCCCTATCTTTGGTTCCATGTGTAGATGTGTTGTCTCTATCCTTGGAAAAAGTTCATAGTGAGGGGAGTTCCACTATTGCTTGTCACGAGTAGAAGTGTATGTCCCTACTCTTACCTTATCATGAACTATGGAACGTGGTCATTAAGTATTATTGGTCCACTTATCCCCATTTGGGGAATGATGCAATATGGAGGGGGAGGGGGTGTCATGAATATTGCATCATAGGATGCATATAATAATTATTTATTAGGCTTGTTATATTTGCTAAATATGATGTGTAGGCTAATATATCAAGGTTGTATGAATAATTGTTTGTATTGAGTTGTTTTAACAAATCACAAATATAGAGGAGTGGTTATAGGAGGTAGAACAACCGTCCTATAATATAGGATATGCAAATCCTATATAAAAGCATATTATTTGTGTGTAAAATTCATTTACTTCCTTTCAAGAGTCTGTATTTGCATACCTGATTACCCCCACAATAGGTGATATGATAGAGCAAATATACAAGCAACATTTAAAAAAATTTAAATTAAATTTTTTGATATGAACACTATTAATAATGAAAATTAAAATTTTAAAATAAAATATTAAAAACTAAAAAGTAAAACAAAGTACAAATTCAAACAATTTTTCTTACATGATATTGGACCACCAAGTGTCATTAAGCACCCTTTCTCTCACCACCTTCCCTTCTTCTATCTTTGATTGAGCCCACTTTTTCCACTCTCCACAAACCACCATGGATTGTAGAGCATCCTACACCTCCAACATCCTATTAAACAAAATAAAATAGCTAGCATATCTAGTCTCAATTAGTTTGAGGAATTCTTTTTTTGAATAAGATTGGAATAGTGCAAGTGAAGTGTGATGGTTACATACAAAATTTGTATGTCTCTAGCTTTGGCCATTGCTACCTTCACACAATCTGTTTTGCCAATATATTTCAAAGCATTATTCAAAGCATGTACACAACATGGAGTCCAAAAATACGGCCTCCTTCAAAATGACAAACTGGTAATCAAACATCCTTATGTTTTCTAGAATAATCAATAGCTCTAAGAAAGTATGAACCAACAGGGCATGTAACAATAGCATTAATGAGTGGCCGATGTTGAATATCAGTCCACCCATCCATGACAATGGAACAACCAGTCCTAATCCATGTTTATCTCATCTCCTCCATCAACATGTTCACCTTTGAATATTGTTTGTCAAGGAGGGAGGTATGCAATCTATGTTCTCAAGGGGTAGAATAAGAGGGTCCAACTACCATTGCATCTTTCAACAAAGCTTTGAAATAAGGTTACCTTGCCAAATGAAATGGAATAGTATGGGAATAAAAAAAATTGGCCACTAAATCATTGGCTTGCTCACATTTTTGCATATTTATTAACCCTATCATTGTATTTCTTTTACCTACAACAAAAGTGGCCTTCCTCTTCCCTCCTTCGCAATTCTCTCCAATTGATACATTGGAATAGTCATGCAATCCAATAGATGCCCGTTTCTTATTGTCAACAGTACCATTGATTTTGTCCTCACTCACTCCAACCAACTTTGCCATTTTGTCATGCCCACACAATTGTAATACTAAATCTTGTCCAACTAGTATAAAGAAATTAATTAAATTAATAAAATCAACTTAAATTACCCTTAGGTGGCCGACCTTACTCATGATGTTTATATATAAACAGCATAAGACAAATCAGTGTATGAAAAGAATCGTTCAGTGATCAAATGTGAAGAAATAAAAGATAAAATAGAGACAACAATTACAGTTGACAAGGAGCGATTATATATTAGACAAAAGACATATCGATCTATTCATGATAATAAGGGATTGATTGATATTAGAAAGAGTAGTCATTATTATCATTAACAGGTGCAGCGATTTATATGATAAAGGGCAGCAATTGGAATTAGTTTATATAAACAGCAATATTATGGGCCGACTTGAATGATAATATATGAACCAACTTTATCTTGACAAAAACAGCGATCAAGCTTATATTTAATGGTGGCAGCGATTAAATATATGTATAAAACAGCAATTAGGTTTAAAGTGCAGTGGCAAGAAATAGTAAAGGGCAGTGCTCAACTTGTGGAGGGATGTGTCCCTTATCAATGGAGAGCTCAGGTGGAAAAGCTATGTCCTTCCCCCCCATCATGGGATATAAAAGGAGATCCATTTCAAAGAAGAGAAGGGGGGAATCATCCAGGAATGAAAAATAAGTCTGAACTCAGATAGCAGCAGCAGTTGATATAATCAGATTGGAATGCATCCGAATATATATGCATTTAATATATATATTTGATAAGCAAGGAATATATTCTGAGTATTATAGCAGATCAAATGAATCAGATCTGAACTAGCCATTCAAGAAATCAGTAAAGGGGTGAAGAGGCATTGGGTATGCAATTAAATATATATGCAATTAATATCAAATCTTGACAAGCATACAAAATATACATTACACATGTATAGATCAAATAGCAAGACAATTGGAGGAGATCAAATACTAGATTTCTTTCTAAGTACACCACTCCAAGTTGGCCACTTGGAGCCAAGGGGGTGAGTGTTCACCCTTGGGCTTAGAAAGGGGAATCTACGGGCCTTCTATTGTACCTTTTCCCCAATCTCTACATGGATTGGTTGTTGGGATGGATTCAAGGAGTTCCAATCATAAGAGGGATGGATAAGGCAGCATGGTTAGGGAAAGCAGATACAAGTTTATCCACTAAGTATGCCACCCCATGTTGGATGCCTGCATGTCTGGCACTTGAGGCCAAGAGGGATGGTATATCCGCTCTTGGGCTTAGTATGGATAGCTTAGAGCGGACTTATTATGTTTCTCATCCAAGTCCTATTATGATTACTTCGACCATGCATTATGGATATTGTGTAGATTATATAGTTTTGAAATAGTTATATATTTTTACATGGTTTAAATTGATAAGACTTTTATCATTTATGTTTTTGATCATACAAATTATATTTCCTATATTGTCTAACATGATTGCAAGACCTAAGCCAAGTTTTATATTGTTTCAAGCATCTAATTGGTTAGTTATAACCCCAACTACATTAAATTTTTGATTCTAGGGCAAGATTTAGGGCAATCCCAAAATGGGGACATTACAATTGGTATCAGAGCCTTATTCTTGCCAGCCTGTGGGACAAACCTACTTTAACCACCATTCAATTAGAATTTAACTATTCAGCCTTCTTCTTAAGTAGGCCAATAATGCATTTCTATATACATGTGCCTTTTACATGTCTAGGGGCAAAGCATTTCTTTTGCTATCAAACAATGTTCTTGATCCAAGTAGTATCATGCCCATCTAAGTTTGCCTTGATACAATAATATTCATTGGATGAAACCTTGAATAACCATCCCACAAACTCACATTGTTTCATATAGAAAAAGAAATTAGTTTATTGGGTTCCTACCACCTATCCATGAAGAGATTTTATTGCAGAATAAAGATCAATTATTAGGAAAAAGGAAATTATCACTATGGTAGATAATATCATCCACAGTGCATCACCATAATGTTCTTATGTCTAGCACCTAGGGTAAAGGGGAAGGAAGATCGGCAATAAAAGAAAACATCACCATTAAGATCATAAATATGTGTCATGCTTCTAATCCTCATCTTAATATGTGGGAAGCTGCCAAAGGTTGCTTGGGTGGCTTTACATTTGCCAAATACAATTACTTTAAAAATCTAAGGTCTCTGGAAATTCACCTAGTACCTTACTCTTGCATATTCCCCAACAATCACAGTCCTTGAGAATACTTAAATTGCTAAGAAATCTCCTTCATTAACATCATTTTTGCACAAAAAAATAAATATCTGGACAAACATCCATGCCAAAACAATGATTTTGAGTTAATGTAATGAAGACAACTCAATTCTTTAAGAACATACACAACAAATTTCGACTCTTAGAGAGATCTTAAGAAAACTTTGCAAAGAACCATGGGCCCTATAATCTGAGGTTTATGTTTTGAGATCTGTGTTACACGGGGATGCGCCCCTTGTCCTAGAAGGGGCCGTCCCCGTCCCCAACCGTCCCCGAGATGGGGGGACGCAAATGGGACATCCCTTTGCTGCCCCTGAACTAGGCAAATCAACAGGAAACGGCCTGAAACATTCTCGTTTGTTTGGGGATGACTAGCTGTCCTCGGGACAGTTGGGGGATGTCGGGGACGGCTAACCATCCCCCACGGCCTGGGATGCTTCAACAGCAAAAAAAACATAAAAAACTATTTTTTTAAAATTCTTTTTTCAGCTGTTTAGGGACATGGGAGGCCCACAATGATGTCCAACCCTAATTTGAACCCTAAAATGCCAAAAGAACATAAAACAAAATCAAAACATAAACTCACCCACCATTATGCTCTTTAATTTTCTCAGTTTGTGCTCCTTCCTATGAGAGTTTTCTTGTTGGAGAAGAGATTGGCATGATATAGAGGAGATATTGGACTCATTTTGTTTTGTTTCAAGTCTGCAACAAGTTCCCAACTGCAAGTTTGAAGCTACAACCCGAATGAGGCTTAAATTTCATAGACTCTTGTATTTAGTATTTTCATGTTTGAACTTTGAGACTTCTGGATACATGTTTGAGACTTTGGATATTGATGGACCATGGTTTTATTGATGTTTGAGACTGCTGTTATAATGCTTTATTGACATTTATTATGCTGTTATACTACTGCTCTCGTGATTTATTTACATATTGATATTGTTGTTACCAGTTATTGATATATCTCTCTCTCTCTATAATATATTAATAATTTTGAAAAATTCACATATATATTTGTATATCACCATCCTTTGCCTTCCCCTTAAAATGGCCCCCTAGGGGACATCCCGAAAACGCGTCCCCTTCCTTCCCCCTGTCCTCGTCCTTGAAACGCCGTGGAACATGGTTTGAGATTTATCATAGGATATATTCATCAAACTTCATTAAGGTAGGAACACTTTGGCTCTTATAAAAGGTAAAATCATAAAGCACAATCAACTCCATAATACTTAAGATCCATTCCACGCTCATAGAAACAATGGCGATGCAATGATCAACCTTGTAACCTATAAAATGGATCTCGTAAACTTGTCTTATAAACCAAATTCACTTCTATATGTAATATCTTGAGTAGATCACTTCATCCAAGGGTTTTTTTTTTAAGTCTTTTTCTTGATCAAAGTAATCCCACATTCATGATTAAAGATCAAGGACATTAATATTAGGCACCCAAAGTTGCTACATAAGTTTTTGTTAAGTTACATTGTGGGCCCATAACCCACAAATCCTAGGATCATTCTCACCTCAAAAATTTGGTTTAAATGTTTATGTGAAATGAAGTGTACTTTATCTACGGAAATTGTCATTTCATTGTTTAGAGAGAAAGAATATAACATGTAGTAAGGACACCTAGATCTATTTTCTCAAATATGAAATTGGCTTTGCACAAAGGATCTTGGTGGTAATGAAATGAGAGAAAACTTGTCTTAAATAACAAGTCTTGGCAAAGTCCAACTCTTGGCTTTGTTGTTGAGAATTATTGGGAAATAATACATAAGTTAGAAAAACATTAGACAATATATTGTCCTTAAACTTAGAGGATGGTATTAACCTTATGGGTAGTAAGTTAAGGCAAGTATACTATAACAACTACTCTACAAGGACATAGGGTCAAACATGACCAAAACAATCATCACTTGGTTCAAAATTTACAATTCCTATCAAGTTATCACCACTGAGGCTAATATCATCACAAAAAGGAGCAATATTTAGCAAAGTAGCTGGATACGCCCCGCCCCTCCCTAGGCATGCGTATCCCTATATCCGTATCGGATACAGATACGATATGACATGGATAGACGTTGGATATCGTACCCATAGTTACAAGACTCGCCCAAACTTGGCGAGTACTTGCGAGTCTTGAGGTGGGTGACCCTAAATGAGTCCCAGAGACTCGATTGCCGAGTACTCGCCGAGACTCATCGGACTCGCCGAGTCTCGTGCCCCAAACACGGCCATTTTAATTATTTTTTTTTAAAAAAATTGCAATATTTTTTTTTCAATTTTTTTAATTAAATGGTGTGCGCCATGAAGGTTTGTGTGGTTTTGAAGGTCTTCATTTGGGCTTGGTGGCGGGGGCTCCGCCCCTCGACCTCTCCCTATATCGCGCCCAGGGCGCTACCCCGGGACCCCGCGAGGGGCACTACCCCTCGACCTCGTTGGGGGCACTGCCCCTAGACCCCCTCAAGGGGCGTTGCCCCTTGACCCCGTTGGGTGCGCTGCCCCTAAACCCCCGCGAGGGGCACTGCCCCTTGACCCCATTGGGGCGTTTCCCCCAAACCCTCATCAAACTATAGGTATAAGCATGTTATAGGCCAATGATGAATCGTGATCATAAAACCTACAAAATACATATCCCCTGTTGCAAATCTTTGCATCTTTCACAATCAAAGCCATAATCAAGGATTATCTTGTTTCAAAATTCATACATTAGACAACAAAACATGCAGTCTTGAAGGCTTCAATAAAATTTTAATAATAAATTCCTCACTTGAATATACACACCAATCATTGAGATGCAAGCAAATATCATGGCTACATCATCATCTAGGACCTATCTTAGACACTAGCGCATGACTTGTCGTGATATTGGGATGAGTAATGCAAGCTCTTTTGAGCCATAGACTTTTTTTTAAGTTTTGATATTTGTTTTGATGCCATGGATTTCATATTCCATGAGTTTTGTATACATTTGACAATATTTATATATCTGAATGTGTTATTTCCTTCAACTAAAATTTGTGTTTATACTTATGTGATCGATGTATGTTTGTGTATGGGATCATAGTAATTTCTATTTGATGATGTTATTGTGTCTTTATGGTTTATTTATTAAAGGGTGGATGAAACAAGTTTTAAATCCTTAAAAATCTTTGAATTTCTTGGGTTTTCTATTTGTCGAGTCTTTGCCGAGTCTGCGTCGAGTCTGGGCTCCGAGTCCGAGTCCGAGTCCGAGTCAAAAATTGGCTTGCCAAGTTCGAGGCGAGCCCAAGTCTTGTAACACTAATCGTACCCACGCGTGCCCATAAAACTCTGTTTTTCCAGCTGTGCCAGATACTGTGTGATTTGATTTTCAAAAAGATTGATGTGAATCCTCCTAAACTTAATCTTAAAAAACTTCAATTGTGCAATATTTTTTTTGGTTTTGTATAAATGAAACCTACACCAAATGAGGAAGACAAATGAAACGTTTTTCTATTTCAATGAAATTTTTTTTTGGGTCTTCTTGCAGTGCAACTCTACTATTTTTTTTGTCTTAATTTTTATAGATTTAAGAAAGTTAATTGTTTAAAATTTAAAATTTATATTTAATATTAGTTATATTATGTTGTTTAAATGTTAGATATTTTTCAAAAATTAAAATTTATTCTTTAAATATAAATAAAATTTATTAATATTATTTTAATTTATTTTTACTTATCTGCTTTTAAAGTAATGAAAATCTCCTCCAATAACTTAGAAAATTGTTTTAAATATATGTGTGTGTTTTTTATGAATGTCGTATCCAACTGTATCCATATTGGGGGTCTTCAAAAAATGGCCGTATCCATATCCATATCTAATACCATATCCGTATTTGTATTCGTATCCGTTTCCATGCAAGTTTGATATTTAGTTACAAATCTTAGTTTGTGATTGCTTGAGGACAAGCAATCTTGGACAGGGTGGACTGTCATGCACTCGCAATTGTAATACTAAATCTTGGCTTACTAGTATAAAGAAATTAATTAAATTAATAAAATCAACTTTAATTACTGTTAGGTGGCCGACCTTACTCATGATGTTTATATATAAACAGCATAAGACAAATCAGTGTATGAAAAGAATAGTTCTGCGATCAAATGTGAAGAAATAAGAGATAGGAGTGATTATATATTAGACAAAAGACATATCGATTTATTCATGAAAATAAGGGATCTATTGATATTAGAAAGAGCAGTGATTATTATCATTAACAGGGGCAGTGATTTATATGATAAAGGGCAGCTTTTGGAATTAATTTATATAATCAGCAATATTATGAGCCGACTTGAATGATAATATATGAACCAATTTTACCTTGACAAAAACAGCGACCAAGCTTATATTTAATGGTGGCAGCGATTAAATATATGTATAAAACAGTGATTAGATTTAAAATGCAGTAGCAAGAAATAGTAAAAGGCAGTGCTCAACCTGTGGAGGGATGTATCCCTTATCAATGGAGAGCTACAGTGGAAAAGCCATGTCTTTTCCCCCCCATCGTAGGATATAAAAGGAGATCCATTTCAAGAAGAGAAGTGGGGAATCATTCAGGAATGAGAAATAAGTCTGCACTCAGATAGCAGCAGCAGTTGATATAATCAGATTGGAATGCATCCGAATATATATGCATTTAATATATTTATTTGATAAGCAAGGAATATATTTTGAGTATTATAGCAGATCAAATGAATCAGATCTGAACTGGTCATTCAAGAAATCAGTAAAGAGGTGAAGAGGTATTGGGTATGCAATTAAATATATATGCAATTAAGATCAAATCTTGACAAGCATACAAATATACATTACACATGTATAGATCGAACAGCAAGGCAATTGGAAGAGATCAGGAATAACTATCTGCACTCAGCAGACAAGGGCAGAAGTCAGCAATTGTTAATATGTTTGCATCTTAGAGTATATCAGTCTTATATTTTAGCAAGTATGGTGGTATGCACTATTATGATTATTGTGAGTGATGATATGTTTATTAATGAATCTGGATATATTTAGTGTTTGTAATTCTCATCAAGCAACAATAAGTATGAGTGGGGGGAATACCAGTAGGGTGAGCAGATACTAGATTTCTTTCTAAGTACGCCACTCCAAGTTGGCCACTTGGAGCCAAGGGGGTGAGTGTCTGCTCTTGGGCTTAGAAAGGGGAATCTATGGGCTTCCTATTGTAGCTTTTCCCCAATCTCTACATGGATTGGTTGCTGGGATGGATTCGAGGAGTTTCAATCATAAGAGGGATGGATAAAGCAACATGGTTAGGGAAAGCAGATACAAGTTTATCCACTAAGTACACCACCATCCCATGTTGGATGCCCGCGTGTTTGCCACTTGGGGCCAAGAGGGATGGTATATCCGCTCTTGGCTTAGTATGGATAGCTTCGGGCAAACTAATCATGTTTCTCATCTAAGTCCTATTAGGATTAAACTTTGACCATGCATTATGGATATTGTGTAGATTATATAGTTTTGAAATAGCTATATATTTTTACATGGTTTAAATAGATAAGACATTTATCATTTATGTTTTGATCATATGAATTATATTTCCAATATTGTCTAACATGATTGCAAGACCTAAGCCAAGTTTTATATTTCTTCAAACATCTAATTGGTTAGTTATAACTCTAACTACATTAAAATTTTGATTCTAGGGGAAGATTTAGGGTGATCTCGAAAAGGGGACATTACACATTTCAACCTATTGTTCCAATGTTATATTTTAATCCAATAGATGGTTTCTAACCCTAGAATAGCTCCCATGCTAATCAGTTTTGCAAATATAACATAGCCAATGCTTGCTGCCCCTTGCATTTTTACCCTTACTGATAGTTAAATTGGTGGAAAATTGAAGCAATGGTTTTTTGGGGTTGAAAGTGATGAAAACACCTGGAGACTTGGAGGGGGGCGATGGGGGGCAAATCAATCTACTCAAAAACTTAAGCTCTTGTGGACCTTGAAACTTTCAGCACAATACAATCCTCTTATTAAAACCCTTAAACAAATATAGCAGTTTAAACCATCAGTATGATCAACAATCCTCAGCAATGAAAGATATAGTAGTTCTACTTCTAATCAAATTAGTAGCAAAGAAAGATAAATCAAATAACACACATGCACAGGAGAAACTAGATTTACGTGGAAATCCCAATGAGGGAAAAACTACAGTGAGAGTTAACTCACAATATAAAGGCTCATTGCCAAAAATACTTGCAAGAAGGCTCACTGCCTTAGAGCAAGATACACAAGACTTGCAAAACTGAAGGCAACACAACTTCAGGAGCAAGATACAGAACTTGATGAGATTTGCTATCTCAGAGCAGGATACAAAAAGTTTATAGAGATTACAATATTTGTCAACAAATCACTCTGTTGACTGAGGCATTAAAGCACTATTGATCTTTCCTTCCACTCACTTTAGCACTATCTTTGTTGGATATTCAATACAATTCACACACACACTTCTTCACCCTTGTACACTACTCCAACCTGTTGCATCTGAAATGATCTTGCATTTATATCCACCACAACTCTTCAAAACTTCAATTAGGTCATCCAGGAAGAAGATAAACAATGAATTCAACAAGTCAACCACCAAAACATAATGCAGTCCTATCTCGAAGATAGAGATGACCAAAAACAAACTTATTGCATCTTCCAATGTGATCCAAAACAATTCAAATGTTGGCACACAACAATCTAAGTCGACATCAAAGAAAACATGTAGATGAAACATGAAGCACATAACCTGTCGGCTCAAAATCATTCTTCCAATTGAATTTGCTCAAGGTGGTTCTAACCAAGATAGGTCAGGACCCAAATCTAACTTAACACATCTTCAATTGCTGGCGTAGACCCCCAATCGCATGATGCAAGCAAAAGAACAAGCCTTGTTGGCCAGATATCTACAAATAACCTAGGAAGCCAACTCAAGACCCAATGCAGCACCAAAGCGGCCAAATAACATGTGTGGATCACATGAGGATGTTCTCTGAACATCCAACAACACTTCCATACACTTCTTTCATATTGTCATGCCATCAACAACTACCGCAAAACAAATAGGAACGGAAAGCTATATTCAGGAAGCACATAATGCATGAACATGAGATATGACATTAACAAAATAACTTGCGGAGCACTTCATCACATGAAATTGGAACTGAGACACTACACAGACACCGAGAGTACATCCACCAAACCGTAGGAGCTGAGGCATCAACGCAAAGCATCTTCCGGACTAGTCCGGACAACCAACAATATTGCCAATCTTTTGCAATTCATAGAAACCTCCTCAGCAACACATGTGACCCAAAAATATAGGAGTGCAACGTCCAAAGAGCACAAACACTGAATCCCAAACCGCAAGACCAAATCTTCTCAACGGAGGATTGCAGAGCATTCTCCTAGACAGACTTCAACACAACTTCCTAAACCAGAAACACTTAAGCACCTTGCAGAGGCTAGATCTTTCTTTCAGTAACAGATGTTTCACCAGAAACATCGAAAGAGAGTGTAAGACATACTGTAGACTCTTCTTAGAGAAGGCATGATATACAACCATTAATTTCATCAACCCTTCCATACATCAACGTCAGCCCATACATCAATGCCAACTGTAGCAAGGACATCAGTACCAACTAATGCCAACAAACTCTCAAGCATGACAACCAACTGCCAACAATCTCACACAAATCTCCTCGAATGTTGACATCAATGCCAACCAACAATTAGTGTTGACATCAATGCCAACAACTGCCAACAGAAAGGGCCTTTTGCAAATTTTTGAAGAGAGGGTGAAGGGCATGCAAAATGGTCTTGTGGAGTTCCAATAGAACCTTTGTTTGGATTTTCAGTATGAGAAGGTGGTTCTTAAACTCTATTGATATTTTGTTTAATTCATTTTCTTCAATACCCTTATTCATATTGTAATTGTTATCACTGTCATTGCTGTTGGTGCTCATTTCGTGGTGTTTCTTTGTGGTAACAAATTGAAAGTCTGAAACCAAAACATTTTCGAAAAGTTTAAAATAAAAACTAGTTACAACTTACAAACCTTTTCTAACTGTAACAAGCTAAAAAAACAAAAAAAAGAGGAAATTGCATACCTTTAGATTGTTGTTGAAATCAGGCTTCAAATTTGCATCTTGAACAAGCAAAACCCCCTTTTGTAGTCCCTACAACTTGGAGCTTGAACAAGTAAAAAATGGAACCAGTGGTTAGGCACAACAAGTGCTCAACAATGATGATGTTTATTTGTTTCTTTTTGCAAGTTTTAGGGTGTATAATGGGCGTGGGAGGTGTGGGAGGGTTTGTGGGACCCCCATGCCCCTTTACAGCCCAATGAAAAGTTAAAATATATATATATATATATTTATTTATTTTAATGACTGATGTACTTCGGACGCTGTTGGGGATGCCTAGCCACCCTCAAAACAGCTGGGGGATGTTTGGGATGCCCCTAGCCGTCTCAGGGACGGCCAAGTATCCCCTTTATTTTTTTTGCCATACCCGAAAAGGGGATGCGTCCCCAACGTTTCGAAAATATATCAAATAAGGGGGGATGGTAGGGGGATGTCCCCTAATGCCCCACCATCCTTGAAACGGCTCAAGGAACGGGGATAGGGGTTTCAAGGGTGGGGATGTGTTCCCCGTGTAAAGCAGACACACACATATCATACATGCTCCTTTGCATGCTCATCCTCACACAATAAACAATGATGTCTCAAAAATAAACTTGGTGCAGCAATTTTCTCCACATGCAGCCTTCTTCTCCATGCGTTGCAAGTGTTGTCTCTTATTCAAACATTTTACACAGCCACAAAGATCGCCATATTCTCTAATAACATATTGAAAATGGTAGAGCAAATGAAATATGCAAATTATACCATTGTTGCAGATAAAGAACAATACAGAATAATTTATTATTGAATTCGGGGATAGCAATTACGTTGATTTGCAATGGTTTATAATGCCATTTATTTCCCATGTATAACCTCCTATGGAAATAACTTCCCAAAAACTAACAAAAAATTGTATTGTTATTTATTCTAACCATTAAAATTAAAATTTATTATTTATTGTTTTCTAACTATCTAACAATTGATGTAATACTATGCTAGATTTTGTGTCAACATTGCAGTTGACAAGAAACTCCCTTCCTTAATCACTCTCTCCTCAAAGTTTGGAGAATGGGTTCAACAGCTTGATAATGAGGGATCCCTTGTGATGTGCCGTAATTGTCACATGGCAGGACATGCTATTGCTGTGTGTAGTTTTTCCTCGGGTGATCACAGTTCTAAGGTTCTGCAGGGTCCTTCCACCCTCAGTTTGGGGATGGGTACTGGAGATTGCCCTCTTGTGGACAAGAATGACTCCTTTTTGAAAGATAAATGTGATGGCTCAGTTGAGGCCACACTTTGTGTTCCTCCTTTTGGCTCCATGCCCTCTAGCAAAGAAAATGATTTGTCCTCCTCTTTGTGTTCAGGTGACCTTTCTAATCCCATCCATTTGGGGTTTGATTTTGAAAAGCATTGTAAAGATAAATCAAAACTTAAACCACTATAGGTGGTGGTTTTATTCTTTGTTGGCCTCTGGCCTGCTGCTTTGTGGTCCCTCTAAGTGGGGTGTTGTTTTTGGGTTGTTTGTTTCAGTCCCACTTCTTGTGAAACTTGTTTTGTTCACCTTCATGGCTGCTTTGTAATGGGTCCGGGCCCTTCATGCGAAACAATTGATGTAATAGTAATTCCAACATAAACTTGTATATGATGCAAATAATAAATAAACTGTTAGATGTATACAATACATTATTTTTGTTTCGGCATGTGCAGTATCCTAGATACAGTGAAGATTATCACATGAGCAAGGAAGTTACAGTTAATCATTTTTGGAATTTTAAATTAATGAATTGGAAGTTGTTTGGAAGCTAACAATTTGATTGTAATCTTTGCTTCAGAAAAATTAGTGTTATGGACGTTTCAAAGAAATATGGGCTTGATTATCGACTGCTGCATGCTGTGCAAAAAGGGCACCCCTGGTATGGGAATTGGGGTTATGAATTTGCAACTGGAAGTTTTGCTCTAACTTTTGAATCATACAAGACAGCTGTTGAATGCCTGTCAAGAACTCCTCTGGCCTCAATTCTTTCGGATGTGGGCAAATATAACGGACGACTGAAATGTACCATGCAGTTCTATTGTTCCTTGTCTAAGAAGCCAATTGTGACAGTCCAAGATTTGATATGTTTTATCATGGAGCTGTTGCACAAATTACATGATTGTGCCATTGCAAGTAAATGGCCAAGTCTCTTTTCTGTTGATACATATTCCCTAACCATAGAACCTGTTGAGTCTAAATGGACGCCTACAGAGGTTGATCAGGTTACATCTGCCATGCTCAGAATTCTGCAAGCAGCTGATAGATCAAAATGGATAGCATGGCGGGATCTAAGAGGAGCAGTGCCTTTCTCAAAGGATCCCGAGCTTGTCAATTTTGTGCTGAAAGTTCTAGAAGGAAATGTTTTGGCAAGTCAGGTTGTGCAGTGTCGGTGTATGTTTTCCACTCGAACACTGGAATACAGGTTTGTTTGTAATTCATTTTATCTGATGTCAATTCATTTGGTTACATTTCAAGAGAAATACAAGTATCCCAATAGAGCTTTGCAGGGAAATTTGACAGCCATGGAAACCAAACATCAAATATAGGTATTTAATGAGGCCAACTAAATAATGAATGTAAATACAGGTTGGAAGACATAGGCAGCACGGGTATTGAATCACATAATGAGAGTGCCAGTAGTACTAGGCAGTCCATGCAAGAATACATCTTGGAAGATTTGAAGATGATTTATCATACACTGTTACGGCCTTTGCCTGCTGCTGCTCTTTTGCATTATGGGTTAGGCAAGCAATTTGCTGATGCCTCAAGAAAGCTGCTGGACTGTAAACAGTTTACTAAAGATTACGAGGCAAAACATCCAACTGTGTTGAAAGACTCTTGCCAAATAAGAGTCATTGCTGTGGCTGAGATTTTGGATGAACCAAAGACTGTTGAGAGACCTCCACCTGAACTATTGGTATTGCCTCAAAATGCTACCATAGGTGATCTAAAGCAAGAAATTGTAGAAGCATTTAAAGATGTTTATATTTGTTTCAAATGGTTTCAAGTACATAATATTCCCGAGCTTCAGGGTAGGGAAGATTCAGTTGACTTGCTGCGTCTTTTAGGGCCAGAGAGTGTTGTGACTGTTCAGGGTTGTTTCTCTGATAACGTATCCATGTTTAGGACAGAGCGAGGCAACCAAATATGGACTGTTAAATGTTCTTGTGGTACAAGGGAGGATGATGGAGAGCTTATGATTCAATGTGATAAATGTCAGGTCTGGCAACACACGAGGTGTGTTGGTATTTTAGATACAAAAGGTGTGCCCCAAACATTTATATGTAAAGAGTGTAATGAAAGATTTTCTGGAACAAGTTGTGATTCTGGTCATAATATGTTGGGTAGCTCATCTGTGTAGAATTATTTTATGAGCTATACTTTTTTTGTGACAGAGAAATGTTTGTATACTAACAGGGAAATTTTTGTTTTAGAGGCTCTAAGCTAATCATTCACTATAATGTGCAGAAAACTGCATGTTGCCCATGTTTTTACAATATTTGATTTTATTCTATTCCTTGACTGATTTATAGTTTGTATTCTAAATCACAATTTAAATTAACTGCTTTAAGCAATTTCTGTAATTTTAACAAGTTGTTTGATCTTAATGTTGTAGACTAGAGAATATGTTTTTAGTTGTGCAATGGAGAAAGATTGCGATCAGCTGGCTGAAGTGCTCTTGGGCTATTTAACAATTTTAACATTTCTGTTTATAAAAAGACAGTGCTCTTCCCTTTTAAGCAACATGTGGCGGAATCCTGTATGTCTAATGATATATAAATTCCTTGGAAAGCTATTTATTCAGATTTTGTTTATGTTGCCTTGTACAACAGAATTGAGATGTCAAATTCTGGCATTTGTAGGCTTGTTTAGGGATTATAAAAGAGTCCTTGAAGTTGCTGCAACTCTGCTTGTGCGATTGTTTCTATTTCAGTGTTAAATAACTTGTAGGACGACTTTTATTGGAATAAAGGTTAAAAGGCATCAAGCCAGACTATATAATCATAACAAAAGATGGCACAAAAAAAGTAGCTCATAAAAAAGCACAAAGTCCACAATTCATATACTAATCATCATAAACTAAAAACAGAAAAGCAGGAACATCTGTCTATTCCTCACTTGAGATCGAGATGGGAGTTTGATTCTGTAGCTTAATGGCTTTTAAGGTGTCATCATCCAGACACTGATTCTCTAGACAAACAGCATCCATCTTTTTCTCTTGAATGACTGCCTCTTGCCTGTGCCTGCTCAACTCTGGTTGAAGAGATGTGTCAGCCGAAATTCCAAGAATTGAATTTCTTGAATGGCCTTGGTGTTACTAGCATGAAACATAATTGCCTGCATGCCACTTTCGTCACATTCAGTCTTGCTGTAGATTGATTAGGGTTTTTCATGGCATTTAAAATACTATCCACCTTACAATTACTCCCTGCTCTGTCTAGAATAGATTGAGAGTAGCCCATTATAACAAAGTTTTCATTTTTAGTTCTATCAAACAGAGCCTCATCCAAAATTCCAAGAACTATACTTTGGAATTTATAAATTAAGGAAGATGTTAAGTACTGACAACATGCCTGTATCCTAGAAAACCCTGAACATGAAGGAAGAACCAGTTTCTTTGGTAGTTTCAATGTGACTTCACTACCCTCCTTTATTAATGACAGAGATATACATCTAGTGGGCAATCTTGCCTTTCACTTTTGTGATTTCTTTTATAATGAATAGAAACATACACTAATTCTCAATCCTTCAAACAGCGTCAATTTGAATGCTTACGTAATGCCTTACTAATAAATTTTTCTAATGCACAGTTGAGTTTTCTTTATTATCCTTAATCCATCTTCAGTTTTAGATCATCCACCAATCCTATGCATGTCGTATGCACACAATTCTAGTGAGTAATAGTTTTTGAGAATGCCTTTACATTTCTGCTTTGTTGTGAAGATTCAAGAGAGACTTGCTCAAAATTTACCTTTTGATTAGCATGCAAATTAGGAGCACAATCACACTGGATTTTTTTTTTATAGAATGTAACAGCAATAAACAAGCACGTATGCTCATTCCTAATATTCCATTCTCCAATATAAACCTGATTTTGTCAAACAAGCATCATAGCCCAACAACTCTAAGAATAGAGTCTATTATCTTTGAATATAGAGACAATATAGGTAATATTAGGCCTCACATTCTTTCTTGGCTTCTCTAGCTTTGTCAAGAGAGAAAAAAAACTAGGAAGGAAAAGGAGAGAAGTGCCCCACCCCTTAAGTAAATTACACACCATATAGGAGACTCCAAAATGCATGGATGCCAACAACGTATTTTACCCAAACAACAAATATTTAACCTGTTGGTAGACTCTGTTACAATCAACCCCTTGTTTTTCAACATAGCTATGCCTATGACTACTGTGTTCATCCTAGACTTACGCTCAAACTTTTGCCTTGACTACAGCTCAAACTTTCTCCTAAATTTCAGCCAGAATACTTTTGTTGCCTCTTTATAATGAAACACCCACTTTTATGCTAATGCACTGTCACTTGATCTTCCCATAAGTATAGAAATGACAAGTTGTTTACATGACACTTGCTTGTAACAAGAGTTCCTAGATCTCATGATGTAGAGTTTGTCAAGCTTTAGTACTGCTTTTGGTAACCCTTCATAGGGAAACACACACTTTTATGCTAACATAATATATGTAACATGAGTTCCAAGATCTTATGACACTTAGCTTCCATTTGTTTGTTTATTGAATCCCTTGGCCATATTTGGAACACCTTTAAATGTAATTCACACATGCTCTACATCCTACACCACCTGAGACATAATTGACAAGGTGTTTGTCATTTTTAAACTGTCATGAGTTGGTTTTCGCATATCCACCTTCCAATGCATAAACTAGATTCTACATGGCTTTGCTTAGGTTGTGTGGCAGCACATGACATCCAAATAACACTCTCTCCTTTCACAACTCCATGAGGTTCATACTTTGAATCTCAAGGGAAGACTCTACTTTAGCCTATGTGTCCATATGATACCATTGCCTCAAACACAACACCAACCCATCGTGTAGGAAACAAACAAAACAAAAAAAAGCAAATTTTTTTATTGATGAAAGACCTAAGATGCTTCTACATCAAAACACCCTAGGTGTAGATTTTGTGAGCTTGGTGCACACGAAAGGAACTTTGTGGAATAATGATTCAACCACTTAAAAAGACATATTTCTACTTTAATGATCTATGAATCTTTTTTGGCTGTTTACCCTTCTAGCAAACTAGATAGCCTTTAAACTCGCTCCATTGGATCTTCTTTCCAATGCATTTATGAAGGATCTGAACTATTTCATCTTACTGCCTTTTAGGTATACGTCTCTTTTAGTCAACGTTATCTTGTGACTATATTGCTTCTTCAATCATATCACTTAGATCATTGAATATCAGCGAGATATTCAATTCTTATGACAACTCAATTCATATGCATTTTCCAAGAATTTGCATAAACTTTGCATGGGCCAATCTTCTTAGGTTCCAATTTATGATAAGTTCCTCCAAGAAAAGGTGCCATGAGAGCCCTTTCTAAGTTAGTCTTCTCTTGGGTGCACATCTACTTGCATCCTATATTTAGTAATGCTCTTTTTCACCCACTCTTTGACTTGAATAAGAAACTCTCTCATGTATTGTGCAAAGTCTTTATCCTTTGTGCTAAGACATATTCCTCTTACCCACAAGAAATCCATGACACAACACAAACTTGTTCCTCACAACATTTGGAATTGTGGTGGTTAGCATTAGTTTTGTGTGAATTTGTATTTAACATCAATATTAGTTGTTTTGTAATTAAATGTGCTAAGAGTAAATATTTTGAGAAAGATGTAAATATAGGCTGCATATAAAATAGGACTTTTTAACTAGCTTTTAAGAGAAATAATGAAATTTTGGGCCTATTAGTTATATGCATGAGAAAAAGTCGGATAAGAACTTAGTCTCTTGTGCTAATGTTAGATGAGTAAGAAAGTTTTTTGACCCATTTTTTTGTATTTTATAGAAAATATATGAGGAGATGAGGATAGGAACTCAATCTTCTAAAATAGAATTATTTTTTCGAAGTATATCTAGATAAAATAAGGAAACAAAGCAAGCTAGTTCTAAGATTATCTAAAGTATATCAAAAAATTAAATGCATAATATCTATAATATCCACCTAAGCAAGATGAATAAACTTTAGGTGTAATAATGTATGATTTCCACCAACACTCCCTTAAAAGCAATTTACATGGATGAAAATGTCCTCAAAACTAGGCTATGTTAGATACTCATGCATAAAAAAAATCATGTTAGTTACTCATGTATAAAAAAATATCCTATAAAAGAGACTCTCAAGAGAAGAGATGGATGTGTCCCGAGAAGAGAAAGAGAAACCCCCCTCTCCCCCACCAAGGAACAATTTATTTGCTCCAATAGAACTTGTAAATGAATACAATTGCTGAAAGGTTTGGTGAATATATATACAAACTACTTCGAAGTAAGAAATTATTTAAGATCAATGACCTCTTGGATGAGCTCTCCAATGTAGTGCATATGGATGTTGTTTTGTTTGTTCTTTTGATATTTTACAAGGTTCATCAAGACACGAGTGACACTCTAATTATTGCCTTGGCAAATGGTTGAAGGTCAAGCAAAAGAAATACGAAACTCAAAAAGGATTTGTTGTAGTCAAATGGCCTTTGTGGCAACATCAACAACCCTCCAATACTTTAACTTTTATGGAATAAGCCAAAGATGGTGAGCAAATGCATTGCAAATATATGACTTGAAAATAGATAGATCACTCATGCTCATACAACAAGAGTGAGTGGAGTGGGGAAGTGTCTTAAGGACTACCCTCTTTGCATGGGAGATATATCTTGTGAGTGGCAACAATGTTTATTTGAGGGATTATGATATGATGATTGTTGATCTCTGTGTGGATGGCATTAAGATCTTGGCAAGCCTTTTCAAGGAAGATGTTGAGATAGATTTTTTATTTCAAATATAGCTTCTAGATGCACTAATTCATTGATTCGTTCATTTCATTGTTGAATTTATGTAGGACTCGTCTAAGCTCTTCGATATCCAAAACAATGGGAACTAGGATTTTTTTTTTGAGTTTCCTAAATGTAGTTTCAACCTAATCTTCTCACATACCTAGGCACATAGGCCTTAATGTCACTAGTGACCAAATGGCCTAAATTCACCTTGATGCCTTTTAATTAAATGTTTCACCATTGTTATTGATTTTAAGGCTTGTTTGAGAAATGTGGATGTTCACTTGTTGAAAGGTTAATCTTGTTAAAAAAATTGCAATTATTGTTGTTTGACTAAGTTTGGGAGCACTTGATTTGAATGCAAAAGACTTAGCTATTCTAACTTTTTCTTGTATGATTTTCTAACATTTTTTATTGCTTGAGAGTAGATATTTTGCACTAAATTAAATGTCAAAATAAATGACACAAAAAAATAACGAATCTAATATATTTCTTTGTGTTTAATTTTTTTCATATGCAAACTAATTAAATCTATCTAATGCAACTTATTAAAACACAATACTAAGGTTCTTTTTGTGTGTGTTTTGAAATAGCTTGTGTGCATGAATGGAACTATGTTCTTGATAAATTAACTTCAAATATAAAACTTGGTAAATTGACATTTTCCTTTTTTTGGTGATAACTACAATTTACACAAACAAAATGTGAAAGATAAGAAACAAAAGCAATAAATGATTAACTATTTAATTCCTCTCTTTTACCACTTTTCCAATCAAGATGTCACTTTTACAAATTTAAATGAAATACAAGTGTTTGTTGTTTTTTGTTATAATCCTAGTAGAAGATTGACCTTGTTCTTGATTGTTGCCCATTGATTGATTTTGTCTTGTTTGAGGAGAAATCAATTGCTTGTTGGTCTTCTATGCTTCATTTTGTAGTTCCTTGAAGTTAATGTGCCACTATTTTGGAAACAAAATTTAAGGAAATAAACTAATCTAGTCTAACAAGCTAAAGTAATATAGCTCTAAAATTTGCAAATGAATGTTGTTATCTTGAAGCTATAAAATATATATTCTAACAACTATTCTCTACTTTAAACTACTACAATAAACAAACCATTATAACTCCACATCTAGGATATGAGATGACAAGATTGTCCTCGAGGACCTAACTTGGTATACTTCTCTTTGTTATGGATGCTCCTTTCCAATAGAAGCAAGGTCAAAAAAGACCATACAAATATTGGGGACAAAGCAAAAGAAAGTTGGTGTTGGAAACTAAAGAGCTTGAAAGTTGTTATGAAATGTTTAACTATTAAATATGGTTAATTGAAAGAGCCTAGAGGTTGTATGGCTTTGTTGGATAGTGATTGACACTATGGGAAACTTTCTAAGAACTTGGAAATTTTGTATGAAGTCATAAAATGAAGATTATACTTGTTAGTGTTCACTAATGGTGGAAGGAAAAATAAGTTTTTCTGCTTTAAAATTTACCAAAAGACCCCTCTAAGATCTTTTTCCTAACATAAATAAAGTGTGATCCATAATTAGTTAAGGCAATTAGGAGTTTACCAAAGACACATTGAACTAAGAGTATTGAAGCTAAATTTAATGCAAAAATGGTATATACAAGAAGTTCATTCGAGAAAAAATAAAAGATAGGATCATCAATTTTGCCACTAATAGAATTTCAAGGTGATGGTAGAGTCACTGGGTGTTTATGTAATTATTGATAAAGGGGTGATTGTAGAATCACCAAGGCAATTATGTAATCAAAAAAGGGGAAATCCAATTTAAAGGGGTGATTATACAACTTTGCAAAATAGAAGAGTGCAACAAAAAATACTTGAAAATGTAATAGTTATTCTTGTAAATGCTCAATAATAATAAACCACTTCAAGGAGGAAAACCTCCAAAAATCAAGAAATAGTATTCATAATATGATGATCAGCTACTACTTACTACCACATATATATACCATACTTATGGCTTGGATTCCACCTAGGCCAACTAGATTTCCTATACAATACTATATAAATGATTATGTAACTTAATTAAGGGTTATGCTAGCCACATGTCAACTACACATATCATAATATAATCAACAATTTAAGGGTGTAAAATTCCCCCCTCTTCAAAGAAGTGTTTTCCTTAATGCAGATCAATTGTGGATGCTTTTGCAAAACATCTCCATTTTCCCATGTAGTATATTCAACTAGAGAATTCTTCCACTTGATCAAATACTCTACGATTACCCTTGTTTTCAACCACATAGTGCATGTTTAAATGATCCCTCGGGTTCCAAAACCATTCTACCCTCCTCATCAAGCTTTGGTAACTTAGTCTAGGATGAAACTCTTTGTCCAATAACCTTCTTCAAGTAGGAAACATGATATGTTTTTGTTGACTCGGGCAACTCTAATTTGTATGCCACATTACAACCCTTTTGCAAAATATTATAAGGGAGATAATACTTTGGTGCAAGATTGTTTTCCTTTTATTGTTTCAATGACATTTTCTCATATGACTAGAATTGCATAAAGACCCAATCTGCTACTTCAAAATTCCTCTCACTACAATGTTGATCATCTTTCTAATTCATTCTATTATGTGTTATTGTGGAGTTCTCCCAAAGACTAGAGAGTTCCTCTTGATGATATTAAATGTATTATTCAAGTGCTCTAAATTTTGGGTGTGCTCACAATGAAGAGGTGATTGATGGTGGATGGTACCCAGAAAGTGTTAAAAATGGAGACATTTTGGATGAAGTGTGGAAATAAGTGTTATACCACCATTTTGTTAGTGGAAACCCATGATAAAATCCATGGATACCTCTTCCCACTTATAACTCGCAAAAGATAAGAGTTGTAGAAGGCTTGGAGCCTTAATTACATCCCCTTTATTTTGCTATAATACCACACATTTTGCTACAAATTTTTGGACATCCCCTATGAGCCCATTGCAAAATAAATCGTGCTTGATTCCATGATAAGCCTTCAATATACTTGAGTTCCCACTATTGGAGAAGCATGTATTTTTTCCAAAATCCTAAGCTTGGGGATTGGGTTCTTATATAGGTATAACCTATCCTTTTACCATAGAGCATTTCCTTTCCATGCAATTTTTTCTAACACACTAGAATCTTGTTAAAAAAATTCAATGAGAGTTTGAGTATCCATGTCCTTCCACTCTTCTTGTGAAAATGGTATAGAATAGTGACTCTATGAGCTCATCTTTCCTAGATAAAGTATCAACCATAACATTCTCCTTTATTTTCTTATATATGATCTCAAAGTAATATCCCAACAACTTTGTGACCCATTTATATTGTTCTTTAAATGACGATTTTTACAGTTCCAAGAAGTATTTAAGGCTATCATGATTTGTCTTGACTTTAAAGTGTCTTCCCATTAGATAAGGTCTCCATGTTTGATTACATGTAGGATAGTAATCATTTCCTTCTCATTAACTAGCTTCAAAAAATTCTTACCTTGAGTTGGTGACTCTTAAATGCTAGGAATTTTCTATATTGCATGAGAATTACTCTTATTTCATGCTCAAAAGTATCACATTCCGCAATGATCTGGGGTAGCTAGAACTAGAGTTGTGTACATGGATTCCTTTTGCTTATCAAATTCCATGTTGGCTACCTCATTCCATTTGAAGGAATATTTCTTCAACAAAGTTATAAGAGGTGTTCCTATGCTACCATATTTTTTAGAAATTGGCAATAGTAACTTGTTTTTCTATATATTAAGATGTCTTCAAAACACACCGAAATAAATTTCCACAAAATGGTTTGAAGATAAATTTCATCAAACTGTGAAATGTAGATGGTACATTTGTGGGACCAAAATTTATCACCAAAAAATCATAGTGGACCTCACAATTTTAGAAAGTTGTCTTATGTACTTCCTTAACTTTAATTATGATTTGATGATAACTAGAACAAAGATCAAGTTTGGTAAAATAGATAGCACCATTAAGCTCATGTAAAAAAACATTAATTATTGGAATTGGAAACTTCTTTTATGGTGTACTTGTTGAGCTCTTTTTAATTAGGACACATCTTCTAGGTGTCATCTTTTTTGTGCACCATTACCACTACAAAGGAGTAAGTACTCTGATTACGCTTGATATACCTAGCTCTAGCATCTCTTGTACATCTTTTCAAATTCACTTTTAGTACATATGGGTACCTATAGGGCCTAATATTAGGTGGTTGACTCACAAGTACTAATTCAATAATCACAATATCTTCTAGGAGGCAATCCTTTTAGCATATCTCTAAAAACTAATAAATGACTATCTATAATTGCTTGCAGATCTGACAATGCAGAAACCTTTGGATAATAGGCTTCTAATGAAAATAATTGGGCCACTAATTCCTCTGCCTCCTTGTTAACCATTTTTTGAATTTGATGAGAGGTTTCCATATGTGGATACTTTCTTGCAACTATCATAGTTTGACTACCCTTTTCTTTGATTGAAATCCCATGAATATCTTTTAGAAGTTCATCTTAAGTGTCCCCAATGTAGTAATCCATTGGAAACCTAAAATAATGTCTACTACATCCTTAAAGAACTTAGGGAAATGCAGTCGATAATCTCATTTGGAAAGTTTAATGTTATGGAATTTCCCCAAATAATTGACAATACCCCATCTCTAATCATGACCTAAGATTCTTGAGTTGGATAGATAAAATAATTTAGAAAAGTAAATAACTTATTATTGATGAAGTTTGGAGTGATTCTCGAGTCTATCAACACAATTACTCTTTCTTCTTCAAGAAACTCACTACCTTGATATTTTATGGGGTGTTAATTCCAAAAAGTGTATGATGAGAAATAGTTGGTGGGATATCTCCCATTTCCTCATTGGGCTCATTTCCCACCTTAGATATATCTTCTTCATCATCTTCTCACTAGGCCCTTCAATGTAGAGCATTTTATTTTCAACATATATATGTCCTCAACTATATATGATATAGTTAAAACTAATTTATTTTCCCTTTTTCTTCAATTTGTTGAGGAATCAATCTAGTGGGTTGATGGAATGGTTATTTTGAACGATTCTTCTATTATGCTATTGAATCCCTACCTTCTGAAGCTATTTTTTCCCTCTACCTTGCATGCTAAGACAAAATATTTAAATATAGAAGGACTAAACAAGTGTATCTTGAGCCCACTAAGAAATAAATCATTCAAGTTCTCCTTCATAACTATCTCTAATTGCAATGATATATTTTTAAAAGAATGCTTAATATAATCTTGAATTGATCTTGTTCTCTATAGTTTGGCTAACTAGCTTAAGTAATTCACTAATACATTATTATTATTATAGTGTGTATAAATCCTCCATGAAAATTGACAAGATAACATTGATAGCCTTTTTCTTTGAGTAGATAGTCATCAATACCAAATAAATTACTCAAGTTCTAGACATAAGGAATTCATTGTTAGTTTTTGCCCACTTGGAATCTTATGTATAAAACAAATTATCCCTTTGATTTATCCAAGTCAACAATTTCTTTCCATTAAGCTTGTGCATATCCACCTTTAGTAGCAAGTTTTTGGATCTTGTATGAGTGTTATCATTTGGATCAATATTGGCTAGCCTAGATGATCCACCTTCATTTTTGAAACACCATGT
This sequence comes from Sequoiadendron giganteum, assembly GCA_007115665.2. Lineage (NCBI taxonomy): Eukaryota > Viridiplantae > Streptophyta > Pinopsida > Cupressales > Cupressaceae > Sequoiadendron > Sequoiadendron giganteum. The sequence goes on along the minus strand of CM021102.1, from coordinate 490,855,090 downwards.
TATGCCCCTAGTTGTGAGAGAACCATCTTGATAGATTCTTATAAAATTAGTTCCCTAATGCCAACCCTTTCTCTTTTCATACTAGCCACTTCTCTTAATACTTGAGATTGCATCTTATACATACCTCTGTCTAACTTTTATAATTTTTCATCTATTGTAAACTACATAAAAGCTAAAGTTCCACTTAATCCCAAATTTGAATCTATACACTCTCGTTGTTTGGATATTTTTTAGTGTAGGAATTCTTGCCTTGGTCTCTAGTTAATAGACCTGTCATGATGCCTCCAAAATTTTTTGATGATAAATTATTCAAAATAAACCAAAATATGCTAAATTTTTTACTTATTACCTACTTGTACCTAAAACTCACTTCTCTAAAAAAAATTCAAGAAATTTGATTCATAGTCTTAGGAGCAAATTTGGTGAAAACCCTAATTTTATAATAACTCCTTCAAAACAACAATAAATTATCTCATATACAACAATACTTGCTTCAATATACTCTTTGTGAAATCTTCAATATATATAAATAAATTCACTATTTTATAGCCTTGCAATGAATTTGGCAAAAAACTTATTTTTGTAATAACTCCAAATATTCTCTAGATGACCTAAAAATTTGGATCTTCCTCAATGTTTTCTTGGAAAACCTCCAAAATTAAAAAATCACCTTATTTCCTTTTGAATTCAAATATCATGCTTTGATACCACTTGTAAGGAAATAACTTTCATAATTTGGAATAAAAAATACTTGAAAATATAATAGAAATGCTTGCAATGGATTAAGGGCATAGATTTTTTTTTAAAGTTTCAATGGAAACAAAGAAAAAGCACCTAGAAAATTACCAACACACATAAAATAAAAGGCAAGGGAGTCCTATGGGTTGACTTAACACTTACGTCAAGTTTAGATTAATTGGTAAAATATTCTATTCATGCCATGTGGGTCGTGTGTTAGGTCAATATGTAATCATTGGTTTTCCCATGTATCCCTTATGCATTTTAGGCACTTACATATTTTCCCCCTTCAAAAAAAGTAATCTACATAAATGAATAGGTTCCACTTTCCAAAATAGGCATGTGAGACTTCAATAATTACCAAAACTCACCTTTCTTGACATATTACAACATAGAAATAAGAGAGCATAAATAGAATAAAACTATCTCAAAATAAAGCTTGAAATATAAATATAAATAAGATTATTCACCCTTGGTGTGGGGTTTGAGAAACACTACCTTACCATGAGCTCATGTTAATTGTTCATGACTTGTAAAACAAACATGAAAACACATGAATCAAATGCATCTCAATTAAAAAACTAGCTCAAAATTATGAAAATATAGATAGGAGTCATATCATGAGTGGAGATGTAAAAATATACTATGTCGGTTGTACGAGAAACTATGCAACACAAATAGTTAAAACTAGGGTATAAGTTACAGATTAGGGGTTTTAAACATCATTTGTTTCTAGCTAGTTGTAATTTTTTAGCTCTAGATTGATTGAGGTGAAATCAAGAAAAAATATAGTCATTGGAGATGTTACAATATGAGGATCAAGATATGGTAGTGACATAAGTCTAGGCAAACCCATAGGTGTATGTTTCAAGAAAAAACTATTTAAGCCCTAATTTCTTTTTTTTGTTGGATCTACAAGTTTGTATGCCATCAAATTTAGGGCCATTAGAATCGAAATATAGGTGTCTAGGTTATGAACATGTAAGTAGTCCATTTTCTAATTTTCATGTTGACTTTTTTAATTTTTAGTCAATTTGGTGGCTAACGAATGAAATTATGGTCCGATTCATGTTCATTGATTTTAATAATAATAGGATCAGCCCATTGATCACATAAATATTGGTTTAGCTTTGAAAATTCCCAAGTGATTCCAAAATCACTACCTATCAAAGGGTTGATTCTAAGTAGACAACTTAGTTTTCTAGATTTTAGGTACTATTTTTTACTTTTTAAATTTTTTTTTTTGGTTTTTGATAGTTTTTATATTTTTTTGAAGTTTTAAGAGAGTGTTTGAGTGAGATTTATTAGGACTCTTACACTTAATGGAGCGACAATAGGGAATAGTCCTTACTTGATTTCCTATTGGATGAGCTTGTGGATGTAGATTGGGACATTCTATACAAATTTGGATAGGGTGGCATAGATTTTTCTCATGCATTGCACAAGTAGGATCTATTACAATGTCTTGACATATCGATATGCATACTAGAACATTAGGTGCGTGTATTATCATCCTTTATGATGTGTATTTTATTATGGGGAGACAACCTTATCCTAGATGAGACCTTTGAGGTACAAAGGGTTAAATGGATTAGCCATATTGGAAATGAGGATCCTGTGAGGAAGGTGGACACTTATTTGACCTTGACTTTAGTTGAAAAATGAAATGAAGCAAGGTATGCAAAACTTATTCCTGCACTAAATTTATGAGGAGAGTGTTGTGCAAATTCCAATCTTTTAACAATTACATAAAGAAGAAACAAATATAAAAATAAAAAAAATAATATACCATAGCACAATTGTACATGGGGAAAACCTTTTTGGAAGAAAAACTCCACACTCCAAAGAAACTTAGTCTATTATTCAATAAACACCATTATGCTAAACTTGTAGAGAAAGCCTTCATAAGAATATCACCAACCAAAGATCTAGAGGAATTTTGACAACTTTCCTAATATTTACAAAACTCTACACATAATCTCCATCTCAAGCACCTAATATATAGGATATACAATACATGAAACCATAAAATGGTAATTAAAAATCATGAGCTAAAACCACCCAAAAGTAGCACCCAAATCTCAAGATGAGTCCATAAGCTAAGAATATCATATTCCCTACCCATCATAACCTTCTTCTAATCCACTACCAAATTAGGCATTAAATTTTGGTTTAAATATCTCCAATCAAATATGTGTTATGATGTTTCATAACACACACCATAATTTGGAAAACAAGTGTAACTCCCCTTACAACGTTTTTATGTGTCCAACATGTTCTAACATTTCCTACAAAATTTTGGAGGCCACAACTTTTGATCTTGAAGGTTAATCGGTCCCAAATATTTTCTAATTATAGATCTTGAAGAGATATACACGATAGGAACTCCCTTGTGGTGCCAAACAACCAATTTTATAGCCCATAAATTGACTTTTACTATTTTATCCCCAAAATCACACTTTTGTAATTTTATCAATAGAAGCAAGGTTGAGACAACTTTCCTAGCTAGTGGAGTAGGGTAGAATTTTTGTTAGGGAACAAACATTCTAACACATGTATATCATGAAAGCTATAGGATTGTGAGTTTATGGGTTCAATAATTTTTATTCACCCCTCATTGACTATGATTTGTATCTTGAAGCATATTATGCCCTATTAGATGCATGTGCCTATCCTAGACATTTTATTCTTGGAGCAATACAATGGGGGAGTGTGGAATGGGGAAATTTTTAATGGGGGAGTGTGTACCATTTTGATGTTGCCACAAAATAGTGGAAATATTTATAGATATTGACAAGGTTGTAGACCCATATGTGGATATGGTTGGACGATGGCCTAGGGATGATGGTTGTGTAATTTTTGAAGAGAAGAGACCCTATTAACAAAAAGGATGAAGGGAGTAGAGATCCACCCTATCTAGATGATGTTCTTTGGTAGTTCAAGGAAGTTCCATTTTTAGTCTTACCCCTAGCAATTACATATTATAGATCAATTTGAGAGTCTAAAATGATTCAATGAGGGAAAAACTGGTTATACTCTCACTTCAAGTGTTTCAATTATGAGGAATGTGCAAGAAGGATAGGTAGGGGCACAAAATTAAGATAGAGATGATAAGGACATTATCAAGCTAATCAATTGGACATTATGGAGGGTGGAGACGAGGGAAGATCAAATGAGGACGAGGAATATGATATTTTTGTTGAGGAGGAGGATGAGGTAGAGTTGGGAGAGTTGGGAGACACCACAATAATAAGTTCCTCCTCTATATATTATACCTTACTTAGTTTACCAAGGAGAAGATGAGAGTGGGTGATACATCTTGGTAGTTAAGTGATCCTCAGGAGTAAATTGTTTTATTTCTCTATTTTCATTGCTCTTTAATATCTTATTTCAAGATATTTATGATACTTTAGCATATTTATTGATTATGTTCTTTATGTGTATTTTTTAATTATTTTACACTAATATCCTACCTATCACGTTCTTCAATAATTTGAGGCTTCACCTATATCCTTGCCCCAAACCATTACATATTATAGATCAATTTAAGAATACAATAATTCAATTTAGGGGGAAACTTGGCGGCACCTCCTAGTCTAGGGTATATGGTTATGAAGATTATGCAAGGAGGATAGGTAGGAGCACATGTATTACAATAGAGGTGGAAACTACATATGCTATCAAGCCAATCAATTTCCCACTATGAAGGTAGAGAGAAGAGAATAGTAGAAGAGGACGAGGAGGAGGTTGAGGAAGAGTAGGGAGAGGGAGAGGCACCACAACATGATGAACCATAGTAGTAAGGTCCTCTTCTATAGATTAAATTTACTTAGTTGATGGAGGAATAAATGAGACCGGGTGATTCATTTTGGTATCCAAGAAATCCTCATTATTACTTTATTTTTAGTCCTCTAGTTTTATCTTTTTAATATCTTATTTTAATTTTTTTATGATACATTAACATGTTTGTTGATTATTCACTTTATGTGGATCTTGAATTATTTTTATTATTTTACACTTGATGATGTAAGCACAAGTAATGGATGGAGGGACTTATTGATGAGATTTTAATGGATATATTTGAGACCATTAGGGGAGTCAAGAGGAGCTATTGGTTGATATGCACTTACTTGTAGTCATAGGAGGGAACATAGATGTGTTCACTTTTTCTCACCATAGAGTTAGGATATCACGGATTAAAGAGAGAATTATCACATTAGAGGGAGAGTGTATGATTCTTAGGGGCTCAATGTGGATAGGAGGTAGCTCTCAAAATCAAACAACCTCCCATTCATAAGCTAGGAAACATGTTTTTCTCAACCACTTGTGTAGATAAATAATATTCCCACATAATCAAAGACCACATAGAGTGGTAGATGATAGGGGAAAAAGAACCCCAAAAATCAAGAATCTCATGGTTGATCAGACACTCCTATGATTCCTTTGATTATTTTGATAGTCTTTGTACTCATAGTTTGACATTAACACATGTGTAAATTTATTAAGATTAATGATGTTAAAACTTGCACCAATAATGGTTGATTTTGTATATACATCACTTCCTTTTTGTATACATGGATAGCTGAGAGTTTTGATTATATTATTTATAGATGTAGATGTGTGTATATAGTATTATTTTCTTTTATAATTTTTAATGTTATGATGTATGCATGATGGCTATGTGCATACATGCGTGTATTATAGATATAACATGGACATATTACACATGGATGATGGATTCACATGTTTATTTCTTTCACACATATGACTTCATTTTTCCATGATTTTATTTATTGCATTAAATGATTATTATGGGTATGCTATGGACATTATATTTTATCTTATAATTTTTTGATTGAACTAATCATGGGTTGAATAACTATAGACCATTTCACTAGAGTGAGGATATGTAGGACAATGAGGGGATCACGTGGCAATGGGAAAATGGATGGTTATTTTTAAATTGAATTACAAAGGCCTAAAGACTATTCCAAACCTAAGCCAACCATTAAGCTCACCAACTATCAATAAGTAGCCAAATTTGTGAGTGCTCCTTAGAGAAATGATGGCTAATAAATAAAATATGGATAAAGGAAATCATCCTTGGAAAGGATGGCCTCTCAAAGGTGAGAATGATTCTTAATTAATTCACCTAACTTGTGCCTACTTTCCTTAAAGGTACTTATTTTATCATTTTGAATGTCACCCTCATATATCAATATATAATGTGTGTACTCTCAATTTCTAATTCTAGAGGAAAAAATACTTAAGATTTGAAACTAAGTACATACGGATTTGTTCTTGTGAGTGTTCACACACTAGTTATGTAGCTCCAAAATTGGTATAATTACAAATGCCAATAATTCTTTTTATTCTTAACCATTTTTATCAATATGGAACTTAACATTTTGTTTGTAGATTTTGTTGTTCCTTTGGCTTGAGGTTAATATTTTAAGTTGAAGAATTTGTTTATTTGGAATTGGTCACATAGTTCCTACATTTGTAGATTTTTGAATAACTAATCATTATAAATAATAATGAATTGTGAGATTCTAAATCTCTTGATGAATTTAGTAGGGAAAATCTTACTATGGTTGTCCCTAAAATAGTGCTTAATTGTGTTTGGATGAAATTGAGGTTGATTTGGTGAAGTATTTTTTTAGTTTATGTTTGGTGATAATTCATTCAAAATACTTAAATTTAGTTTGATATTTTTTTAGTCCAAGCACAAACTTATGAAGACGTAAGAGCTATTTACACAAGGGATGGAGGTCGTGGAGTTAAGTGAGATAAAGACAAATATCCTAATAATGAGATGATGAAGATAAAACTAATTTTATAAAATTGTTCCTAAACTATCCATGTAAGAACTCACTACTACAAGCTATAGGGATCATGCTCACAAACAAGAATTATTAATTTTGAGCTACAAGAACTATAGCTAAAAAATATAGAGAAGAAACAATATAAACAAGCAATGCAACTCTATTTCATCAAGAAATAAATTATATAAACAAAGAGATCCATGAATTATTTGCTAAAGTAATAGTAATTTAGCATACATGAAAGCAAACCAACCTTTCTAACTTTATTCTAAATTAGTGAATTTAATATAATTTACTACTCTCAAACTTTTCATTCATTAAGATCAACCTATTAAATGACATAAATATAATATACATAAATTGAAATCACCTAAAAATAAAGTGATATACAATAGATCATCACCATTTATAAGAGTGGGCCCTCTAATGTCATGTGAACATGAACCTCTAGGAGGAAAGAAAATACCAACGAGCAAAATTGTAAATTGAAATCATGTAGCATGTCCTTCTACCAACACTACTAAGTCCTCAACTGTGATAAGTCAGATCTCCTTCATAAAACCCTATATAGAGAAGCCTTATCAACATCACTATCAACTCAACCATCAAACATATAATGTGAATGAATAAACTAACCAAGACATAATCATCTTAAACTAAAGGAAGATCAAATATCCATTCCCAAAACCATCCTCTAGACTCCTCAAATGAGCCCTCTACAACTAATATCCATCATTGAAGACTCATTCCCATTAGAATACAAAGTAAAAAAAACCCACAATAATCAATAATCAAATAAGAAATCTAGAACTAACATCCATAACTCAAGATTCATTCCCATGAGGAAATAATTACAATTTTTTTTTGAAAATAAGGTGGACTATACCTATCAAATGATTCACCACTAAGAGGACCAAGAGTGGGGTATGATTTATCCTCTAGGATACACTAATCCACAGTTACTCTCTCCAAGAACAATCTCCTCAATAGGTCCATATTGAACTCACATTCAAACTCGGCGTAAGCTCCCCAATCTTCCTACTAAAATTTCATTAAACAATAACCATCTCAACACATGATCTCCAAGAAACAACGAATTTATAGCCTCACCCAAATCTAAAATAATTGTACGATCAATCATCTCATTCCAACCAAACTCCAATGCAACACCATAATTACCAAAATCCCACAAGAAAAATGGACACACCACTCATCAATAAAATTATCACAAATCACCACCAAAGTTCCAATTATAGAATCAAAAACTAATCATGCTGGTGTGATCTATATAAGATCATGTGTATCAAATTAACATATTTTATCCTAAGAGAACCTATATCATGCCAAAACTCTAACATGCAATCAAGATTCCACCATGGAACAATAGCATTCACCCTATAAACAAGGATCATTTATCAAACTAATATATCATAACCAACGCTTTAACCAAAGACTTCAAGAGTCTTCCATGGAACTAAGATGTTAACATCTCCAAGTCACACAAAGATGACCATACCCTATTAAAATAACTTGAGATGGCAAATAACTCTCATTACATATAGCAAACAAGATACAAGATCTTCTCTATAACACTAACAACCATTACGAAAGATCATCCATCACCAAGAAATGAGTCCACATTATTGCTAAAGCTCCCATTGAATCATGATACTGAGATACACATGGCATCATTATAACTATCTCCTAAATGAAGATCATCTATGGTTTTCACACACTTAATTGAAACACCACCATCTCCAAAGGATAAATTAGAACAAATATATCCAAACCAAGAAGATAAACCACCACATGCAATTAGGAATCAATCCAACACCACCCATAATTCATCTTCATAAAAATCATGTGATGCAAAAGCTCCAAGCATACAAGGAACCTCCATGACACAAGTAAAAATATCACATATTGTAAGGTAGGGGAACCAACCACACCAAGGCTCCAGGTCATGGAGAGCTGAGAGCGGAGGGCTGCCCTATCTTACCTCAAGCTAAGCGGGTGTTTACGTCAAGGATAGAGAATATGAGCACTCACAAGTGCTTCTATCACTCTACTGATATGAATACTTGAATAGAACTAGATGAGCTAGTTTCTGGAATCCAAACTGCACCTTAGACAACTCTCTCCTCAAGGACGGAAACACGGGTCAAGGACGACAATGGGGTACGTTGGCATCTGTACAACCAAAAAGTGAAAAGATAGTATGGAAAGACAAAAAACCTACTGACAACCTAGTAAATGAGATTTAATGAACTAAACAGAATAATAAAGTACAAGAAATAACTATGAATGTGATAAAGAAAAAAATGAAAACTAAGGTGATGAAGCCCAACTCATTGAAAGTCCTACTCGCCAGCAAGCTCCATGCACACGTTCACCTACATACAACCAAGAGGGGAAAAATGTTGGGATGTATAGTTATTTGTCTAAGTCAAACCCTCACTTTGGTGTTTCCACCTCTACGGACAACTAGGAAATCCATGATATAAAAAATGCGATAAAGGAAATAGAAAGAGAGAGTATGAACACTACAAAAACAAAATTCTACTTTATCAAACCAAAATAAAAGAAGGATAGTGAATCAATACCACCTCCACCCAAAGGAACTCAAGGCCAATGAAGGGAGAAATGCAAGACAATGAGCTTGACAAAGTCAACACGGCTGCAATGATGACAAAGGAGGTCTCGCAAGATGCCAAACTCGTATATTCTATGGTAGCACAACACACTCTAAGTGAAGTTGATGGAGCAAATAATTTGTTGTAATGCTCAAGAGATTGTATGAATTGCTAAAGAGATCAAGTGAAAATGGCTAGAATTATGTAGAAGATGAAGTGATAGTTAAAATTATGCATTTGAAGAGAGATTAGGAGGGAAAGAGCCATTTTTCGAGCCGGTTGGTCGACATAGAGGTGTTACGCTTCATGCCCAATGGAGAACGTAACATCCCTATGAACTATAGAGGCAAGAATTTGTCAGGGATGACAACGCACCGCACAAATGTTTGTGCGCTACGCTCGCATCCCCAACAAAAATTCCCCCACTAACACAAAAGACAAGCACCAAGTGGATGCAAGGCAGATAGGTGATGTGGAATTTTGCTTTTAGGTTTCATTTTCTAAGGTGGAGGGATGCAAAAGGGGAATTTACACAAGGGGTGAAAATTCTCCTATACATTTTCCCCCACTTTAGCGAGCATGAGTGTCATCGAATGTTCACTAAAGTAGACCGAAGAGTTTAGAAATCTATACCTGAATTGTCAAGGAAGTAGATCATAAGTTTGCAAGTTGGAAAGCGTAGGGCAAGTAAATAGCTCCATAGGTACTCTCTCTTGCGGAAGTTCAAACAAAATACTTCGTAGCTCCTCAGAACTACATGTTGGTGGCTTTTAAAGAACCAAGCTGATCTTCAAAATTGCCTATGGAATTGCCAATTCCAATCCTTAGCAACCCAAAGGGATTGGCCAATGAACGAGTAAAAGCAACAATTATTTCCTTCTACACTTTGGGCTTTGTAAGACTTGGGAGGGTGATCCCAAAATGTATTTTAAAGACCTCTGCACCAAATATATGAATACATTGTAAATAACAGATGGATTCCCATATAATAGCTCAACAAACGAAATGTATCAAAGAAGTTGGCTACTCCTTAACAACACTCAACATTTAGAGCATGAGAATGAATAAATTTAGCACAAAACGATAACAACCATAATCTATTTAAAATATTTTGTTTATGAAAGTGATTTTCTTATGAATTCACCAACAAAATGTAGTATGAACACTCACTTAGATCAGTTCCTCATCCTAAGAGTGGAGTCAATCTCAAAACCTATACAACTTGATAATAGTTTAACCCATAACACCATTTAAGCTTTGATATTACTGCATTACAATACATCAACATTATATTCTCTACCACAACTTCTTATCGATATCCTAGCACTCAATTTGTATGAACTTATAGCTTCGCTCAAGCATTTTCATTAAAAGAAAGAACAAGACTACACATCCACTGGAAATGAATGAAGACAAATAACACAATCCTTGATTATATTATGCATAATCCATGAAACAAGTACATATGAGAGAAATTGATTTGAATTTGTACCATTATCATGTATTCAATTGCTAGTGTGTTATCAAAATTGCATATGAATATTTGATAGACTCAAAACCTAAGACCAAAGTCTAAAATGTTTAGTATTCTCTTTACAATTTTCTCTATGATTAATTACAAAATAACAAACCCCATAATTTTGGCCTTGAATTCCTTCTTATATAAATGAAGGAGAAAACAAGCTTTGAGCCAGAAAGTACACATGTCACTATTCTATTGGACCATTACAAAATACATTCCCTTTGCAATTATATTTGCATCCTCAAATGGAGGGAAATGTTATATGAGAAAAGTTATTTTCATTTGTTGTTAGAGATAAGGTCCTACCTTCCAAAATATATCTTTGAGCCGATTTGACAATATCCACGTGCTCCAAAAATGTTTCCACGAACACCAAGCAAAAATGAAAGAAAGCATAAAAATTATAAGGCAAAAAAGACAAGAAACTTTTCCATGTCTGCAACCTTGTCATCAATTTCAAACTAGGGAGAAGACAATATTTTTCCATACTTTAGCAAAATCCTAATATGTACTAGTTTCAGGCTATGCATTGTGCTTCTCCCATATGTTATTCACCATGGTTGCAAACTCAAAACCAAATTTGTATTCGCCACTTCATAATTGCAGCTCAATCTTCTAATATATCCAAATACTTATCCTTCCATGCTTGGAATTCCTCTTCTGTAGGCCAATTAAATCCCATGACCTCATCAACCTTCTACCTGTTAGGTGAATATTTAGTAACCACCTAGTTTGCTTCTTTGTCAAACTCTTCTAGAACAACTCCTGCATAAGCCAACATATCCATATTCTTCTTTAGCATGTTCATATCATGTCCTTAAAAAATTAAAGCAACTTGTTATGAAATTACTTCATTTATTTCTTTCATCTAGTACTATAGGGTTTTAATATTGCCATCATCTTTAAATATGGGAGGAAGGAGACCAAGATTCATTTCATGAAAATTATTGATTAATTCTCTTATCTTTTCCTCCAAAGGCTCAATCCGTCCCTTGAATTCTTGGATTCCATTCACAGTTTGGATGGTGGGCTTAAGTTTTGCTGGTTTATTTGTGTCATGTTGGCCTCCCATAGACACCATCCTTAACTCTTGGAATCTTGGGATCTATGTTTCCATGAGAGGGATTTCAAATTATTTATCAATATCAAATCTATCTATTGCATCCTTCATAGAATATTAGTTAGCATGAATGATATTTAACCTGTTATTTACCCCTCTATTTAAATGTTCCAAAACTGTGGTGACAATCTTCATATTATTGATAAATATTTCTCTATCATGATTGTCACATTTTCCCTTGTATTCCTTTATCTACTCAAGTAGTTCCTCTTTGTTGACACCTTCCCTAGTTTGTGGTACTTCATATATGCCTGGCTCCTTCACCGAAATGGGCACAATTCCCATGTTGTAGGGGACAATTTCCCATGAATAACTTGTTGAAGCTGGAGCATGAGCAATTGTTGGCTCATAAGAAGAATTGGGAAAAGTAGCATCAACTTGCATTGGTTCCCCTAATTGCAAATTTTACAATTTCTCTTTTAAAAGTGCCAATTTTGTTTGTAGCTACATTGTTTTTTGTTGATTCTTTCCATAATCAACCAACAAATCATTCTATTTGTTTTTGAATTGCCTTTTCTCTGTAGTCACTGATTCCACTATGGCTTTTGTGATTTTGCCACATTTACTGACATGGTGGCAGCCTCAATAGATGATGTATCTAACACCCTCTTTATTATCAGGCCTCCCCTATAATTTGAGGTAGGCTCAACGTCAGGCTTATTTGTGTTGGGAGCTAAGGCCCATATGGCCAGTGTATCCCATTGATCATTGAATGCATATCCTTGTAGTGCTATGGTGGCTTCCTCCTCAGAATTATAAAGGGGTCTTTCACATATTTTTACAATATCAAAAGATCTCACAAAGGCTAGGTCCCATTCTAGCAATAGAAAGACAACACTCTTCCTCACTAGCTCTTTGCCTTCAGATGTAGTCATTCCTTGAAATTTTTCTTTCATTTCTTTTAGTACCTGTGCTTGGATGGTTGCATCAAGTAACTCTGGGTGGAGACTTATTTTCAATGCAACATTGTTGACATATTCCTCCTTCTTATCTCTATAGGAAAACTCCATGAAAGCCTTAGATTTCACAAAAGAATCATCATCAAGGAATTTTGTGCATGCCTCAATCCTGACATCATCAATATTATTTATTCTATTAAGGTCATCCTTGCTCAACCTTAAACTCAAATGTTGTGGCACTATTTCTATTGATGGAAAAGGCATTCCCTGTTGCATCTCTTCCTCTGATACCTAGATTTCATCATCAGAGTCATAATCATAATCTACTAAGCCAAAAGGTTCAACTCTTTTCTTCTTCAAAGGTGGCGATGAATTCCTAGGTGGGGAGTCAACCTTAATCTTAGGTTCCTTTGACCTAGGAGGAGACAGTGGTGGCATTTTTGGTATTGGTGAATTGCTTCTCTATTTGAGAAGAGGTAGCAGTTGTATCCTTTTTCTTTACCTTATTTTTCCTTGTAAAAAACAATAATTTTATGTTCACTAGGACGTTGGTATGTTGGCCTTTCCTTCATAACAGGAATCTCTCCTCCACCTTGTTCCTCTTCCATAGGTTTCTTCCCTTTGTCCTTAATTATTCTTTCACCCTTTAGGTGACCCACCACTATCTCAAAATTCTGGAACATATGTTCCATTCTTTACATCTCATTGGGGATTTCAGCTAGTGTAGCAAATTATGGATCCTCCTCCATTATTTTCCTTTGCATTTTATCAAAATCTATCCATTTTTCTTTTCTATCTTCCTGCTTCAAAAGATAAAAAATATTCCTAATCACATCCTTAGGGAAATGGAAGTGATGGGTAAAATTGGAGCTCCTATTTCTTATTTTTATCCATGCCATAAATCCTTCAAGATCATGGGTCCTTACTCCCGCTCTCCTCATACCCAAAGGCTTGAGTATGTCATTTATTTTATCCCATCCCTTGATTATCAAAAAATCAAAAAATCATGTATATGAGGGAAAGAAATTCCCCTTTCCTTGATCTTTCAAATGTTTATTTTCCACATCACCAAGCTGCCATATCACTTCAAGAAACCCAATTCTTTTCAGCACATCCTTTGGTAACAAATGGGGTGAGATAGTTGTACCATATACTCTCAAAATTTTATAGGTAGGATGAGGAATAATGTCTCCCTAATTGTGATCAACACCTAATTCAGGTCTCCTGTCCATGGGTCTCAAGAAATCATGCAAAGCTTTAGGGACCATTGGCATGTTCATAATTATAACTCTCCTCAACTTGGAGGCAAATACATTCTCAAAGACTACAAAATCAAATTTTTTGTCATCCTTATCCATGATAGTAGTCCAACATTGGATAGGAACTTCCAAGTCATCTTTTATCCTTTCTAGTGTCATATATGTACCAAAATAACCTACACCCTTGAATAAAAACATATGCATAAATAATGAGTACCAACTGAACTTAACTCCAATCTCTCATTTCTTCAACATCATCAAACCTTCATGAATTCTTTCAGCAAGGTACACTCCATAATCATATATTGTGCAGTATTGGGGGTGATAGATATGTGTCACCATGTACATCTAGGCCATGGGCATACCTGTGACTGGGTCATAACCAATGATTTGGCAAATGGAATAGAAAGTCTTTTGAAAATAAGACACAAAATAGCCAACTGGGTAGGGCTCTTTTTCCCATGGGCTCAAATGAATCCTTTAGCCATCAACAAATGCTAGATACTTCAACAATATGTGGGTTCTAAATGAGTATCTAACATTCTCATATTCTTCCCTAAAATTTTTCTCATCAATTAGAACCATGTCCTCATTCCATTTGGTGAGCTTGAAAATATTTTCAACCTCCTCTCTGGTTACCTTCACCATGTTTTTTCCATCAAAATTTCTCACAGTCCTTGTGTTTGGATTATAGTTGGTGGTCACTACTTTCAATAAGTCAACATCCATATAGATGATTGGCATGCCCAATTTTCCCAAATCCTGATTCCATGGGTTTCCTATTGGAATGCCATAGTTTCTATTCCCAAACCAGCCACTAAATATTTCTCATCCAGTGAAAGGCAATGTAGCATCCCTAATTACACTTTGTTTGTCAACCAAGCCTTCTACAACTTATGCACCACAAAACAATAGTTGACCCTTTGGATTTTCACTAGTGGAGGGTGGTAGTTGATCAATTAGGTCCTGAACTAAAGGTCTGATAGGAACTTTGGAGCCAGAGGCATGCCCTTTTGATGAGAATGCTTTTACTTTTGGAGCCATGACTCAAGGGTTTTATGCAGGTTAGGGTTTTCTTCAGACAAACAAGGTTTTACAACTTGGGTATGGTTTGACACTTAAAAAAATACAATTTGACAATAATTACGTTCAAAATGAATGTCAAACCTTAAAATAAATGCACAAAAAATGAAACCCTAGTGACAAAATGCTTGAACGAGTGTAATTAAAATAAGTCCCAAAAAATTTCAAAGGTAAGATAGCAATTTAACTTACTGGTTTAGCACAAGCTGGAAACCATAACTTTGACATAAAACAAGCTTGAAAACCGTGCCACAAGCTCCTTGGATGCACAAAATGCTTTCAACAATCCTCAATTATGTTTTAAAAACAAGTTTTAATGGCTTTAAAATTTCTTAATTGGGTATCTCTATGGCTTGTTCACCATTATGGCTCACTTGCATGAACTAGAACGGTTCACTTTCCCTCAAACTCAACTTTGAATGCAGGTCGTTGATCGTGCTATGAAGTGAATCAAAAAATGATCTAGATTATGTCAACCAATTTTTAAAAAGTTGACTGTAAATAGTCGTTGCTTTCGTTCAATCAAAACAAGCCATGTGGAAAAGCTTCCTAGTCACCCGTGGGATCCACCACCTCTTTAACATTGAAGAAAAGTCCACGTGTTAGCTTCCTTTCTTCCCCTTGAGTCTTAATCGACGTGAAAATTTTAGCAGCAGGGTGGCGGGGAAGGGCTCTAATTAAATCTCAAACCTTCAACATGTGTGTTCCTTACCATAAGGCTGCTTGCTCATGCATGTATCCTCCATATATAATCGATGATCCAGATCAAAGGATTTCATTTGCATCAAGGCATGTGCTTTAAAAATATTTTAGTAGCCCAAACTTTAAAGTCCTCAACCCGTGGCTAAAATATTTCATTAATATTCTCCCTTTTTCTAATGTTCATTATGCCTCATAGATTAGTCCACATGGCACTCTCCCACTTCCCCATTGAGAGATAGGAGATAGAGGTGGATTCCCCACGAGATGGCGGGGAGCAGTTAGGATTGACCAACGTCACCTCATCCTTGACCGTTGATCTCAACTAGAAATATGTTCACTTCCTTCAAATCCCGATTGGTCACCTTAACAAAGGGATAGATGTCACCTTCCCACTACCTCATGATATTATTTTAATACAAAATAAAATCAAACGAAGAGGTGGGAAACGGTCTAGATGTAGTTGTATCACTTAGTATCCACCATTGATTACTTCAAACTATCGCTTGTTGATTTTGAAAGATGTCGGGCCTGCCACTATAAGTAGACACTTGGCACTCACCCGATAGCTCGCAGTATTATTTTAATGGGAAATAAAACTGGGTTGGGGCATGGGGAGCATTCCAGATTTGATCGCACAGATCCAATGGTCCTGCATGATATCATTAATTCTGCATGTGCGAATTGTTAGATCTTAAAAAGGGGGCCATTGCTAGGTAAATGATTGACAAGGACATAAGGTTTAAACTGGAACATTAAGAAAATGATCAAAAATTAAACTCATCCCTAGGACCAAAGACAAGTATTTGATGTTTTTCGACCCTCATAACATAAGGCAACATTTTAATAAAATGACATGTGGTGAATGAGATCGTTAGGACCTTGGGGCCAGCAACAAGATGGGCTAAAAGGCATAAGTCATAACTTGAGTAACTGAGAACCGGTGCTAAAAGGTCAATGTTAAAATATAGCATTTGTAAAGGGTTCAGACTTAAGGGTTTATTAGAAAGGGATTTAGCAACTTAGAAACCCTAAGGCATGATAACAAGTGAAACCCTAAGCCGTGAACATGAAATAACCAGATTTTTCAAAATTTTGAGTGGAACACAAAGCATTTTTAGGGGCTCCACCAATGGATCTTATTGGGGATGTATGTTCTTCTAGAGCAGAGCGAGATCCCAAAATATTGGGTTGAATTAGACCAATCACATGGAATCAAAACTAGGATCTACCTAGACAAGGTAGTAGGACTAAAACATACGCAGCCAAAGCAAACACACCTATATACAAAATATACAAAACCTACAATGTACATGGAAAAGAGAATATTTTAAGAGAAATATGGCTTTAGGAATTGTCTATGTAATGATAGTTCAAGAAGCGTACTTGTTAAATCTTGTAGAAAATATGAGTCCTCACCATGAGTGTTGCTAATCAGATAGGGGTCGAGCCATAATGCCTCAAACTTTCCATGCTTCCCCCTGTCTTCAGATCTTGCATTCCACATCAACACCATGTCTCATACTTGAAATTTTATTGAGGATTACTTCTTGTCATGCAAGTTCTTGACTTGCAACTGCATCTTGACATTTCTTTTCTGAGCATCTCTTCTTGTTTCATCTACTTCCATTGATGCATCAATCATATGTTGCATCTCATCATGTGTGTCATCATCATACTCTTGAACAAACTTATACATCTTCATGAGGTTGTTTTGTTGTAACCTAGCTATAATACCATATACTAAATCAAAAGGTGCATAACCAGTGGCTTTCTTAACAGTTGCTCTATCTGCCCACATAGCCAACTTTAACTTGGAATCCCAAGCTCTCTTATTCTTCTCAAGAATCCTTTTGATAATATTCATCAAGGTTGCTTGATTTTGCCTAGCCATTACCTTGAGGGTGGTATGGTGAAGAATATGACATTTGAATTCCATGCTTTGAGCAAAAACCTATGAATTCCTCAGATCTGAAGCACATTGCATTATCTAAGACAATTTTTTTAGGTACTCCAAACCTGATCAATATATTATCCATTAAGAAATCTATGACCACTTTTCTTGTAGCTCTCTTCGTTGGAATGGCTTCCACCCACTTTGTAAAGTAGTTTGTGGCTACAAGAATCCATGAATGGCCTCCACTAGATTTATCAAATATTTCTCCAATGAAGTTAATACCCCATTGTTGAAATGGTGTCTGAAATGTAACTGGTCTAAGGGGAAGATTACATGAGAATTTAATTTTCCCAGAAAACCTTTGGCATGCATCACATGCTCTTACCAGTTTGTGTGCATCTTTAAAAATAATAGGCCACCAAAATCCAACTCTTAAGACTTTGTGAGTAGTGGTTTTAGCCATGTAATTCCCACCACACACTCGACTATACACTTCATTTAACAATTCAAAGGCCTTGGATTTATCAACACACTTTAGCATTACACCCTCCAAGTTTCCCCACCACAACTCACCTCTTATGATCACATACTTAATGGAATGCAACTTGTGAGTTCTTTTCTCATTCTCAGTTAATCCCTTAGGGCGTTGCATTTTCTGCAAGTAGTAGATGAAATTTTTGTACCAATCACAACCTTCCATGTTATATATATATATATATGATCTATCAAAATCATCTTTAAGAATTATCTGATTGGCATCTAGGTTTACTTCAACCATTAACTTAACCATTCCCTAACATGTCACTAATTTAGTGATATGAATGTCAATATTAAATTCTTTAATTCTATTTATCCATTTTCATATTCTACCTGTGACTTCTTGTTGGGTGAAGACGTCTTTCACAACTGCACTTAGAACATACACAATGACTGTTACTCCTAAAAGATAAGTTCTGAAGTTCTTCACAACCTTAACGAGTGTATATGATTTTGTATCCATTAAATCATACTTTAATTCTACAGCTTGAAGTGATTTTCTAAAGAAAGCAATAGATTTTTCAAAACCTTCTTCATTCTTTTGTAGTAGAACAACAACAATAGTATGGAACGATGCAAATGAAAAGATTTGCAGTGGCTTGGAAAATTCAGGAGTCCTTAAAATTGGGGCCTCCTTAATTGCCTATTATATTTCTTGAAAATCCTTACTTGGCTCTTTAGTCCATTCCACCTTTTCACCCTTCTTCAACATTTCAGATAAAGGTCGGGTAATTTCTGCAAAATTTGTTACAAATATTCTCAAGAAGTTAATTTTTCCAAAGAATGACTAAATTCCTTTTACATTCTTTGGTTGAGGGATCTAGTAAATGGTAGCTACCCTTTCGAGGTCAATTCTCACACCTTCTTTGGACACAATATGTCCCAAAAACTTACCTTCGGTAACTCCAAAGTCACACTTCTTTGGGTTGAGTGAGATGCCATATTCTAGGACCCTGATGAAAATCTTCTCCAAGTGCATGCAATGGTCTTCTTCTTTCTTGGAGTAAGCAGTTAAATCATCCTGGTAGATTGCCAAAAACAAATCAATGCAATTAGAAAAGGCCACATCCATAGCCCTTTGAAAGGTAGCACCTACGTTAGTCAAACCAAATAGGATTTTGACATACACATAGGTATCCCATGGAGTTTTAAATGTAGTCTTGTACTACTCAGACTCCTTCACTTTAACCTGATTGTATCCAGAAAAACTATCTGTCATAGACAATAAAATTCATAGCCAGTCACCTTCTATAACATGACTTGCATATTTGGCAGTGAATAGTTATCCTTTAATGATGATATGTTCAAATTTCTAAAATCCACACATAATCTTATATCACCATATTTCTTCCTGACTGGCACCAAGTTTGATACCCAAGAGATGTGCCTAATAGGCTTTATAATGCCAACATCCCTTAGCTTGACCAATTCATCTTGCATCTTTGGAGCTAAGGTTGGGTTAATGGGTCTTTGCTTCTGCCTAAAAGGTTTGGCATCTTCTTTTAGGGGAATCTCATGTTGGAACAATTCCTCCCTATATGCTTTTAGGTCATCATACGACCAAGAAAAGACATGCCTATATTTCCTTAACAAAGCAATCAACATCGCCTTGATTTTAGGTTTCATCTTCTTTCCCACATAAACCTTCTTAGGGGCATTTTCAGTCCCTAAGTTCACTTCTTCTAAGTCCTCTGGATGGGTAGCAATTTTTTTGGCACTACTTTTATCCTGATTGTCAAAGACTTTCTCTAATTATACAAGGCCCTTGGGGATCTTATTTTTCTTCAATTAAATAACTTCATTTCCAAAGACTGTATCCTTACCATCTATGTTTTCAACAAAAGCCCAAAATTCAATCTCTTGACTCACATATTCATCAACACATTTCAAAAACTTCAATATTTATTCATCATTGAAGATTTTCTAGTTGTACACATTGTCAGTGATTGATGGCCTTGCTTGTACCTCAACCTTGGAGATACCAGCAAATGTTATGTCATGAAGCCTAAGTGCAATGTTTGCAAGCAGATCTGTCACTCCGTTTTGACCTCTTTCAATCTAGTCAATTCCAAATGCATCAAACTATTCAATGGAATCCCATACAACATTCCTATATTGTTTTAACCTCTTGTTTTTACATGCATATCTAGATCTAACTTGGGATATTATTAACTTAGAATCTCCTATTACCATCAATTTATTTATTCCATATTTTTTTGCTAGCCTCAATCCTAACAACAATGCTTCATACTCTGCCACATTGTTTGTGCAAACAAAAGACAAAAGTGAAGGGAAACTTAAATGTGTTGCCACTAGGTGAAACCGACAATATACCTATACCCGATCCTTCTTTAGAACTTGCAACATCAAAATACATTTTCCAAATTTCGTCTTTATCAGATAATCTTGTAACCTCATTATAAATATTTTAAGGTTTCCTATCATTTTATTTTGACCTCTTCCACTGTGAAATCATTGATTTCAGTATCTACAAAATGAACTATATCATCCTTAGGAGCATATTCCAGCATATGTGGTACTCTTGATTCTCTTACCACTTTGACATCTTTATGATCAATTGGGAAAGTAGCATAAGACACATCACATTGCATGCTACCCCCATGGAAGCACTCCACTTCCTAGGGAGCAACATTCCATAGTTGGGCGAGATATCTACCACAATCACACTCATTTTGAACTCCTTTTCTTGGAATGCATCCAATCTATAAGGAAGCTCATGTATTGCACCAGTCACAGGGAATTCCCTTGAGTCCATAGCATAGAATTTTCCATGGGTACTATCAAATTTCAATCCAACTGCTTCCATGATCTTACCTAGCATTATATTGTTGGATTCTCTAGAATCAATTATACAATTCTTCAAGAGGTTTCTACCAATGATCGGTGTTAGAAAAAATGGATCTACGTTTCTAGGATAGGCATTCACTGAATTTCCTAGAAAAATATGAGGGATCTTAGTGATTACTCCCTCAACCTCTTCTTTCTTTTCTTTCTCTTTTCCACTCACTCTGGGTGGAGCATACCCCACTGGTTCATTATAGGTCGTAGTAGTACCATTGATAAGGGCTGCTGCCTTTTGTTTGTGCTCATCAATTCTCACCATTTCAAGGAAAGGAACACAAAATTTTACTTGACTAAGCAACTGAAACATATCAACAGGGGTATAATTAGGCAAGTCAATTAGGATAATACCTTGTTCTATGTTGCTCTCCTTCTATTGATCACTTGTTTTCTCAATTTTAGGCTTAGCATCCTTCTTTGCAGACTTGGAATTTTGCTTGTGTGCTTTTGTCTTCATAGTAGGTGACTTGGCTTCTCCCCTTGCTTTTGGTTTGTCAACTTTCTTAGCCAAAATTTTGTCTCCTTTACTTTCCTTGGCTTTAGGTCCATCCACTTTACTATCATATTTTTTTCCTTGCCTTTCACATCCTTGATGAAGAGGCCGATAGGCTTACCTTGATCATCACCCATCGTTATGTTCCTTAGATGATATAAACCCCTAGTTTGTGCAGCCAAGGCTACACCATACCTTGCAATTTCTTCATTTGAAGGTCTCCTTAGAGACACATTATCTTTGACTATTTCCAATGCATATACTTCATTATCAATATCATCATCTTCATCAGAAAGAAATTGTTGGTGATATATACTAGCTATATGTCTTTGGTTTTCCACATCAAGTTCATGAGAATCCACATCAGATGAGCATTCATTATCATCAAATTCAGACCTGCACATAATCATATTTACTTCAGCACCATCCTCATGAGATTGATCATAATCTTTGGGCACACTTTCTTCAACTTCAACCAATTGTGCAACTGCACATTGGTGAGGAGAATGTGGCAACTGAAAAACCATGCGCCAAGGGGTCTCATCAATAAAATATGCATATTATTTTTGTAAAGGATCAAGTATGACCTAATATTGTTTACCTCTTTGATTTTTTGGAACTGGATTTTCATTTTACCAGTTGGTTTTGTAAGGGTAATCTTAAAGCCTTGGGGGATTTTCATTCTTTTGGAACTATTTCTTATTGTTCCCAAGCCCCTTTTCATTCTTAGACATAGTATACTTGATATCCTTCAAAGTTTCGATTACTTGATCAAACTTTTTATCCTATGTCAGATTTGAACCAAAAGCCTTTTCATGTTTATCTCTCTGATTGTTTGGATTTTTTCAAAAAAATTACATCATCCCTTCATCCCACTTTTTCTAAAGCTTTTCTATTTCTTTCAATATGCAAAGCAATCCTAAATGCATCCCTCAAAGTCTAGGGATCTTTGTCTCTCAGGCTATAATCCATTTTGGTGCCAAATGCATTGAAGTAAAAAGGCACATTGAATCATTCAAACTCAAAATATGTGGCAGTCTATTCATAGCTTTCTAAAATCTGATATTAAAATTAGCCACTATTTCATTATGTCCTTTGGTGATATTATTAAACTCATTGAGCATAAAATTTGGGTTAATCTTATCTCCATATTTCTCTCTAAAAACTCTTGAATTCCTCCCAAGATCCAATGCTACCATCAGGTAAGCCTCTGTACAAATCTCTAGCATCTTCTATCAGAGATTGCATGAAAAATTTCATGACCACATCGTCATCTTGCATTTCATAATCATCCAACATGTTTAGAAAAACTCTTAGACAATTTTCTCCAAAAATTGTATTATTTCCAGTGAAATTTCTCAACACAATCCTAATGTCATTATCAATGGGATTCGGTCATCCAAGAATGCATTCAAAAAATAACTGTATATACCTTTCCAATTGCAAGGGTCACCTATGAAACTAGTTATCTCCATCCTCATTGTTTCTATTTTCTTCTCCACCTCCTCTCTTGTGATCCACGTTTATGTTAGTGAATTGATTATGAGTAGTATCATTACTACTACTTCTGTTCACATTTTTAGCATTATGAGTGGATTGCTCAATATGACCATAATCATTTGCATCACTTGAGGATGTGGGTTTGATTGTGGACTGATAAGGATCCTGTGATCTAAATTCCACAACACCTTCTATTGAGCATGTAGTTTTCAAGAAACCCAAATTTATTTTCATCTCAATATTAGTAGCCATGATTTCCATCTTCTCTACTTCTCTTTTGAGATCGTCAATTTCTTTCCTCAAATTTTCTATCTTAGAGTCTGATTTGGGGGGAAAGGGAGGCTTCTCAAATGTGGATTTCTCATTTATAACCAAGTTGTTTACAGGTTGTTTGCCTTTTACATTTGATGTGTTGGAGAGAATTTAATTAGGATGTGGAGCAACATCACTAGTAACTTTAGATTGGCTTAGATGATGGTATCAACATTTTTTTATGGGATTTTCTTGCTTTCTTTTGTCAACAATTTTAGACAGAATGGGGCCCAAATCAATTGGTCCAGGTTCAACCTGGTTTATGAATCTCATTTGGTCTAATTTCTTGATTAGAGTGTCTCTTTCAATCATGACATTCCTAATATGTTCTTCTCTCTCCCTCTCTTTAATTCTCCTTATGTCTCTCTGAATTTGAATTTCTCTTCTAAGAGCACTGACATCTCCAAAAACCTCCTCGGGATCTGGAAGAGTAACGTCAGAACTTGAGTGCTCTTCCAGATCTATTAGGTTATGGGCATCACAATTTTGGGGATCATTATTAGTTCCAATTAACAAGTTAGGCAGTAAAGGTGAATATCCACCAAATGCATGGGGATAATGTCACCAACAACAACAAAATGGGTAGAGGCAACATTTCATCGATGGATCCTACTTCTACTTCTACTTTGCATGGGTTTATACCTATGGATACTTGTGACAGTATTATTATCACAATCATCTTCTCCTTCATGGTCTAATCCTAGCAGATTTTCTTAGCTTTCATGCCTACTAGAACTTATTAAAGGAATTTGATCTTCGAGAACAAGGTGGGGAGAAAACTTACTTGTATGTGCATTATTTGCTTGTAATGATGTTGGAATCCCTTGATTCAAACTTTCATCTTTCTATATCATTGGCCCTTCTACTTAGGATTCTTTTGAAGCACATCATCCAATTTCTCTTTAGGGTGCTTCTTCATGTAACCTATGGTTTTCCTCATCTTTCTTTCACAACTCTTCTTCTTCAAAATATTCTTGACTTCATCAAATAATGCACACTGGTGCAAAGAGTTCAGAGTCACCACCCAAATTTATTGGGAGTTTTATATAATAATGAATCTCACAAATCTTTAAATGAATTTCATAGATTTGGGAGTACAAATAAATCCTAAGGTCGCCCTTAGCACTCTAGGTGGAGTATTTGGAAGGACACATAAGGACTTGACAATATTTAGGAAAATGACCATTGAATTGATAAATGATGAGAGAATTCAACAAGATTTAGAAATATTTGACAAATATTTGCAACCTTCAAAATCCCATAACAAATATACATGACTCTAATCATAATGCTTGGACAAAGCATACCGGGACAAGCCTAGTTTCACAAACCTATCCGTAGCGGGACAAATCTTGTAGAAAAAAAAAGTACACCGAAGGCTCGCAGACCAACGATGGAAAAATCACATAGGATGCAAGTGCTTCACAAGCCCTTGGACCTACAATGAAGGTATCCCCCAGGTAATCTCTCCTGAAGAAAGCCTAGTGTAAGGGGACTTCGTAGAGTCGGATTGGAAAATATCTTCACAAGCACACTTGAAAAGTAACATGTTAATCCATAGATAAAACATGTTAGAAAACAAAGAGAAGCCACGTAGGAAAACAAGAATACAGTCACACAGACAGAAAAAAATTGAAGGAAGATCTTTCAAAGGGGTCCCTCGGGAACCCTTCAAAAGAAGAGGGGTCCACTCAAGGGACGCTCTGTTTGAAAGTGCAAGCGAATTTTTCATAAATCAATTCAACATCAAGGAATCCTTTTGAAATATTTTCACTTCATCAAGAAATTCAAAAGGAACAAAACTCCCCCTCGCGAGGGGAAGGTCAAGGCTTCTCCTGCAGGAAAATTTTCTCCCTCCTAAGAGGAAATTTTTCCAAGTTCTTTCTTTGCGAACCCATGATGAAGGAAACACGTTCTACTAGGGGTCCTTGTTGAGAATGTGATTTTTGAAAAATGTTTTGAAAAGATTTTTGAGAAAAGATTCATTGGCCATCAAATTCATTTTCTGAAAATTGAAGTTGACATGATAGACCCCCCTTAGGATGGTGTGTGTTGAATGAAAATGCATGTGACATCCTAAGGAGAGAAAAGCAAGAATGAAAAAGTGATGTTGTGGCCTACGGTACATAGCAATATTTCACCATGGTAATTTTTTTGCACACGCGAGGGACAACACATAGGCACCATAACATCACAAATCAAGCACAAAAGATAAGAGAGCAACAATGTAAAGAAAAACAACATCATGAACAAGCGACACAGGGGTGATATGATATTTTAGGGTCAGAGTTACTCATAAATATATAAGTATAATAATAGTATATGATGAATTGTCATCAACCCCCTACTATATCAGACCATATGAAGAATGTACGAGAAGACAAAATTTTTAAAAAAATTGGGTCAACATGGAAGGGAAGCCTAAATAATCCCAACACTTTGCATCATCCCCAATTGTCAAAAATCAATACACATAACAGAGGAAGAATGACGCCACAAATAGAGGAAGTTTTACAACACATAATCACTTTTGTATCCAAACACCTATGAAGGTGACAAGGGTCATCTAGGAATACATAATGCAAGCATGATGGAACACACACACACATACACACACAATCTACACTTCAAATAAAGAAGAGGCGCCACCCTAAGACTCATCAACCAAGAGATCATCGACCTCCCAATCTAGATCATTATACAGGGAAGGAAAATGAGCCTGAAAGGGTGAAATGTCAAGGGGGGAACCCTCTGACCCTCCTGCAACAAGAGCCAAGGAAGAAGGCCCTATGAGGTCTTCTCCACTCATCTCCTATGGGGTAAAGGTTAGTGACTTTGTGAAGATCATTGAAAGGGTTGAGACCTCGTACAAATATTTGAACATGTAATTCACATGAGTTCCATTTTTTGCCTCAACAGATGAGGGAGATGGCACCCGAGATTCACTACTAGGCTCACCAAGTGACTTGGGAGCAGTGACGAACTCCTGGGACAACAAAACTTCTTTTGTCACTAGGACGACACATGCTAACGCAAAACCACCCTCTGAAGAATGTGGGATCCTCTTTTTCCCCCCATTGCTAGCGAGGCCATCCTCCATCTTATATTTTTTCAGAGGATGCGAGATCCCCATGGACAAGGAAGATAGCGCGAGAGGAGGAGAAAATCGTGACAAAAACCACTGAGGTGTTCAACATGTCCACGAGCTTAGAGAATGATGGTATGTCCAAGAGGGACATAAAGAGAGGAAGCTCGAATGAAGGAGCAACAAACACCTACACCTTTTTAGGGTTAGGGGTGTTTACGCTCACAAGAGAGCCAAAAGCATCATTGAGGCTGGCTAAACTAAAGAAGGAGGACACCACAATAGACCCTAAAACAAGGGTGGTCGACTCCCCTTCTTTCCTCTACAAGGCGGCCTCCTCAACAACCAAAGCCTTTCATCGACACTTGCACTCACATGCAAGTTGATTCCTACACCTCCAAGAGCTAGAGGTCTGGAGCTGAGATGGAACAAAAGGCTCTTGCTCGGCCATTGGAGTGTCCATCATGATCATTTCTGGCAGAGGGAGAGACTCCTGGATCGGAGAAGGAGGGAGAGACTGAGAGGAGGTTGGAAGAATGAGGGGAGTCAGCTCTAACACCTTAGTGGTGGGCCTCTTTCCATTCACTACCTCAGGAGAAAGAGCGGTAGGAGGTTGTAGAGGCTGAGACATAAAGGACTCCCCATGGGGAGCCTTCCACTTACCATATCGAATGAGCCTAGGCACCATGGGAAGAATGTGAAGTTTGAATTTTGGATGCTTGGGCTTTCGCCAAACGGGTACCATAGGATTCTCCAACAAACGCCTAGGAGTAGAACCCAATGATGCTGTAGTAGGGTGAGAGGAAGTGAATGGCGAGAAAATAACCATAGAAGAAGAAGAAGGGTGTGAGGCATGCTTCTCCTTTTCTCTTTTATGAGCCAAGGAAAAATCACTATCAACCTTCAGCCAAGCCCTATGTGAGATAGCATAGGGAGATGAAGGGTGTCTCACTTTAGGTGTTAAGCACCCACTCTTGTAATTTTCATAGGTCTAGTATAAGAGGTCCATCCTAGGAGGAAGCAGACCAATGAGTGCAGGCCAAAAATTGATCTAGTGAATAGCTACCATGCACAACTAGTGGTTTATAGCTAGTGTCATGGACTACATGCATTGTACCCTCATAGATGAACTTCATATGATTATGCACTATCGAGGGAAGCATGTTCATAATGACCAACTAGGGAATACCCAGTTTCACCCTGAAGAGTTCAAACCCTA
This sequence comes from Sequoiadendron giganteum, assembly GCA_007115665.2. Lineage (NCBI taxonomy): Eukaryota > Viridiplantae > Streptophyta > Pinopsida > Cupressales > Cupressaceae > Sequoiadendron > Sequoiadendron giganteum. The sequence goes on along the minus strand of CM021102.1, from coordinate 490,827,407 downwards.
GGATTATGTCGAAAAGAAAATTCACTGATTTAGGTTCGACTAAAATAGACAAGGTGATTCAACCAAAAGGAGGTACGAAAAATTCCATTATTCATACAGATGGTACTCTTAGATGCATCATACCCATCTTTGTGCAGGAAATTTATCAACATAATCTCCTTAGTTATGACATTCACCCGACACATGGGGTCAACAAGGACACCTATCACAGTGTTCCCATTGATTCATGAGAAGATGCATAAGGGAGAAGGTTCTCTATTATAACCCATTGGAAGGTCCTATGAGGTGAAATTTATACCAGGAGAACTACTTGTAAGTCGCATGGATGGGATGGGCAAATGTAAAAAGGAGGCCATCGCATACACTAGACAAAAATTTCATAGAGCCCCTTAAGATTTTGCAATTAGATAGTGACCCAACTAAGGTTTCGTTTTGCAATGCTTACGAAAATTTCCAAATACACCACTAGGGGTCGTAGGTTGGGTTGCAAGGTGTAACACCTCACAACACTCACACCCACAACACTCCTAGGATAAGAAGAAAAGTCCCTTCAATAGTGCTAAATGGAACCAAAATGTAAGGTAGGGGGACCAACCACACCAAGGCTCCAAGTCACAGAGAGTCAAGAACGGAGGGCTTCCCTATCTTACCTCAAGCTAAGTAGGCATTTAGGTCAAGGATAGAGAACGAAGAGCACTCTCAAGTGCTTCTATCACTCTACTGATCTGAATACTTGAATGAGACTAGACAAATTGATTTCTGGAATCAAACTGCACCTCAAACAACTCTGTTTGAGAACGACAATGTGGTTCAAAGACGATAATGTGACACACTGGCGTCTCTCTGGTGCGTTGGTGTTTGTTCAACCAAAAAGTGAAAAGTACAGTATGGAAAGCCAAAAAACCTACTAACAGCCTAGTAAATGAGATATAATGAACTAAATAAAATAATAAAGTACAAGAAATAACTATGAATGTGATAAAGAAGACGATGAAAACTAAGGTGATGAAGCCCAACTCACTGAAATTCCTATTTGTCAACAAGATCCACACACACGTTCACCTACACACAACCAAGAGGGAAAAATATTGGGTTGTATAGGGTTTACCTTAGTCAAACCCCCGCTTTGGTGTTTCCACCTCCATGAACAACCAAGAAAGCCACAATATAGAAAATGTGATAAAGGAAATAGAAATAGAGAGTATGAACACTACAAAAAACATAATGCTACTCTATTAAACTGTAACGAAAGGTGGATAGTGAAGCAATACCACCTCCACCCAAAGGAACTCAAGGCCAATGAAGGGAGAATGCAAAACAATGAGCTTGGAAAAGTCGACATAGCCATAGTGGTGATGAAGGAGGTCTCGCAAGACACCAAACTCACAACTTCTATGGTAGCATAACATGCTCTAAGTGAAGTTGATGGAGCAATAAGTTGTAATGCTCAAGAGATTGTATGAATTTCTAAAGAGATCAAGTGAAAATGCCTAGAATTGTGTAGAAGATGAAGTGATAGTGAAAATTATGCATTTGAAGAGAGATTAGGAGGGCAAGAGTCATTTTCAGGTCGGTTGGTCGGCATAGAGGCGCTACGCTTCATGCCCAATGGAGAATGTACCATCCTTGTAGAATCCAGAGGTAGGAATCTGTTAGGGACGATAGCACACCACGTAGACATCTACGTCTGCACTTGTGTCCCCTACGAAAATTCCCCCACCGACACAAAAGATAAGCACCAAGTGGATGCGAGGAAAATGGGTGATGTGGAATTTTGCATTCGGGTTTGATTTTTGAAGGTGGAGGGATGCAAAAGGGGAATTTACACAAGGGGTTCAAATTCACTCCTATACACATAAGTATCTTCAAACCTAATCCACTATGAAGTTCTCAAAAAATATTCTTTGTCACCTATAAGAAGTTTAAAATTGGACATTATGGACTATTCAAGATATGAATGTTGAATTAAGGAGAGAAAATCTAGTTTTCAACTAGAAATTTCTTTGCAAAATAGTAAAGTCTAGAAAACCCAGTAATACTATAGTGTATTACTTAGAAAGATCTTTACGTCAACTATAAGAATGTGAAAATCTAACTCCCTAGGTGAAATTTATGTTCTCTAAAATAAATCCCTTTAAGGCTTCACATATTGAAAATGGTTGGCCAAGTAGGGGCTCCCCACTAGCATTGCAAGTGGTGGAAATATGCAAGCTACATTGTGGCAATGGTGGTGTGCAAATGGTTTTGACTAACAAAGTTTGTGCAATCATTAAGGGAGGAGGGAGGAGGGTGGTGCCACTTGATCAAGTTTTCCATAACTAGGGGTTCGCCACTATCTATGATTAGACTCTGTAAACTAGTGGTTTGGCCCTCTTCTTTCAAAACCCTAAGCATCTCCCTCTCATAAGCTAGCATCACCCTACCATATCTATCAATCATTTTTTAATTTTTTTAATATTAAATCTCTTCAAAAATATATGACTAGAATAATTAAAGAATATTCTTTATGATTGTACTAAAAATTTGTCAATGACTAATGTCCATACAAGTGTATAGGTCCATATATATTGATAAATTTTTGACTCACAAATTTCTTCAATGGCATAAAAATGGCACCAAAAAATATGCTCCAAATATTATCATGTTTTATATGGATCCATAGGTTTTTATGCCTTTTGGACTCAATGGTGAGGTTCATTTTTGTCGAAAAGGTTTGTAGAAAAAGATCATCCCCAAAAGCATCACAAAAGAATTCAAATAGAAACTCATTTGCCAAATACCTATCAAACCCTATATTTGCAACAAACTAAGTTTGTAAACACACTTATAACCTTGAAAATGCTTTCATTCTTTTCTTATAAGGCCATGGATTACATTTGTGCACAAGAATCTACTCATACCAAAGGTTAAAAATTGGGAAGATATTCTATCTTTCAACCTGACAATCAAGATTTGATACAAATGAAAGGAAATTTATAGTCGTATTGAACTATTTCCACATAACCCCAAGAGAAAAATATGCAAAAAAGTATTTAGAATCCACAATACAAAAGAAAAGACAAATATACCATCAAGATGACACAAGATGTATCCTAGGAAGAGACTCAAAGGAAAAATCCCAACCTTCAAAAGTACTCACACACAATGTATTATCTAATGAAAAATATTGCAATACACTTATAAATTCTCTATGCAAGGATTTTAAAACATCAACCTTTCTAATTGCACTCCATGTGAACAAGTTAATTAGAATAATGTTACCACACATCCCAATCCATTCTTCCTCTCACATATGTAACTTGTAAGAGATTCTCAGTCAACCTAACCAACAAACCAAAAGTTATGACAAACAACATAAATAACTACTCATTATGCTTGTCTTTATAAAAATAAGCTTACACAAAACCACCAAGTGATATTACATAAACCATGTAGATTTAAATGATGAGATTACAAAACCATGCCCCCCTCATTTACTTTTTAATACAGAGTTTTCCCTTTTGGTACTAAATTTTCTCAATATTAAATATTTTAAAAATGTGTAACTCACATTAAATATTTATGTTAATATTAAATACAACAAGTGCCCCAAGAATGTCTAAACAATGTGATGCATGCATCCCTAGATTCTCTAGGTGCCCCACAAATAAATATTAATTTCACATTACAAGCATTATGCAAGGTGAACAACATAATTTTTCCTAACACATCCAACTATGTAGCCAAATACACAACACATTCGATGGAACTCAAAAGATAGAAAATAACATAATTTATCCTTATTGACTCATAATCATGGAATAAAATATATTTTATCATAATTAACTTTCAATATGAGGTCCTAGCCTTTAATTATATATAGGAACCAATCAATGTGAATTACATAATCCTCTAATGATATTGCAATATAAATATTTTGTTCTACATCAAACATTATAATCCACCTAGATAATTCTCCATCATTAATTCCCCTTATAAATTATCATGAATGATGCTTATAGTGAGGCTTTATCCCTAGGAATGATTTGTATTGACTACAAGATGGTGCAAAGCTTGATGCAAGATGAAACATACAACCTTGAAACATGTAGAAGGAAACATTTTCAAATAAATGTAGTGAGAATTGTGCAATAAATATTCATATAGTTTATCCCACGAACCTCCTTGGGACCAATACACTTAGAAATGTAACCAAGTGTTATTTCAAAGCTTATACAATTAACACAATCAAAATAGTGAATTTGGACTAAAATCTTATATGTTTGGTAATGATTTTGAGTTAAATATATCAAAATTTACAAATCGACGATGAATGAAACATTATTTTAAACCTAAAAACAAAAAAACAAACATGAAAGAATTTTTTTTAGATGATGTAAGATTTCTCCCACACCCTAGATATGCTTGCATCAAAATTTGAGTCTAAGATCTGTTTGGGATTATGTTTTGAGACATGTGGAATAGTATTTTATATTTCCCACTTTAATGTTTGTCATATATACATTTTGGGTTGTTCAAGGGCTTAGGGTAGTCTTAACACTAAATTCTAAGCAAATAGTTTTCTACAAAATTATTTATGACCAGTTGTGCCCCTATGCATTAGATAGGGAAATCCATGTCACCTAGGGTTTTAAAGGTGACTAAGGGCACTATCCTTCATGCTATGTTTACCAATGGTTCCAAATAAGACTAATTACACTACCATATGTGCTTCTTCCCTAATGCAAATGCTCCTTGGGTTTTTTAAAGTTTTGTTTCGACATTTTGATCTAGAATGGTTTCTAATGACTATTTTTGGTGTCACACACTATTGTAGGATATTGGATACTTCCCTTTGAGATTTTTTTTATCTAATTGCATGGTATGTTGATTCTACACATGTCTAATCTTTAGCAAATTAAGTTATTGAGAGAGTTTTCATTAAGAGTCATGGATAATCTTATATGTTCCAAGTATGAGTGTTTGAGTCTAGTTTGGAACTCAACCCTAGTGCTACAAGTATACTCAAGTACTTATGTGTCATCTTGTGAATCCTAAAAGGTCATGTTCCCAATTCATATTGATTGATGTCGAAAAGCCCAATTTTTTTATTTTGACCAAAAACAAAGTATATAGCCCAAAAATTGAGTTTTTACAAAACATAAAAAATATTTTCCTTATATACTAAACATTATGAGAAAGGTTTCAAGACATATTTCCTAATAAAGAGATGAGTATGAGGAATATACTAAGGAATTTTATAAGATGATTATTAGGACTAGACAAAATAAAGTGAATAAGGAAAAGGTTACAAGATACCTCAATGGATTAAGGGACTATTTAGGAAGAGCTAAGACTAGTGATATTGAAGACAGTAGAAGAAGCATATCAATTTGCACTTAAAATAGAAGAGAAGTTGAATTAAAATTTTGAAATTAGACAAAATTGGTAGAAGGGAAGATGATGAATATTCCAAAGAGGTTGATATTAGTACAATGATAGAAGATCCTATAATTAAGATGTATAAGCAAGAGGGAGTAATAGTACAAATTATAAAAACTAATTCATACCACAGTGATAAAGAATCCAGTAGTCTATAACATAATGGCAAAACTAATGGTTATCAAAGAGGTAGAATAATATATGGTAGAGGTAGTGGAATATATTTTAGAGGAACTTGTTTTAGATGTGGAGGAGAATTGATAGAGCATTTGATCATTCCCATAATCTAAGAATCACAAGTGGGAGACATGAAGGTAGCACAAGAGCTACATATGTTGATGATGAGTCAAAAGGGTAAAAGATACCAATAGATGAACAAGAGAGAGGTGAGTAATTGATCATGGAAAGAGTTTTTCTGAAATTAGATGGTGTAGAGAAAGAACCAATACAAAGAAAGAATATGTTTAGAATTGTATGTAATAATAAAGGTGAGTGTTGTAAGTTTATAACATATTGTAGAAATATAGATGATTTGGTAACTAAATAGATGGTTAATAAGCTAACATTAAGGAGGTAAGTGTTGGAGAATACCAAGATCACAAAGTCTAAATTGATAACCTTCCACAAGTGAAACGAGAAACAAAATAGAATATCTACCATATAATATGAAGAATGTAAATATACAATGAGAAACCTTGCATATATAGGCAAGCTAGACGAGGTGAGAAAGTAGGAGACAATGACTAACTACCCCTCCAAATGTGTAACACTTGTGAGCTCACTTGACAAGTGTGTGAGCAAGTGGAGAGTATGCAACGATAGGTGTCTCAAGTGATGAGGACACATGTCTCAATGCTATGAAGAGAGACAAAAGTATAAGAAACCTAATTAAACTTAAGCTATGATTGTGAGTAGGTCAATCATAGAAAGGTGATATCCCAACTAAATGGATAAAGACACTATTTACACTAATAGTAAGAATGAAAGGTGTTTCTAAGTGAACAATGTTTGGAGAATCCAAGATAGGAACATATCATGATGAAGTTTCTTGTGATATTATGCCAATATCTATGTCATTTATTATTGGGTAGACCATGGTAGTATGTTAAAAAATATTGTAGATAATGGAAGAGAAAAAAATTACAATGTGATGAAGAATGGAAAGAAACATATTTTATTACTATTGAAGGAGAGAGAAATTCTAGTTTATAGTACTGTATGAATCCTTCATGGTTAAGCACGCTTGAGCTAGAGCAATACTAGGATGGATGACCTCCTGAGAAGGCCCAATACTTCACCTCTGTGAGCATCACCTAGATGAAATGAGTGCTAAGTGGACCATTCACTATCATGAGAGATGGGTTCTTGTGAACCACTACTCATGAAACATGGGTCAATGAGTTTGAATCTAAAACTACACAGTTAAATCCTGATATCAATATCAAAATTTGACACGCCGTGGAAAATACCTCCTACTTATCAATTGATGAGCTAAAGGGGCTCTATATTGAATGGTTCATAAGGCACAACACTTGCTAAAAGTTTTGCAAATGGGGTTGCAAGCTAAGTGGGCTTAACCTTTTGGGAAAATTTGTGGTTAAGCGCGCTTGAGCTGGAGCAATACTGGGATGGGTGACCTCCCGGGAAGGCCCAATGCTTCACCTCTGTGAGCATCACCTAGATGCAATGAGTGCTAAGTGGACCATTCACTATCATGAGATATGGGTTCGTGTGAATCACTACTCATGAAACATGGGTCAATGAGTTTGAATCTAAAACTACATGGTTGAATCCTGATAGCACTATCAAAATTTGACACGGATGTAACTGCCGAATCTTTCCCAGATAGGCAGATACGTAACGACTGATTCTGTTAGTCTATTTTTTCTATTTTGTGGTTTGTGTGTTCCTTTTTGGGGGTGGTGATGTCTGTCCGGGCTATTTTTCATTTTGGTTTTACCTTCTCCTTTGTAGGGGAGTTTTGGGCTTGGCTGGGGGAAAAAAATCTGCATGTTAGGGAGGAAAAGAAAGAAGGACTATGTTTTCTTTCGAGCTGTAAATGATACAGAGCTTGTTGGTCTAGTGTTTTTTTTTTTAATGAAAGTTTTTTTTTCCCTGGCTCCAACGTCTATCTCTGTTCTATCCTATGTGTTTTACAATTTTAAGCTAAAGTGATATACTTCATATTGATTTGTTGAACAAAATGGTGTACGTATGTTTAGTCTTTTGGCTGCAAGTGTTATGGTGTTAAGCTGAGAAGGGACCTAAAATATTTTGGAGACTGGGTGCAGGAACAGAGGTTCAATCTGCACCAGTTTTGGTATCAGAGCAATTAACAATGGCCCAGAGGGGAGTCTGTATGAATTGGGGGAGAAGGGGCAGGAGAAATGCTAACCTTTGTAGGAATGTTGCTAATGTTGTAGACCTTATGGAGAGGCTTATTGAAGCCTTAAAAAGTCAAAGTTCTAAGATAAAGGTTGATATTTCTGATTTTAAGGGTGAGCTTAATCCAGAGGCCTTTTTAGATTGGGTCCAAGAATTGGAGAAATACTTCGACATGGAGGATATTGATGAGGATGATCCGAAGAGAGTGAAAATCGCCATGTCCAAGTTGAAGTCGCATGCAACCTTGTGGTGGGAAAATGTACAGATTTCACGAAGAAAATAAAGGAAAAATAAAATTAGGCTTTGGCCTAAGATGCTAAAACATTTGAGAGCTCGATTTTTGCCCTCTGATTATCAACAAAAAATGTTTAAAGAATTTCAAAATCTGAAATAGAGGGATCAATCAGTACAAGGGTATACTGAACAGTTCATGAGGCTTCAAATTCGAATAGACATACAAGAAAGTGAAGGGAAAATAGCAGCAAGGTATGTTAATGGACTAAAATTTCAACTTCAAGATGAGCTTGCATTGTTGAAAGTACCTACGATGGATGAAGCTTACGAATATGCCTTAAAAGCAAAAGAGAAACTAAATCAGAAAAACAAAATAGTGAGTAAAAGGGATGATAGCAAACAAAATAGAGAGAAAGAGGTTTCTTTAGAAACTACCATAAGCGAAGAGTCAAAAGAAGGAAAGAATGTGAAAACAAACTTCAAAGGAAAGGGAGGCTTTAGAGGTAGAGGACGAGGACAACTACCTCCTGGAGAGTAGAAGCCTATGAAGTGTTTTATCTGTGATGAAGCCCACAAGGCTTTAGATTGTCCTCAAAACCCTAAAAGGGTGATGGTTTCCCAGAAGGAAGAAGCTTGGATAGAAGAAGCTGAAGCTGAGTTAGGAGAGAACTTGATATTGAGAAGAACCTAGATATTTGGAGACAAAGAAGCCCCTGAAGTTGATTGGAAGAGGAAGAACATCTTTCAAACAAAATGCAAATGTAAGGACAAGGTATGTAAGGTAATCATAGATGGTGGATCTACTGATAATGTAGTGAGTATAGAGATGGTTAACAAACTTCAACTTGCTTGTGTTCCAAAATCTAATCCTTATGAGATTTCTTGGTTAAAAAGAGATCATAGTGTACTTGTGGATAAATCTTGCCTTGTTGCCTTCAAAATTGGTCCATATGTGGATGAAGTGCTTTGTGATGTGGTACCAATGGATGCATGCCATTTGCTACTGGGTAGACCTTGGCAATATGATCGGAACATAATACATCAAGGTAGGGAGAACACCTATGAGGTCCAACATGAAGGAAGGAAAATGCTCTTAAAACCATGGAAAGAGGAAGGAGCATCTGAAGTGGTAGCTTTGTCTCTTCTAGCAGAAGCCAAGTTCGAGCTTGAAGAAAAAAATAAAATTCTAGCTCCGCCAAGAGAGTTGGAGGAAAATCTAGGGGCAAAAGAGGTAAACGATTTTGAAGAATGAGATGCAACCAAAAGTGGATGTACAGCTGCAACAAGATTCATGTAACAAGATTACATGTGTGCCTCGTAAAATAGGCGTGGAAGTTTCAGTTGACTGTGACCTTCATTCTCAAGGAGATAGTGAGTTGTGGGAGTATAAGCACAATAATCAAGGATCTTCCAAGAATGTGATTCAAAGTTCAATCCAAAGTAATTGCCTTACCCAGTCTGAGAGGAGCGATGTGAAGTGTGATTGGAGCCAAGGAAAGAGTTCCAAGTCAACTAATGATTGTAGTAGTGATTATTTTATTGGTTTTGCTTTGGGGACTTTGGTTACTTTTATCAATCCAACTGAATGGTGGAATCAACATTGGACTCTTGTCCCTAAAAAAACATGGATTAGAAGCTTGGATGATAGCTCAGATTGTGTCAAAGAATCCAAAGAGAATACTTTGAGGAGCAAACTGCTTGTGGTAATGCAAATTAATTTTTCTGAACCAGAAGGTTTAGACCTTTTTAAAGATAGGGAAGATGATGTAACTACCAAATCTTTCCTAGATAGGAAGATACATAATGGCTGATTCTGTCCATCAGTTTTTTCTATTTTGTGGTTCGTGTGTTCCTTTTTGGGGGTAGTGACAGTCTGTCCGGGCTGTTTTTCATTTTGGTTTTACCTTCTCCTTTGTATGGGAGTTTTGGGCTTGGCTGGGGGGAAACAATCTGCATGTTAGGGAGGAAAAGAAAGGACTATGTTTCTTTCAAGCTGTAAATGATACAGAGCTTGTTGGTCTGGTGTTTTTTTTTTAATGAAAGTTTTTTTTTCCCTGGCTCCAGCATCCATCTCTGTTTTGTCCTATGTGCTTTACAATTTTAAGCTAAAGTGATATATTTCATATCAATTTGTTGAACAAAAAGGTGTGCGTATGTTTAGTCTTTTGGTTGCAGGTGTTATGGTGTTAAGCTGAGAAGGGACCTGAAACATTTTGGAGATTGGGTGCAAGAACAAAGGTTCAATCTGCATCAGACATGATGTGGAAAATACCTCCTACTTATTGATTAATGAGCTAAAGGGGCTCTATATTGAATGGTTCATAAGGCACAACACTTGTTGAAGGTTTTGAAATGGGATTGCAAGCTAAGTGGGTTTAACCTTGGGGGAAACTCCATGGTTAAGTGTGCTTGGGCTTGAGCAATACTGGGATGGGTGACCTCCCGGGAAGGCCAGGTGCTTCACCTCTATGAGAATCACCTAGATGCAATGAGTGATAAGTGGACCATTCACTATCATGAGAGATGGATTATTGTGAATCACTACTCATGAAACATGGGTCAATGAGTTTGACTCTAAAACTACATGGTTGAATCCAGATAGCAATATCAAAATTTGACACGTTGTGGAAAATAACTCATACTTATCAATGATGAGCTAAAGGGGCTCTATATTGAATGGTTCATAAGGAACAACACTTGTTGAAGGTTTGCAAATGGGGTTGCAATTTAAGTGTGCTTAACCTTGGGGGAAACTTTGTGGTTAAGCGTGCTTGAGCTGGAGCAATACTAGGATGGGTGACCTCCCGAGAAGGCCCAGTGGTTCACCTCTATGAGCATCACCTAGATGCAATGAGTTCTAAGTGGACCATTCACTATCATGAGAGATGGGTTCTTGTGAACCACTACTCATGAAACATGGGTCAATGAGTTTGACTCTAAAACTACACAGTTGAATCTTGATAGCAATATCAAAATTTGGCACGTTGTGGAAAATACCTCCTACTTATCGATTGATGAGCTAAAGGGGCTCTATAATGAATGGTTCATAAGGCACAACACTTGTTGAAGGTTTTTCAAATGGGGTTGCAAGCTAAGTGGGCTTAACCTTGGGGGAAACTCTATGGTTAAGCACGCTTGAGTTGAAGCAATACTGGAATGGGTGACCTCTCGGGAAGGCCCAGTGCTTCATCTCTATGAGCATCACCTAGATGCAATGAGTGCTAAGTGGACCATTCACTATCATGAGAGATGGGTTCTTGTGAACCACTATTCATGAAACAGGGGTCAATGAGTTTGACTCTAAAACTACACGGTTGAATCCTGATAGCAATATCAAAATTTGAAATGTTGTGGAAAATACCTCCTACTTATTGAGTGTATGAATCTGTTTAATGAATGGAATAAAATTGTTGGATGATTGAAGACATAAAAATGCATGTTTTGTATTTATCCCTAGAATTTGCAACACCAAAAAAGTAGTAAACACAATAGCAAGTAAAACGTAAGCATACAGAAAAACTATTAAAATTAGAAATAGAGTATAGGACATATCAAACAATATTCCAAATGGATTATCATCAATGAGGACTATTAGTCATTATATGGACCTAGTTCAAAGATAAATTTTACCAAAAATGACATATAGAATGATATTTTTAGAGAATGAAGAGTTAAACTAACAAGTGCAAGAGTTACTAAAGAAAAGATTTCTTAGAGAAATTTTAAGTCCATAAGTGATGCCTATAATACTAGAACCAATGAAAGGAGGTGAGTAGAGAATGTGTACAAACTCCAAAGTAATAAACAAGATCATAATTAAGGATAGATTCCAGATCCCAAAGATGGATGATTGAATGGATTGTTTGATTAGTGCAAAGTATTTTACTAACATTGTTTTAAAGATCAATAATCACCATATTAGAATTAGAGAAAGAGATGAAAGGAATATTGCATTTAAGATAGAGGAAGGACTATATGAGTGATTAGTTATGCCCTTTGGATTAACTAGCACACCTAACACATTTATGGGGTTGATGGATGAAGTGCTTAGGCAATATTGGGGTAAGTATGTGATTGTTTACTTAGGTCATATCTTGAATTCTAGTAAGACTAAGGGACACCTAGAGTATATCATATCCAAAGATTGAGAAAAGATAAATTACTAACTAATGTGAAGAAATATAATTTCATGAAGTCCAAATTAGTATATTGGGATTTTTAATTTAAAAATTTGGAGATGGACTAGGAGAAATTAAAAGCAATTGTAGAGTCACCTACACCAATGAATGTTAGAGAGGTAAGATATTTCCACGGACTAGTTAATTTCTACAAGAAGTTCATTAGAAATTTCAATGGTATTTGTGCACCAATAACTAAAGCAATGAGAGGGGACAAGATAGAATTCAAATGGATATCAAGATCAAATAAAAGATTTGAATCGCTAAAGAAGGTAACCAAATAGTTAGTGTTAGCATTACTGATTTTGGACAAAGTATTCCAATTTGAATGTGATGCAAGTGTGTTGGAAAGATTTTATCTCATTGTGCTTTGTTTGTTTGTTTTTGAAACTCATCCAATAGACAACAATATAAATTTGCAACATTTGATAGATCATCATTGATAGGATGATCTTCTACTATGTTTAAGAGGGGCAGCTACCTCTATGATAGGGGATTTTTAGGATTTTGGTACTTTTAATCAAAAAGCAAAAAGATAACAAAAAAATTAGCAAATAGAAAAGAGAGATGGAGAAACCTTAGAGAGACTCACACAAGACACTATGTAAGGCTCCTTAGATGACATATGGGAAAAACAAAGTGGTAAAGGAAGAATGAGTATATAGTAGCAAATAAGAACACAAAGTTATTTGACTTGTGCAACAAATCCATAAACTTAATTTAAAGGAACCTTAAATGTATGAACAAAAGACTATGATTCTATGATTGTAAGGAAAACAAGATAGTATTTAACATAAGACTCAATACGATCACAAATAGAATTTTGACATAAATTTCATCCTCACAAATTATTTTTTTTTCTAAAATAGAAAACATAGAATTTCTCACATACAACCTTTCAAAAAGTTTGTCCACAATTCAATGCAGAAAATGATAGTTTACATCTACAATATGTGAGGAAAAATATGAACAAATTACAAGTTAAACATAAGAAAAACCTGCAATCAAAAAGCATGAGATGACACAAAATTCAAGAACATCTGTCTAATTCATTCAAAACCAGAACACAAAGTCTCCATTCACCATTTTTAATTTTGAAAATATATATGAAAAACAATTAATTTCTCTCCTCTAACTGCTCCACGTTCCCATTTTCTAACTTTTTAGAAATGCTTAATAAAAATATATGTTACATTTCATTCTCATGAGCATATATAGCTAACTCTTTAGCATATAACTCAAACATTTAAATGTAAACTTTAAAATAAAATGTCAAGTCTTCACCAAAACTTGGCATTCAGATGAACATCAGGTTTTTCTCCAAGAATATTCCCAATAACCTCTTCAGACATTGATCTCTTGAAATTTGCCTTGCATAATTTGTTTGTACTTCTGACTTGAATGTTATATGTGTGTCTCAAAATCCAATTCAAATTCACCATGATTATTGTTCCAAACACTTTGGATTGTAATCCATGTATTATGCTCTCTCGTTCCAGCCAAGGAAACAAAACGCCTCATGGTTTGGTTCTTGCTTCATTGTCTTTAAGAATAACTTCAAAGCATTATGTATCAGAGGTGGCATATTAGAACTTCCAATCATGAAACCATCATACCGTCAGACCAAGCTAAAAACTTTCTCAATCATACTCTGCTCACAATTTAAGGCTTTTATCCCAATTCTGGCTTTGATATTCCTCGACTTACGGCATGTGCAAGGGTGCTTTACTGTATAACTATACCCTGCGCTAAAGCACAAGAAAGGAGTTTGTTTGCATGAGTTGTGAAATTTGGCTTTATACCTGTGAATTGCATTTGCTTGAACAACCTTTTCGACATATCCCACAATCATCACAGTTAGTGAGATCACATTTCTTTGACGCGTTTTGTCAAGCAGTTCACGAGCCTTTGCTATAGATGCATATTCAGCAGGGTATTTTGTCAAACAAATTACATGTAGCGACACATACTTTTGACATTTGTCAAACAGTTGGCACGCCATTCCTGTAGCTGCAAATTTTGTGAGATGTTTTGCCATACAATTCGTGCACCTTAGGTTAAGCGGCTTTAACAGCTACATCTTACAAAAATACTTTTAAGTATTCTTTGATAAACATCCATACCCTGTTCCTAAGCGCCCATTTTAGCACATATAAGGATAACCGTTGGCAAAGGGCAAGAGAAAACTAAGAGGCCATGGAATTTGCTAAATATCAATTGATCAGGTTGGAGAATTGGCTGTTACATTTGGTTAAGTAATGTCCTTTGTATGCTGCAATAATCATATTCTATAAGATGTTTTGATCTTTGTGTGATCAAATCTCTGCAATATTCCCAATTTTTGAGTCAGCATAAATTATTAATTTAAATTGTCAAAAAATTAAATTGAAAAAAGACAACTTAAATTAATAATGTGAAAAAATAATTTAAGTTATGAAAAGTTAAATTAATTAAATTATTTTTGAAAGTGAATTCTCAAAAAAAGATAAAATAAAAAGTGAAAGGCAAAAGATGAGAATTCGAACAATCAGGAGCTCCAAGGAGAAGGAACAAAAGAATTGATGGAAGCTCATTGCAGCAGGCTGGGTTTTGGGATTTGGAATAGGTTTTAATGGAGGATGTGGTTCACAACCTTTCCGAGGTGGGGTGACCTTTAAAAGAAGATCATCTTCAATGTTGGTTGATAGTCCTATTCTAGGGGTTGTGCTGGTGCTTAATAGTATAGTTTAATGGAGGTTTGATAATCAGATTTTCATGTCTATTAATCTTGTCCTTTGAGAAAGATATCTGATTTTTCAATTTATTTGAGTAAATTGTGGAATCGCTACAGATTTACATCCACATCTGATTTTTGGCAGAGTGGAATCTTCTGAGAACAAATATTAAAAGAGTTTGTGCCATATCAGATGTGGTATCGCTACAGATTTACATCCACCGTTCATAGTAGAGAAAAATCTAGTGGAATGTATAAGCTCCTAAGAGACGTTGCCAGGTCAGCTAATTTGGTGAAATTTATTACAGGGTTGGCATAAATTGATAAATAAGATTGCTAGTTATGCAACACAACTCTAGACGGAGAACTGAACACATTACAGAGTCGGTGATTCCTAAAAATCGACAAGATTCATATGATAATTAATATACCTAGGGCATATATTTATATTTATATGTCAGGGTGAATCCGAGGCAATTCTTCAGGGAAAGCATTATATTAAAAATAATTGAAGTCGTGACAAAACTGAAGTAGTATTAGGATGGAGAATTGTGACAGAGATAGATGAACTAAAGAGTCATTTTTTTCATTCAGGAGGTGGAGAAGTTTAAGAATCGATTCCTTTCTTGAAGACAACGTGGTTTCCATCAGGGATGAATGTCATGTAATTTGAGAAGTATCGGGTTCCCAAGTTTTAACACAGCCACCAAAAAAGTGATTCGAAAACATTATATTGATATATATCGATATCTTCTATGAACTGATATTGATTCAAAAAGACTTCATTTGTTTGCCAGGACATTGCAAATAGAATATGTCTATCGTCTTAAAAATAATTTGTCTCTTTAATTAAGAACAATAGTTGATATAAGATTGGCATTCATTAATTAATAAATTTGTGGTACATTAAAGTTGTCGGGAGCTACTAGGAGTGGGGGAGAGATGGATTGGAATTTAATTGACAAAGAGAAACGCTTTTGTTAAGAGTGTTAGTTAAATTATTGGCTATCGGGATTTCAAAAAAGAAGAAAATATTACATAACTATTGGTGTTGCTTTAGGGAAAGTCGAGTTAATTCAAAGGAGATAGATCATATCACCACTTGTAAATATATAGAATGAACTTATCGAGAAGGGTCCATTTACTATTTGACTCCATATAACATTTAAAATAGCAATGGAGTTAAGCTATCTAGATGCTTGGCGATTGTGGCATCTTGTGGAAGACGCAGAGGGAAGTGTTGGGTTCTGTGAAGCCCAAATTAGCAAGTTTCTCTCACAATTTGAAACAATTTCTTTCTTTGAAACAACTTCTATTGGCATGTGTTTGCCAATTTAGAAGTTGTCTGTTTTGAATGGATTTTTCCAATTATTGGAGTGGAGATTGATTTATAAATACAGTTGCTGGTTGAGTATGTAATTAATTCAGAATTTGATAATAATAAGAGATAATCCCTGAGTGTGGACGTAGCCATTAAATTAATGGTGAACTACGATAAATCTAGTGTTCTTGTTTTGTGATTGTTGTTAATCTTTTATTTTCTGCAATTTCTTTTTCACTTAATTCTGCAAATTATATTCAACAATTGGTATCAGAGCAGGTTGGAGAAATTTGGTGCAGGAAATTGTGAAGAACTTCTGCATCCATGGAAGATGCAGACAAGTGGAAAATAGAAAAGTTTGCAGGACAAAATTTTGGTCTTTGGAAAGTGCAAATGGAATCATTGCTTATCAAGCAAGACCTTTCGAATGCATTGGCTGGCAAAGCCAAAGGGCAAGGATCTTTATTTGATGAAGATTGGGAGAAGTTGGACAAAAAGGCAAGAGCTACAATTTTCCTTTCATTGTCTAGTAATGTTTTATTTAATGTCTCTGCAGAGAAGACTACACAGGAGTTGTGGGACAAACTGTCTTCAATGTATGAGATGGCATCTGCTTCCAATAAGGTATTTATTATGAAAAAAATGTATAATTTAAAAATGCGAGAAAGAGGGATTATGTCAAATCATTTAAATGAATTTAATACATTAGTCACCCAGTTGATTTTTGTAGGCATTAATTTGGGTGATGAAATCAAAGCTATTTTATTACTGTGTTCTTTACCAAATAGTTGGGAAGGTGTGGTGATGGCAGTGAGCACTTCGGTGGTTGCCAAAAGCAAATTGAAATTCGATGATGTTGTAGCCACACTTCTCAGTGAAGACATGAGGAGAAAAAATCAAGAGCCCTCATCCGGTGATGCCTTGACTGCTGTAAGTATTGACAATAGAGGAAGGGGTCAAGATAAAGGCAGAAATAGCAACAGAGGAAGATCGAAGTCCAGGGGAAGAAACAATGATTGTTGGTTTTGTGGCAAACCGGGTCACATAAAAAAGAACTGCTGGAACTATAAAAGGGCACAAGATAATGTGATCAATAATGAAGCCAACACAGCATATCAAGAAGATGCAGATGTTCTTATTTTAACAGAAGAAGAAATTCCAACTAATGTTTGGGTGCTTGATTCAGGTTCATCCTTTCATGTCACTCCATGCAAGGAGTATTTCAAAAATCTGCAAAGCGGTGATTTTGGTAAGGTTTTTCTTGGTAACAATGAATCTTGTGATGTTGTTGGAAAAGGGGATATTTCATTAAAATTGAAAAATGGTTATACTTGGTTGTTACATGATGTTAGATATGTTCCCCAGCTTAAACAAAATGTAATCTCGGCTGGACAATTGGGTTCTCAAGGTTGTGAGATTAGTTTTGAATCAAATAAATGCAAGGTTAAAAAGGGGGCCTTGGTAATTGCAAGGGGTAGCAAATTAGGCACCTTGTATGTCATAGAGAGTCACGCTGAAGTGGGAGTTGTTCATCCTACTTCAGATTTGTCATTATTGACTACTAAGCAAAGGTCTTTGGATCAATTAGATGCTGAAACTGATTCTATTAATAATAATTTTCTTAGTATGTTTGACAGTGACAGTTTTGGGGATCAGTTAGTTGATGGTGAGTAGATTGATGCCATAGAACCTGGGGAAAATGAAATTAATGGCGGTGATAGTGACAATTTGAAGGTGATCAAAGATGAGACTGTTTGTAATGGTGTTCAGAGTGAAAGTTTGGAATCGGTTTGTAATGGTGCTGGTAGCAACACTTGTACATTTGGAAATATGTCAACCAATATGAAAGATGGTGCAGCTAAATTTAAGAAGACTGTTGTCAAAGTTGGCAGTGAATTTGGTGGAATTGTTCAAATTGTTTTGTTCTTGATTTTCTATTTTTTAATTTTTATTTACCTTTTAGCACCAAAGAACTTTGATATCCAGGCATTAGTCACCACTGCTAGCATAGGGTACATGACTGCAAAATTGGAAGCAGAGCATTGGAAGGTTGATTTAGAAGATGCTGATACGGGAATCTATGAAGGGGCGGATGAGCAATTTGATAAGATGCTTAAGATTGGCAGGCCTAGGGATAGGCCTGTGGAGTTTTCAAAGTAATGATTGGAAATAGAGGGGATATCTCTGAGCAACAATTTGGTCTTCAAGTGGGAGATTGTTGGGTTTTGTGAAGCCCAAATTAGCAAGTTTCTCTCACAATTTGAAACAATTTCTTTCTTTGAAATAACTTCTATTGGCATGTGTTTGCCAATTTAGAAGTTGTCTGTTTTGAATGGATTTTTCCAATTATTGGAGTGAAGATTGATTTATAAATACAGCTGCTGGCTGAGTATGTAATTAATTCAGAATTTGATAATAATAAGAGATAATCCCTGAGTGTGGACATAGCCATTAAATTAATGGTAAACCACGATAAATCTAGTGTTCTTGTTTTGTGATTGTTGTTAATCTTTTATTTTCTGCAATTTCTTTTTCACTTAATTCTGCAAATTATATTCAACAAGAAGTATCTCAGAATAATTTGTGCCTATGAAGGAAAGATGCCACTTATCACTCATGAACCCACTCCATATCGTTCAAGTGTTGAAGGAATGACATTGCCGTGTAGTCTTTGGAGGAAAAAATAGGAGTTGGGAATTTGATAATTGAAGGGAGTCGACACCAAGCACATAGGCGAATAGTCGCCAAACTGCAAGTATTATATTAATGTAAGGAACCACTATGTTTGTTATTATATGGAGGAGTTAGGTATCAACATAGGCAGGAGGACGATTCATATCCACGGGACACCACATCAACTTTGAAATATTCAAAACAGGTTATCATGGTGCTTGGGAAATCATAACACTATTGAGAATCGATGACTAATTATAGTGACCAGTTGTCTGGAAATTAATCAGGTTGGTTGTTGGAGACGTCGCTCCCAGAATAAGCAATAGAGGTTGGTATGTGCTTGAAAGTCACGGAGGGAAACCAATAATTATTGCTTGAAACACATGGTATTGGTATTGATTAAAATAATGTATTGGTGTTGAGGAATAGGTAGCTGCGACTTTCCTATAAGAAGAGTTGAAGATTTTAAGAAATATGTGGGCAATAGAGGGAATAGTAGAACTATCCAACTGGCAAGGAGACCATCGTGGCTTATAATAAATAGATATCTTTTGAGCCATGTTTGAGGAGTCGTGTCAATCAAGAGCTTAATATTATGGCTGAGCATAGAAAAATTGGAAGCTTTAAGAGGCAAAGTTTATATTATATATAAAGTCTAAACAGTTTTTTGGAAGCCAATTCAATTATCAGGTCCTTTAATCATTAATAGGTAGTGCATATAAGGTGTCGGTTATTCTGTATTGTGAAGGCTCTGCATCCAAGGTATACGTGGGGCATACAAAATTAAGCTAACGTGTTGCTGCTATTCTACCAAGTTAGGGGAACAATACCCTTATGTATTCAATGTGCCAAATATATATATAAGAAGATATATTCCTGCAGTCATGAAAATGTAATTCTGTTAATTGCTTTTTAGTGGTTTGATTACCTTCAATGTTCTTATTTGTATTATTTAAATAATCATAAATCGGAGGTACTTTCCTAAAGTGACTTCATGTGGAATAACCATTAAGTGAATATATGACATGATTAGTAATCATAAATCAGTGAGCAAATTCAAGTCAACACATATTGGAATTGTTTGACGGAATGGCTGAACTAATTAAGTGGTGTAGGAAATCGAAAAATTTATATGCAAGTCAGGGTAGATTCTTACAGTGGTATCAGAGCTCAGCTCTTCCTACCATCCTAGTGGGTTGTGTGTATGATCAATTGACAGTTTGAGCATGGAAAGCAAAGATAGAAATGGGTTGGCTACATTACTCAATGAATTAGGTAGTAAGCTCAGTAGCTTGTGTCTGTCAAGGAATAATGTTTTGGACACATTGGAAAAAATAGAAGATTGTTTGATCCTATTGAGCAGTCACCCTCAGATTTGTTGCAGATAATTCTTGCTCCAATAGTGACTTCTTTGGGTCAGCACAGGTGGTTGAGACATACAATGATAAGGTAAGAATTTTGGTTACTATTTGTTTGAGTGAGGTCTTAAGGATATTGGAACCTAAAGTTCCTTATAATGATGGTACAATGAAATAGGTATTACAATTGATAGTGGATAGCTTCTAGGACTTGGGTGATGTCAAAAGTCTTCACTTTTCTAGAAGGGTTGCAATTCTCAATTTTTTTGCAAATATTAGATTGGGTAACCTTATGCTGGACTTTGGATTGCATGATTTGATTCACCAAATGTTTCTCAATTTCCTTGCTACAATCAAAGAAGAACATAATGATGATATTATTGTAGCTATGCAAACTATTATGGTTCAAACTATCAATGAAAGTGATGTTATTTTTCAGCCTATCATAACTTTTTTATTGGTTGTCCTGAAGCAAGAATAGGTCACTTCTTCAGCTACTTATGAATTGGCCAAATATGTGTTGGAGCAATGTGAGAATAAATTGAAACCTTACATGGTTGAGGAAGAACAAGTGGATAAGAAAGAAATTATAATGGTGGTAGAAAATCCTTCTAAGTTTAGTGTTGTCCAAACTTTAGAATATGAATTATGCCATAAGGATGTGTTGATTTTGAGAACTATGATATAGAAGACAAAACAGAAAATTTATCAGCTGATAATGTAGTTGAGAATGATCCTTTGCCCAACGAGTCATGTGATTTAAAGGGGAAGATGAAATTTACTGAAGATATGATTGTCGCAGCCCTATCAAGTTTTAATCATACACATAATGTCATTGAAGAACTCATTTGGGAAGCTCAAATTGAGGAGAGGAAAAAAGGAGTTGCAAGGGAAGTTTCTCATAATCACTTCTACTCTATCAAAAAATCTTTCAAAATAATGAAAATAGATTATATGCAATTACTTAAGGACAGGGATCTAGCTGTGAAGTATACTCAAGACAAGGAAAAAGAGGCTAATGATCTTTGCTTACTATTAAGTATGGCTCATTTTTCTTTATGTAAAGCAGAAAATTTCAGTTTTTGTGCAACTACACCCAAGGAACAAGGAAGTGAAATGAGGACAACGAAGATGAAATAGATTGTTGAAGGGATTAATGAATTCCTTGTTGATGAAATGTTGCATAATGATTCTACCAATCATCATTTTAGAGAGATTTGACATGCTGATAGAAATAGGAACCTATATCAAGAATCTGAATTCTTGAATTTTGAGAATCAATTTTTCAAATAAAGGTGTAGTTTGCAGCCATGAGATAGCTGATGTGACAGGTGATGAAGACAGTTTTCAGCTTGATACATTTCAAGAATCAGTAGGTATTGATGAGCATTCGGAATTGGAAGAAGGTATGCATGAGACATACAAAGACACCATTAAAAATGGAGTAAATATGGATTCTATGAGAGTTAGTAGACGTCAATTGTCTTTGTATGAGTGTGGTCTACTTCATGAATTTGATGTTAATGTTGAACATCTTGAATTGTATGAAAATCAACCCAATTCTAGTGCTATGTTTGATTAAGAATACAAGATTTTGGAACCAGGTATAACTCAAGATTGGGTTTATGAACTTTTGGGATCTGTTTCATGGATGGGCTTTAGGCAAAAGTGCATATTTGTAGTTTTTGTTCATTTCTTAATCAACCAACAATCGATGGTTTGGTTAGAATTTTCAGTTAATAATGGGTTCATGTATTGGTGGGAGTTTAATGAGGATGATGACCTCGTCATTGAAGAAGCTTCGTCAAACAAATTTTGTCTCACAATGCCTTTACATACAAGAATTTTCCTAATTTATAGCAGTTGTTCTAATATTGTAATGATGATTTTTACAGATTTGACTGATGAGTTGATTGAATTTTAGTACTTGATGATGGTATGGCAGCAAAGTATGGCAGAATCTTTAGACATAATTCAGAGTTATTTCATTTTTGGGGCAAAGGTTGACAGTTTTGTAGGATCACAGGTGTGCCAAGTTCAGATTTGGTTTGATCAGCTGTTGGTTTTTATCAAAGTGGCACATCAACAATTTGGTAGTCACTTCCAGAGATTGGTTTGGGATCCTGGAATCACAACCGATTCAGGTGGTTTTGTGATTGTGCTGACATTTCTTGAGGACAAGCAATATTTGAGAAGGGGGACTATAATGTCCCCAATTTTTGAGAGCATAAATTATTAATTTAAGTTGTCAAAAGGTTAAACTGAAAAAAGACAACTTAAATTAATACTTTGAAAAAGTAACTTAAGTTATGAAAAGTTAAATTAATTAAGTTACATTTAAAAGTGAATTCTCAAAAAAAGATAAAATAAGAAGTGAAAGGAAAAATATGAGAATTGGAACAGTCATAGGAGTTACAAGGAGAAGGAATAAAAGAATTGTTGGAAGCTCATTGTAGTAGGCTGGGTTTTTGGATTTGGAACAAGTTTTTATGGTGGATGTGGTTCACAACCTTTCCATGGTGGGGTTGCCTCTGAAAGAAGATCACCTTCGGTGTTGGAAGATACAACCAGGGTGGTGGCTGGCAGTCTTATTCCAGGGTCTATGTTGGTGCTTAATAGTAGAATTTAATGGAGATTTAATTATCTGATTTCCATGTCTATTAATCTTGTCATTTTAATAAGAAATCTATTTTTTCAGTTTGTTTGAGTAAATTGTGGTTTTTTGGAAATGGATGCTCGTATCATAGTCACGGTGTGAATTTAAAATTAATCTTTTTTTATGAAGGATCTATTTTAAATAAATTAAGCAAAGTGGGAGAATAAAATCTTTTGAGAACAAATATTAAAAGAGTTCATACCATATCAGATGTGATATTGCTACAGATTTATACCCACTGTTCATAGTAGAGAAAACTCTAGTGGAACATATAAGCTCATAAGAGATACTTCCAGGTCTGCTAATTTGTTGAAAGTTATTATAGGGTTGGCTTCAATTGATAAATAAGACTACTTGTTATGCAAGAAGACTCTACATAGAGAATCAAACACATTACAGAGTCGGTGATTCTTGAAAATTGACAAGATTCATATGACCATTAATATACCTGGGGAATATATTTATATTTATATGTTAGGGTGAATCCAAGGCAATTCTTCATGGAAAGAATTATATTAAAAATTATTGAAGTCGTGCTAGAACTGAAGAAATATTAGGATGGAGAATTGTGGAAAAGATAGATGAACTAAAGAGTCATTTTTTCATTGAGGAGGTGGAGAAGTTTAAGAATTGATTCCTTTCTTGAATACAATGTGGTTTCCATAAGGGATGAATGTCGTGTAATTTGAGAAGTATTGAGTTCCCAAGTTTTAATGTAGCCACCAAAGGAGTGATTCAAAGATATTATATCGATATATATGGAATAGATACCTTATGTGAATCGATATTGATTCAAAGAAACTTCATTTGTTAGCCAAGACCTTACAAATAGAATATGTCTGTTTCTAAAAAATAATCCATCTCTTTAGTTAAGAATAATAGCTGATATAAGATTGGCGGTCATTAATTAACAAATTCGTGGTGCATTAAAAATGTCAGGAGTTGCTAGGAGTGGGGGAAAGACGGATTGGAATTTAATTAGCAAAGAGAAACGCTTATGTTAAGAGCGTTAGTTAAATTATTGGCTATCGGGATTTCAAGAAGGAAGAAAAAATTACATAACTATTGGAGTTGTTTTAGGGAAATTTGAGTTAATTCATAGGATACGGATCATATCACCACTTGTAAATATGCAGTAGAAGCTTATGGAGACAGGTCCATTTACTATTTGACTCCATATAACATTTGAAATAGCAATGGTGTTAAGCTATTTAGATGCTTGGTGATCGTGGAATCTTGTGGAAGATGCAAACGGAAGTATCTCAAAATAATTTGAGGCTATGAAGGACTTGGGTGATGTCAAAAGTCTTCACTTTTCGTCAATTCTCAAAAAAATTGCAAATATCAGATTGAGTAACCTTATGTTGGACTTTGAATTGCATGATTTAGTTCACCAAATGTTTCTCAATTTCCTTGCTACAATCAAAGAAGAACATAATGATGATATTATTGTAGCTATGCAAACTATTATGGTTCAAACTATCAATGAAAGTGATGTTATTTTTTAGCCTATCATAACTTTTTTATTGGTTGTCCTGAAGCAAGAACAGGTCGCTTCTTCAGCTACTTATGAGTTGGCCAAATATGTGTTGGAGCAATGTGAGAATAAACTGAAACCTTACATGGTTGAGGAAGAACAAGTGGATAAGAAAATAAATTATATTGGTTGTAGAAAATCCTTCTAAGTATAGTGTTGTCCAAACTTTAGAATATAAATTATGCCATAAGGATGTAGTTGATTTTGAGAGCTATGGTATAGAAGACAAAACAAAAAAATTATCAGCTGATAATATAGTTGAGAATGATCCTTTTCCGAATGAGTCATGTGATTTGAAGGGAAAGATGAAAGTTACTAAAGATATGATTGTCGTAGCCCTATCAAGTTTTAACCATACACATAATGTCATTGAATAACTCATTTGGGAAACTCAAATTGAGGAGAGGAAAAAAGGAGTTGCAAGGGGAGTTTCTCATACTCACTTCTACTCTATCAAAAAAGCTTTTGAAATAATGAAAATAGATATGTGCAATTACTTAAGGACAGGGATCTAGCTGTGAAGTATACTGAAGACAAGGAAAAAGAGGTTGATGATCTTTGCTTACTATTAAGTATGGCTCATTTTTCTTTTTGCAAAGTAGAAAATTCCAGTTTTTGTGCAACTACATCCAAGGAACAAGGAAGTGAAATGAGGACAATGGAGATCAAATAGATTGTTGAAGGGATTAATGAATTCCTTGATGAAATGTTGCATAATGATTCTACCAATCATCATTTTAGAGAGATTCGACATGCTGATAGAAATAGGAACTATATCAAGAATTTGAATTCTTGAATTTTGAGGATCAATTTTTCAGATAAAGGTGTAGTTTGCAGCCATGAGATAGCTGACGTGATAGGTGATGAAGGCATTTTTTAGCTTGATACACTTCAAGAATCAACAAGTATTGATGAGCATTCGAAATTGGAAGAAGGTATGCATGAGACATACCAAGACACCATTAAAAATGAGGGAGTAAATATGGATTCTATGAGAGTTAGCAGCAATCAATTGTCTTTGTATGAGTTTGGTTTACTTCATGAATCTGATGTTAATGTTGAGCATCTTGAATTGTATGAAACTCAAGCCAATTCTAGTGCTATGTTTGATGAAGAATACAAGATTTTGGATCCAGTTATAACTCAAGATTGGGTTTATGAACTTTTGGGATTTGTTTCATGGATGGGCTTTAGGCAAAAGTGCAGATTTGTAGTTGTTGTTCATTTCTTAGTCAGCCAAGAATCGATGGTTTGGTTAGAATTTTCAGTTAATAAGGGGTTTATGTATCAGTGGGAGTTTAATGAGGATGATGACCCCGTCATTGGAGAAGATTCATCAAACAAATTTTGTCTCACAAAGCCTTTGCATACAAGAAGTTTCCTTATTTACAACAATTGTTCTAACATTGTAATTCTGATTTTTACATATTTGGCTGATGAGCTACTTGAATTTTAGTATTTGATGATGGTATGGCAGCAAAGTATGGCAGAATCTTTAGACATAATTTAGAGGTATTTAATTTTTGGGGCAAAGTTTGACAGTTTTTTAGGATCATAGGTGTGCCAAGTTCATATTTGGTTTGATCGGATGTTGGTTTTTATCAAAGTGGCGCAACAACAATTTGGTAGTCACTTCCAGAGATTGGTTTGGGATCCTGAAATCACAGCTGATTCAGGTGGTTTTGTGATTGTGCTAACATTTCTTGAGGACAAGCAATATTGAGAAGGGGGAACTATAATGCCCCCAATTTTTGAGAGCATAAATTATTAATTTAAGTTGTCAAAAGGTTAAACTGAAAAAATACTTAAGTTATGAAAAGTTAAATGAATTAAATTACATTTAAAAGTGAATTCTCAAAAAAAGATAAAATAAGAAGTGAAAGGAAAAATATGAGAATTGGAACAGTCATAGGAGTTACAAGGAGGAATGAAAGAATTGTTGGAAGCTCATTGCAGTAGGCTGGGTTTTTGGATTTGGAACAAGTTTTTATGGTGGACGTGGTTCACAACCTTCCCAAGGTGGGGTTACCTCTGAAAGAAGATCATCTTCAATGTTGGAAAATACACCCAGGGTGGTGGCTGGCAGTCTTATTCCAGGGTCTATGTTGGTGCTTAACAGTAGAGTTTAATGGAGGTCTGATTATCTGATTTCCATGTCTATTAATCTTGTCCTTTGAAAAAGAAATCTGATTTTTCAGTTTGTTTGAGTAAATTGTGGTTTTTTGGAAATGGATGCTTGTATCATAGTCACGGTGTGAATTTAAAATTTAAAAAACATCATGAAGGATATTTTAAATAAATTAAGTAAAGTGGAAAAATAAAATCTTCTGAGAACAAATATTAAAAGAGTTCATACCATATCAGATATGGTATTGCTACATATTTACATCCACCGTTCATAGTAGAGAAAACTCTAGTGGAACATATAAGCTCATAAGAGATGCTGCCAGGTATGATAATTTGTTGAAATTTATTATAGGGTTGGCATCAATTGATAAATAAGACTACTTGTTATGTGACACGACTCTAGATGGAGAATCAAACACATTACAGAATCGGTGATTCCTGAAATTGACAAGATTCATATGACCATTAATATACCTGGGGCATATATTTATATTTATATGTTAGGGTGAATCCAAGGCAATTCTTTAGGGAAAGCATTATATTAAAAATCATTGAAGTTGTGCTAGAATTGAAGTAATTTAAGGATGGAGAATTGTGGAAAAATAGATGAACTAAAGAGTTATTTTTTCATTGAGGAGGTGAAGAAGTTTAAGAATTGATTCCTTTACAGTGAATGTTTCTGGCTTAGATTGTGTTTTTTAGTTTTTTTCATCAACGTTTTGGATCACATTATGTGATTCATCATCAAGATATTAGAGAGCTCAAGGAGTGAATCACGATGATTCACTCCTTGAGCTCTCTAATATCTCGATGATGGATCAGAGAGTGTGATCTGAAACGTCGATGCAAAAAACTAAAAAACACAATCTAAGCCAAAAACATTCACTATTAATGTACATGGATTGTGGAAATCTATTATCTCTAATTGATTCCTTTCTTGAAGACAACGTGGTTTCCATCAAGGATGAATGTCGTGTAATTTGAGAAGTATTGAGTTCCCAAGTTTTAATGCAACCACCAAAGGAGTGATTCAAAGATATTATATCAATATATATGGAATTGATATTGATTCAAAGAGACTTCGTTTGTTTTCCAAGAACTTGCAAATAGAATATGTTTGTTGTCTCAAAAATAATTCATCTCTTTAATTAAGAACAATAGCTAATATAAGATTGGCATTCATTAATTAAAAAATTTATGGTACATTAAAAATGTTAGGAGCTGATAGGAGTGGGGGAAAGACAGATTGGAATTTAATGAACAAAGAGAAACGCTTATGTTAAGGGCATTAGTTAAATTATTGGCTATTGGGATTTCAAGAAGGAATAAAACATTACATGACTATTGGAGTTGCTTTAGGGAAATTTGAGTTAATTCATAGGAGACAAATCATATCGCCACTTGTAAATATGCAATGGAACCTTATGGAGACAGGTCCATTTACTATTTGACTCCATATAACATTTAAAATAGCAATGTATTAAGCTATCTAGATGTTTGGTGATCGTGGCATCTTGTGGAAGATGCAAAGGGAAGTATCTCAAAATAATTCAAGTCTATGAAGTACTTGGGTGATGTCAAAAGTCTTCACTTCTCTAGAAGGGTTGAAATTCTCAAAAAAATTGCAAATATCAGATTGAGTAACCTTATGTTGGACTTTGGATTGCATGATTTAATTCACCAATTTTTTCTCAATTTCCTTGCTACAATCAAAGAAGAACATAATGATGATATTATTGTAGCTATGCAAACTATTATTGTTCAAAATATCAATAAAAGTGATGTTATTTTTCAGCCTATCATAACTTTTTTATTGCTTGTCCTAAAGAAAGAACGGGTCACTTCTTCAGCTACTTATGAGTTGGTCAAATATGTGTTGGAGCAATGTGAGAATAAGATGAAACCTTACATGGTTGAGGAAGAACAAGTGGATAAGAAAGAAAATATAATGGTGGTAGAAAATCCTTCTAAGTATAGTGTTGTCCAAACTTTAGAATATGAATTATTCCATAAGGATGTAGTTGATTTTGAGAGCTATGATATAGAAGACAAAATAGAAAATTTATCAATTGATAATGTAGTTGAGAAGGATCATTTTCCCAATGAGTCATGTGATTTGAATGGGAAAGATGAAAGTTACTAAAAATATGATATTCGTAGCCCTATCAAGTTTTAATCATACACATAATGTCATTGAAGAACTCATTTGGGAAGCTCAAATTGAGGAGAGGAAAAAAGGATTTGCAAGGGGAGTTTCTCAAAACCAGACACCACATCAAATTTGAAATATTCAAAACTGGTTATCATGGCGCTTGGGAAATTATAACATTATTGGGAATTTATGACTAATTATAGTGACCGGTTGTCTGGAAATTAATCGGTCTGGTTGTTGGAGACATCACTCCCAGAATATGCAATAGAGTTTTGTATGTGCTTGAAAGTCACGGAGCGAAACGAAGAATTATTGATTGAAACACATGGTATTGGTATTAATTGAAATAATGTATTGGTGTTGAGGAATAGGTAGCTGCAACTTTCCTATAAGAAGAGTTGAAGACTTTAAGAAATACATGGGCAATAGAGGGAATAGTAGAGCTGTCCAACTGGAAGGGAGACCATCATGGCTTATAATAAACATATATCTTCTAATTTGTGTCTTAGGAGCCATGTGAACCAGGAGCTTAATATTCCGGTTAAGCATAGAAAAACTAGAAGCTTTAAGAGGCAAAGTTTATATTATATACGGTTTTTTGAAAAGCAATTCAATTATCGGGTCCTTTAATCATTAACAGGGAATGCATACAAGGGTATGGTTATTTTGTATTGTGAAGGCTCTGCATCCAAAGTATACATGGAACATACAAAATTAAGCTAAGGTGTTGCTGCTATTCTATCAAGTCAGGGGAGCAATACCCTTATGTATTCAATGTGCCAAATATATATTAGAAGATACATTCTTGCAGTCATTGAAAATGTAATTTTGTTAATTGCTTTCTAGTGGTTTGATTACCTTCAATGTTCTTATTTGTATTATGTAAATAATAAAAAATTGAAGGTGCTTTCCTGAAGTGACTTCAAGTGGAATAGCCATTAAGTGAATATAATACATGATTAGTAATCATAAATCAGTGAGAAAATTAAGGTCAACACATATTAGAACTATTTGATGGAATGCCTGAACTGATTAAGTGGTGTAGGAAATCAAATTTTTTTTATGCAAATCAAGGTAGGTTCTTACAATTGTATTAGAGCTCAGCTCTTCCTGCCATCCTAGTGGGTTGTGTGTATGATCAGTTGATAGTTTGAGCATGGCAAGAAAAGATAGAAATGGGTTGGCCACATTGCTCTATGAATCAGATAGTAAGCTCAGTAGCTTGTGTCAGTCAAGGAATAATGCTCTAGACACATTGGAAAGAATAGAAGATTGTTTGATCCTATTGATCAGTCACCTTCAGATTTGTTGCAGATAATTCTTGCTCCAATAGTGACTTCTTTGGGTCAGCACAGGTGGTTGAGACATACACATGATGAGGTAAGAATTTTGGTTACTATTTGTTTGAGTGAGGTCTTAAGGATATTGGAACCTAAAGTTTCTTATAATGATGGTACAATGAAATAGGTATTACAATTGATAGTGGATAGCTTCCAGGACTTGGGTGATGTCAAAAGTCTTCACTTTTCTAGAAGGGTTGCAATTCTTAAAAAAATTGCAAATATCAGATTGGGTAACCTTATGTTGGACTTTGGATTGCATGATTTGATTCACCAAATGTTTCTCAATTTCCTTGTTACAATCAAAGAAGAACATAATGATGATATTATTGTAGCTATGCAAACTATCAATGAAAGTGATGTTATTTTTCAGCCTATCATAACTTTGTTATTGGTTGTCCCGAAGCAAGAACATGTCACTTCTTCAGTTGCTTATGAGTTGGCCAAATATGTGTTGGAGCAATGTGAGAATAAACTAAAACCTTACATGGTTAAGGAGGAACAAGTGGATAAGAAAGAAATTATAATGGTGGTAGAAAATCCTATTGAGTTTAGTGTTGTCCAAACTTTAGAATATGAATTATGCCATAAGGATGTAGCTGATTTTGAGAGCTATGATATAGAAGACAAAAAAATAAAATTATTAGTTGTTAATGTAGTCACTGAGTCATGTGATTTCAAGGGAAAGATGAAAATTACCGAAGATATGATTGTTGCAGCCCTATCATGTTTTGATCATAGACATAATGTCATTGAAGAACTCATTTGGGAAGCTTAGATTGAGGAGAGGAAAAAAGAAGTTGCAAGGGGAGTTTCTCATACTTGTACTCTATCAGAAATGCTTTCGAAATAATGAAAACAAATTGTGTGCAATTGCTTAAGGACATGGATCTAGTTGTGAAGTATGTTGAAGACAAGGAAAAAGAGGTTGATGGTCTTTGCTTACAATTAAGTATGGCTCACTTTTCTTTATGTAAATCACAATTTTTCAGATTTTGTACAACTACATCCAAGGAAAAAGGAAGTGAAATAAGGACAATTGAGATCAAATAGATTGTTGAATGGATTAATGAATTCCTTGTTGATGAAATGTTGCATAATGATTCTACCAATCATCGTTTTAGAGAGATTTGACATGCTGATAGAAATGGAACCTACATCAAGAATTTGAATTCTTAAATTTTGAGGATCAATTTTTAGATAAAGGTGTAGTTTACAACCATGAGATAGCTAATGTGAGAGGTGATGAAGATAATTTTCAGCTTGATACACTTCAAGAATCAACAGGTATTGATGAGCATTCAGAATTGGAAGAAGGTATGCATGAGACATACAAAGACATCATTGAAAATAATGAAGTAAATATGGGTTCTATGTGAGTTAGCAGCAGTCAATTGTCTTTGTATGAGTGTGATTTACTTCATGAATCTAATGTTAATGTTGAACATCTTGAAATGGATGAAACTCGACACAATTCTAGTGATATTTTTTATGAAAAATATAAGATTTGGGATCGAGGTATAACTCAAGATTGGGTTTATGAACTTTTGGGATTTGTTTCATGGATGGGCTTTAGGAAAAAGTGTAGATTTGTAGCTGATGTTCATTTCTTAATCAACCAACACTTGAAGGTTTGATTAGAATTTTTCAGTTAATAAGGGGTTCATGTATCAGTGGGAGTTTAATGAGGATGATGACCCCGTCATTAGAGAAGCTTCGTCAAAAAATTTTTGGCTCACAAAGCCTTTGCATACAAGAAGTTTCCTTATTTACAGTTGTTATTCCAACATTGTAATTCTAATATTTATAGATTTGACTAATGAGTTGATTGAATTCATGTATTTGATGATGGTATGGCAGCAAAGTATGGCAGAATTTTCAGACATAATTCAAAAGTATTTTAGTTTTGGGGAAAAGGTTGATATTTTTGTAGTATCAGAGGTGTTCCAAGTTTAGATTTGGCTTGATCAGTTGTTGGTTTTTATCAGAGTGGTACAATAGCAATTTGGTAGTCACTTCCAGAGGTTGGTTTGGGGTCCTGGAATCATAGCTTGTTCAGGTGGTTTTGTGATTGTGTTGGCATTGCTTGAGGACAGGCAATATTTGAGAAGGGTAGACTGTAATGTCCCCAATTTTTGAGTTAGCATAAATTATTAATTTAAGTTGTCAAAAGGTTAAATTGAAAAAAAACAACTTAAATTAATAATGTGAAAAAGTAACTTAAGTTAAAATTAATTAAGTTACATTTAAAAGTGAATTCTCAAAAAAAGATAAAATAAGAAGTGAAAGGCAAAATATGAGAATTTGAATAGTCACGGGAGTAACAAGGAAAAGGAATAAAAGAATTGTTGGAAGCTCATTGTAGTAGGCTGGGTTTTTGGATTTGGAACAGGTTTTATGGTGGATGTGGTTCACAACCTTTCTGAGGTGGGGTGATCTCTGAAAGAAGACCATCTTCGGTGTTGGAAGATACACCCAGGGTGGTGACTGATAGTCCTATTCCAGGGGTTGTGTTGGTGCTTAACAATATAATTTAATGGAGGTTTGATAATCTGATTTCCATGTCTATTAATCTTATCCTTTGAGAAATAAATCTAATTTTTCAATTTGTTTGAGTAAATTGTGGTTTTTTGGAAATGGATGCTCGTATCACAGCCACGGTGTGAATTCAAAATTGAAAAAAGGTTATGAAGGAGATTTTAAATAAATTAAGCAAAGTGGTAGAGTGGAATCTTCTGAAAACAAATATTAAAAGACTTTGTACCATATCAGATGTGGTATTGCTAAAGATTTATATCCACTATTCATAGTAGAGAAAACTCTAGTGGAACATGTAAGCTCATAAGAGACACTGTCAGGTCTGCTAATTTGGTGAAAGTTATTACAAGGTTCACGTCAATTGATAAATAAGACTGCTTGTTATGCAACATGACTCTAGACGGAGAACCAAACACATTATAGAGTCGGTGATTCTTGAAAATCAACAAGATTCATATGACCATTAATATACTTGGGGCATATATTTATATTTATAGGTCAAGGTGAATCTGAGGCAATTCTTCAAGGAAAGAATTATATCAAAAATCATTGAAGTTGTGCCAGAACTGAAGTAATATTAGGATGGAGAATTGTGGCAGAGATAGATGAACTAAAGTCATTTTTTCATTTAGAAGGCAGAGAAGTTTAAGAATCGATCCTTTTTTAAAGACAACGTGATTTCTATCAGGGATGAATGTCGTGTAATTTGAGAAGTATTGGGTTCCCAAGTTTTAATGAAGCCACCAAAGGAGTGATGCAAAGACATTATATCGATTATATGGAATCGATATCTTTTGTGAATCAATATTGATCCAAAGAGACTTCATTTGTTTTCCAAGACCTTGTAAATAGAATATGTCTACCGTCTCAAAAATAATTCTTCTCTTTAATTAAGAATGATAGCTGATATAAGATTGGCATTCATTAATTAAGAAATTTGTGGTACATTAAAGTTGTCGAGAGCTGCTATGAGTGGGGGAAAGACGGATTGGAATTTAATTGACAAAGATAAATGCTTTTGTTAAGAGTGTTAGTTAAATTATTAGCTATCAAAATTTCAAGGAAGAAAGCATTACATAACTATTGGAGTTGCTTTAGGGAAAGTCGAGTTAATTCAAAGGAGACAAATCATATCGCCACTTGTAAATATATGATAGGAGCTTATGGATACAGGTCCATTTACTATTTGAATTCATATAACATTTAAAATAGCAATGGAGTTAAAGCTATCTAAATGCTTGGTGATCGTTGTCAAAGATTTGGAAACACAGATGCAAATGGAAAACACATAGAACTGTTGTTCTGCTTTTCAGTCAAACTGGAAATACCCAAATCTCAAATGTGGAAACAACAAGGAGACATGCAACTTTGATTCACTATTAATCAACTGGAAATAAGCAAAACATAAAACAAACTAAGAACCAGAAACTATTACAACTTTCTGGGAGCAATCAGAAGCTGCTCAACCAGACTCGTAATGATCAGGAGCAATCAATAGCTCTCTGTCAAGAGCTACATAAATCTCAACTTGGAGCAATCATTGCTCTTACAAAATAACTAACAACTGCTACTGTTCAGGAGTTGCAGGGAGCACAGAGAGAATGCTCTTCTCATAGTCTGCTGCTGCAATATTCTTCTATGACTTTTTCTCTCAACTTTTCCCTAATTCTTCCAACTCCAACTTGACAGAATAATCTGCCTTCAATTCCTTTTTGTCCAAGACAAACATTTCCCCTCTAAATTTTGAAATCACCTACCTCAGTAAATGCTGATTTCAAAATCAGCTACCACAATCAATTCTGGAGCTGTCAGGAGCTGCAGGGAGGATCCCCAAAAACTGGCAAAGATGACTCTTGACAGGTAGGTGAGGGAACAGCTAGGGTCTGACGGATGAGCAGAGGCTCAGGAAAATAATAAATTCCAACACTCCCCCTTTGTCCTGAGCCAAAAAAAACAACAAAATCAAATCTGATCTAGATCAACAACACCCAATCTGCTCCTTAGGCGCACAAAACTGTCAATGCTCAAAGGCTTGGTGAAAATGTCTCCTAACTGCTGCTTAGACCTGCAAAACTCCATTTTAATTTCACCATTTTCAACCAATTCATGAATGAAATGATACTTGATTTCAATGTGCTTGCTTCTTCCATGAAACACAGGATTTTTCGTCAAAGCTATCGATGAAACATTGTCACAATAGATCACTATTCCATCCTCTTGTTCTTCTTTCAAATCTGCCAAGATTTTTTTCAGCCAAATAGTCTAACATGCTGCTGCATTTGCTGCTATATACTCAGCTTCAACTGTTGATAGGGAAGCAACAGGTTGCTTCTTAGAAGCCCAAGAGATAGCACCCGAACCTAAATGAAATACATAGCCCAAAGTGCTCTTTCTATCATCCAAACTTCCTGCCCAATCACTGTTAGTGTAACCAACCAGCCCATATTCTTTTGCTGCTGTGTACAACACGCCATATCCTTTGGTACCATTCACATACCTTAGGATTCTCTTACCCGCTTGCCAATGGGTGTCTCTTGGAGTCTCCACGAATCTGAAAATCAGACTCACTCCATGCATTATATCTAGCCTAGTTGCTGTCAAATACATCAAACTTCCAACCAAGCTTTTGTACATGGTCAGATCCACATTGCTACTGCAATCTTCTTTGCTCAACTTAAGACCTACGACTGTTGGTGTTGGGGTAGGCTTGCTCTCAAGCATTCTAAACCTCTTCAAGATTTCATTTGCATACTTCTCTTGAGAGATAAAAATACAATCATGCATTTGTTTTACTTCTATGCCTAGAAAATAACTCAAGAGACCTAAATCTGTCATTTCAAATTCTCTTTTCATGGCCTTTTTAAAATCAACAATGAGGAAATCATCATCCCCAGTAAAAACTAAATCATCTACATACAAGACAACAATTAAAATGTTACCTTTTGCTTCCTTGATGTAGAGAGTGGGCTCACCATCACTTTTGCTAAACCTGTTGCTCATCAAGTATGAGTCAATCCTACTGTACCATGCCTGTGGAGCTTGCTTCAACCCATAAAGAGCCTTCTTCAACCTATACACCTTGTGTTCTTGGCCTGGAACTTCATATCCAAAAGGCTTCTCCACATAAACCTCTTCTTGCAATACTCCATTAAGGAAGGCAGACTTCACATCCATTTGAAATACCTTCCATTTGTGTTGGGCAACAATGGCTATGACTATCCTCACAATCTCCATCCTAGCAACAGGGGCAAATGTCTCATCATAGTCTCTTCCAAACTATTGTTTGTACCCCTTGACAACTAATCTTGCCTTGTGTCGGTCTATTCTTCCTTCGACATTGCTTTTGGTCTTATAGACCGATTTTACTCCAATAGCTTGCTTGCTTGGAGGCAAGTTAATTAGCTCCCATGTATTGTTTCTTTCTAATGCATCTATTTCCTCATCCATGGCTTCACACCATTTTTCCTCTTTCATAGCTTCTTCAAAATAAACTGGATCATTGTGAGAAAATAGTGCAAAATTCACACTCTCATCAAATTCATCATCATACCTTTCATTTTGGTAGATCTCCCTTAGACTCTTGGTCTTTCTTGGCATGAGGGAGGCGAGAGTGGGGTTTGAAATTTCAATGCTGCTGCTATTTTGCTGAACAAGCTGAATCTGGAGCGATCGGGAGCTGTTGGGAGCTTGTTGGGAGTTGTCAGGAGCTTGTCCGAAGCTGTTAAGAGCTCGTCGGGAGCTATCAGGAGCTCGTCCGAAGCTTTCAAGAGCTCGTCGGGAGCTGTCAGGAGCTCGTCTGAAATTTTCAAGAGCTCGTCGGGAGCTGTCAGGAGCTCATCCGAAATTTTCAAGAGCTCGTCGGGAGCTATCAGGAGCCGAATTTCTGGCTGTCTGTGGCTGCTTCCCTTTCTGTCTATTCTGATCAGGAGTTGTCAGGAGCCATCATTTTCTGCTGCTGCAGAATTTTCTACATCTTCATCAATCTGAGCTGTCGGGAGCTGTTAGAATCTGTCGTGCCATCCCATGACTAATCTTCTAAAAACTCCAAATCTCTACTAATGATAATTTTTTTGATGACCAGATTGTACAACCTATAGGCTTTGGACTCTTCATTGTAGCCCATGAAAATACATTTTTCGCCCTTGTCATCCAATTTTTGCCTTTTCTCTTTAGGCACATGTGCATAAGCCACACATTCAAACACTCTCAAGTGTTCAACTATCCATCTTCTTTTTGTCCATGCCTTTTGAGGTATCTTGTCACAGACTGCCTTAGTTGGACTTCTATTAATCACATGCACGACTATTGCAACAGCCTCTCCCCAGTATTCTATAGGGAGTCCTTTTTCTTTAAGCATGCTTCTTGCCATCTCCACAATGGTCCTATTTTTCCTTTTAGCCACTTCGTTTTTCTGTGGAGTATAACTGGCTGTAAGCTCCTTCTTTATGTCATTCTACTTGCAAAAATTCACAAAACAATTAGAGGTATAATCTCCTCCTCTATCTGACCTTAGGACTTTAATAAAATGTCCACTCTCCTTTTTAGCCTGGGCTTTAAACAATAAAAACTTATTAAATGCATCAGACTTGTGCTGCAAAAAATAAACCCATGTCTTACAGTTGTAATCATCAATAAAGGTCATAAAAAATCTACTATTACCAATGGAAGTGATTTGCATAGGGCCTACCAAATCCGTGTGCACCAACTCCAATGGTGCCCTTGCCCTTGTAGAGTTGCCCGATTGAAAGGGCTGTCTATGTTGCTTGCCCAAAATTCAAGCCTCACATCTAACATTAGGCTCTACTATCCTTGGCAAACCATCAACCATCTTGCTTTTGGACAAAATACTTAAACCAGCATAGCTTAGATGTCCATACCTGAGATGCCATAGTGTGGAGGGGTATTCAATGGTGCTCTTGAGGGCTACAAGTTGTACTGTTGTACATTTTTCATCTATGAGAGGTGCTACAACAAATAGAGATGAGAAGCATGTCTCAATCTTCAACAGAAACATCTGGTTCTTTGTCATTTGTATTGCTGCAAACACCTTTGTTCTCTCATTCTTGTCAAAAATGACACACTTGCCCTTTTCCATCAACACTTTGTATCCATTATGGATCAGCTATCCTACACTCATGAGGTTATGCTTTAACCCCAGTGCAAAGAACACATTTTGAACCTCCTTCTCTTCTCCTTGCTTGGTGCGGATCATGATAGATCCTTTTCCCTTCACAGGAACTAGACCATTGTTTCCCATTCTAATTTCAAATTTAATATTTTTTTCAATGAAAGAAAAAAGACTTTCATTTCCACTCTTGTCGTTGCTACAACCACTGTCCAAATACCAGACCTCAGGGCTGCCTTCTTCACCAACATTGCACATGATGAAGGTTGTGGACTGATTGCCTTCAGCCACATTTGAATCAGCAATATTAGCATTTTTTCTTTGCTGATTACCATGCTTCTTCTAGCACTCACTAGCATAGTGTCCAAACTTGTGACAGTAGTAGCACTCAATGTTGCTCTTATCACTTCTCCCGCTTGAACTGTTGTTCTTCGTGCCTCTTCGAGAGTTGTTTTGAGAGCTGCTTGCTCCCTCTTGGCTGCTTGCTCGTCTCGAGCTTTCTCCACCAGCATTTCCTTGACTGGATCTGGCTCTACCTCTTTGGGAGCCATTCCTACCTCTCCCTCTACCTCTTGCATTCGAATGAGCTTTGAAAGCTTGCTCATGGGAGGTAGTAGCAGACCTTTTTAAATGCTGTTCATGGGTATGGAGAGAACTCATTAACTCATCCACTGTCAAAGTAGAAAGGTCTATCGATGCTTCAATAGCAATGACAAGAGGATCATACCTCATGGGTAGACATCAAAGAAGTTTTTCAACAATCTTCAGCTCCTCTATCACATCTCCATTTGCTCTCAGTTGGTTCAATAAACCGGAGAACCTTGTTTGAAAGTCTGCAACAGACTCACTTTCTTTCATCTCAACAAATTCAAACTCTCTTCGAAGTAGCTGGAACTTCACACCTCTGACTTTATCAGTCCCTTTATAGCTGGTTTGAAGGATTTCCCAAGCTTCTTTTGCATACTCAGCTGCTGCTATTCTGGAAAAAATGGCCTCTGTCAAGGCTACTTTGATCAAACTCAAAAATTTTGCATCCTTCTTCCTTTGCTCTTTCAGCTGGGTTTTCTGGTTATTTGTGAGAGCTGCAAATGCAGCTGGGTCAGTGATATCCACAAACCCATTTATGAGAAAATCCCACAAATCATTGGCCACCATGATGGTCTTCATCTTCTTGGCCCAAATGTCATAGTTATGTCCATTGAAGGAAAGTGGCTACTGCCAACTCTTTGCTTCATCTCCAACCATGTCTCCTACAACAAAAAAACTCAACACCCAGAAAATACAAATGCCCAAACTCACAAGGAAATGGGGCCTATGGTTCTGATACCATGTCAAAGATTTGGAAACACAAATGCAAATGCAAAACACACAGAACTGTTGTTGTATTTTTTAGTCAAACTGGAAATACCCAAATCTCAAATGCGGAAACAACAAGGAGACATGCAACTTTGATTCACTATTAATCAACTGGAAATAAACAAAACATAAAACAAACTAAGAACTAGAAACTATTACAACTTTCTGGGAGCAATCAGAAGCTGCTCAACCAGACTAGTAATGATCAAGAGAAATCAATAGCTCTCTGTCAAGAGCTACACAGAGCTCAACCTGGAGCAATCACTGCTCTTACAAAATAACTAACAACTGTTGTTGTTCAGCAGTTGCTGGGAGCACAAAGAGAATGTTCTTCTCACAGTCTGCTGCTGCAATCTTCTTCTCTGACTTTTTCTCTCAACTTTTCCCCAATTCTTCCAACTCCAACTTGACAGAATAATCTACCTTCAATTCCTTTTTTTCCAAGACAAACATTTCCCCTCTAAATTTTGAAATCACCTACCTCAGTAAATGCTGATTTCAAAATCAGCTACCACAATCAATTCTGGAGCTGTCAGGAGTTGCAGGGAGGATCCCCAAAAATTGGCAAAGACAACTCCTGATAGGTAGGTGAGGGAATGACTTGGGTCTGATGGATGAGCAGAGGCTCAGGAAAATAATAAATTCCAACAATCGTGGCATATTGTGGAAGACGCAGAGGGAAGTATCTCAAAATAATTCAAGCTTATGGAGGAAAGACGCTGCTATCATTCATTAAGCCACTCCATATCATTCAAGTGTTAAAGGAATGACATTTTTGTGCAGTCTTTGGAATAAAAATCAAGAAAAAATAGGGGTTGAGAATTTGATAATTGAAGGGAGTTGGCACCAAGTACATAGGCGAATAGTCACCAAACTACAAGTATTATATTAATGTAAGGAACCGCTATGTTTGTTATTATTTAGAGGAGTTAGGTATCAACATAGGCAGGAGGATGATTCATATCCACAAGACACCACATCAGATTTGAAATATTCAAAATAGGTTATCATGGTGCTTGGGAAATCATAACATTATTGGGAATCAATGACTTGGAAATTAATCTGGCTAGTTGTTGGAGACATCGCTCCTAGAATAAGTAATAGAGGTTTGTATGTACTTCAAAGTCACAGAGGGAAACAAAGAATTATTTCTTGAAACACATGGTATTAGTATCGATTAAAAAAATGTATTGGGTTGAGGAATAGGTAGTTGTGACTTTCCTATAAGAAGAGTTGAAGACTTTAAGAAATACGTGGGCAATAGAAGGAATAGTAGAACTATCCAACTAGCAAGGAGACCATCGTGGCTTATAATAAACAAATATCTTATGAGTCATTTTTGAGGAGCCATGTCAATCAAGAGCTTAATATTCCAGCTAAGCATAGAAAAACTAGAAGCTTTAAGAGGAAGAGTTTATATTATATATATAAAGTTTGAACAATTTTTTGGAAAGAAATTCAATTATCGGGTTCTTTAATCATTAACAGGGAGTGCATAGGAGGTGTTGCTTATTTTGTATTGTGAAGGCTTTGCATCCAAGGTATATGTGGGACATACAAAATTAAGCTAAGGTGCTATTGCTATTCTACCAAGTCAGGGGAATAATACCCTTATGCATTCAATGTGCCAAATATATATATATAAGAAGATACATTCCTGCAGTCGTTAAAAATATAATTTTGTTAATTGCTTTTTAGTGGTTTGATTACCTTCAATGTTCTTATTTTTATTATGTAAATAATCAGAAATTAGAGGTACTTTCCTAAAGTGGCTTCATGTGGAATAACCATTAATTGAATATATGACATGATTATTAATCATAAATCAGTGAAAAAATTCAGGTCAACACATATTGGAACTATTTGACGGAATGCCTAAACTGATTAAGTGGTGTAGGAAATCGAAAAAAATTATGCAAATCAGGGTAGGTTCTTACAATCTCACTGGCATTCACCAAACTTCCACACTTGACATGACATACATGTAAATAAGTTTATCATGAAAAATTAAGTATCATTTGAGGATGCATGTTTGAAGTAACTAAAGATATGAAAAGTAACCTTTAAGGAAGGGTAGTGTATAATAAGAAAAATGTGCAGCGTTTCTTTCAAGTGGCCTCTCATTTTTTTATATAAATTTTAAATGCTTTACTAGTAACTTCTAATAAATTCTCCTCTATTTTGTGCTTTGATGAACAATCATACACCATCATAAATCATCAATTTTGTTACAGGAAAGAAGGGTGTTGGCAAAAGTTGAGGAATTGGGCTACACACCTGTTAGCTGCATTTGCTTAAATTTCCTAAAGACTTCAAATATTAAATTATATTTGCAAACTTTAAAACTACATCTTTGACTACTGGAAAATCAAAGAAGACTGGAAGGTCCTGTCCGAGGAAACTCCAGAGAATGGAAATTTTGGAGGTTGAAATCCATTTTATTCCTCAACCTTCTTTGTAAATAATAAACAATTTATGGAATCTAAGCAAGAAATTGTTCCCAAAACAAATCATTGATTTATTTCTTGTTAGACCCACTGCTCATGCCATTATCTATGTCTCCTATGATATTCTCCTCACTTTTTTCATTATCCATTTTCTTCTCCAACATGGCCTTTGATGCTTGGCCTAGAAATGTTGTCTCCACAAGCATGAATTCCTAATCTCTCTTTGTTAACTATGTTATATTGTGCAAACTTACATCATCAAAGTTGTCAGTTTGAACAACCTTTTCCATGTCCTTTGTGGTGCTAAATTCAATTAGAGAAGAGAGAAGATTCAAACTCAATTGAAGGAATATTAGGAGCAATGCATCCTACCAACCCTGACAATGGCACCATATCTGTAGGTTTAAAGAAGAACATAATTCTTATAACAAAAAGGAGTTTAGGTTTGATAAGGAAGATCTATGAATATTTGAAAGCTCAAAAAAGATGGTTGATTTTGTGATGTCCTCTTCCTAAGTAGTTCAATATGCTAGACAGTTAGCCTATTCATGGGTTCTCGTAGGCTAATGTGTTAAGGTTAGGGAATCCTTGGATTTGGTTGGTTCCAGCAGTTGGCAATGTTAGGTGTTGATATGAGCTCAGGAGGTTATGATGTGTGGAATACCACTTTCTAGTGTGGTTTTGGATGTTTTCTTCTATACTTTACTATTTTTAGTAAGTCAATTTGGGGTACCGATAGGGTTAGTTGTCATTATTTCTAGTTTTAGCTATGTTAGAGGAAGCATTTAATGTCGGCATCCAAATATTTACTATGATCTAGGATTTTATTTTAAATAATGATACTTTATAAACTTTATCATTATTTACTTTTATTAAGTGACTTTATGAAGGGGGATTTTGGGAGACATTAGGAGTTTTTAAATTTAATAGAGTACTTCCTAAGTTGGATACCCAACTTGAAAAAAACAAAGAAACATTTAAAATTTAAATAAAATGCATTTAATGCAATTTGGCATGTGGGTTTTGAGGAAGCATAGAAAAGAAAAAGTTGGAGCTCATTTGGCATTCATGTTGAACTCGTTATTTTGACATTCTTTGTGGTTGGAGAAGTTGGTTCTTCTTGGTTTCTGAGGACAAAACCCCTTGCAAGCGACATTCTCCATGTTGTTGGAAGAGACAATCTGGAGGATTACCTGGTGATTTCATTCAGAGATCATAGTTGGGAATATTTGTGAAGTTTCTATTTCAGTTGAAGGAGGCTATTGCATAGCAGACTTATAGCGGCAGATTGGAGGAGTTTTGTGATAGATTTATTGTTGTTTTTACCTCCCAAAGCTGGTTGTACCATCTTGGTTGGGGCGTGGAATTTTGTGAGTTGCTTGACTTAGGTTTTGAGTAGCTTGTTGAGGATTTGGAGGCATCTAGGGTGATTTTGTTGGGTATCATAGCTTCATCCATAAAAAAATTCATTGTTGGTTGTAGCATCTCATTTTTTAAGCTTGCAGGAGTTGATTTCATGTACAAAAATTATCAAAGTCAATAACAATTTATGGGTGTGTTTGAAAAAGATATGTAATGCAATTTAATGATTTGGGTTGCTCTTACTTTTCAACAATATTGTATTTTCATATCATAAATTAAATTTGGAAATTTCTACTATTTGCATTTTTTAACATTGTGTAAAATTTGAGTTATTTAACTATTGCAAACTACTTTATTTCTGTCATTATTGTTAAAAGAAACACCTTCTGTATTTTTTTCTTCTTCCTCTCTAAAACACATCAAAACAAACAAACACAAATAACAGGGCAAAACAAGGGTGTATATTGTAGTTTTTTTGTACTATCGAGTCTCATCAATCCTTTAGTAGAAGTAAAATAGTGTTTCTAAAGTTGAATAGTTAATAAAATCATGGGTAGAGAAGCAAACAAAACCTTCCATGTCTCAACAACTAGAACTTTGAGATTGTTGTAGGCATTCCTAGTGAACATAAAGATGAAAGGAAGGTTAACATCAAAAATATTCAAATATGAAGAAACCTTACTCATAATTCTCCCCGATGACATGGCATCAAAAAATGGTAATTAGTGATTGGAATGATTTATTCATGAGCTTAGAAAATGACTTGGCTAACTCAAACCCCAAACTAACTACAAGGGTTGATTGAAGGATTACAACAAATTGAAGCGAACCCAATACTTGAGTAGGCTATGATTAGCATAAAAGTGTTGACTTGGGGACTCTACACCTTACCATTCATCTAAGTATTTCCCAAAATCTACTCAATCATAAGTACAAGATGAGGAAGTTCAATGATGAAACAATACTGGAAATCTTTGCTCCCTTTCAAATGGTCAAAATGTGACTTCAAGCCAGTATCCTTGTTTTCCTCTTCTTTATTTTTAATTATTTGATTCACTTTAGGTTCCCTATCTAATGTATCCTCTCTCTTGTGGGACTTGACCTTTTGAATTTCTTTCCCTTTCAAATGGTCAAAATTTGTCTTTTGAGGATGATACTCTAATTGCTAATTGCTTAGAACCTGGGTTGTTTTTATGTGCATTCATGTTTTCTTGGAATATGAAACTGATTGGAGCTTCTTTCTTGATCAACATGCCTCAAGTCTAATAAAAGATTTATTACAATTTCTATTAGAATAATATGGAATCCATAAATAAAG
This sequence comes from Sequoiadendron giganteum, assembly GCA_007115665.2. NCBI lineage: Eukaryota > Viridiplantae > Streptophyta > Pinopsida > Cupressales > Cupressaceae > Sequoiadendron > Sequoiadendron giganteum. The sequence goes on along the minus strand of CM021102.1, from coordinate 490,783,166 downwards.
ATCCTCTTTTCACACATATCCAAATATGAACTCTTGAGATCATATCTTCTAGGCAATCTATCCAATAGCTCACTTGTTATTTCTATGCTCTTACACCTCATATACATATAATAGGGTAGATGCAACTCGAAAGACACAAAAAAATTATAATTTAATATTAACAATTTTCTAAGACTTCAAGATGAATTAGACCTTTACAAATAAATTGGAGTACTAATATGACCATTGGTGGACTCAAAAGTTTAAAAATTGCATGGTTAAAATTGAGGATAACAAAGTGGGCATGTAATAAGAGCAATATTGAGTCAAGAAGGTAGACTAATAGATTTTTCAATGAGAAGTTGAATGATGCAAGGAGGAAAAATTCAATATATAATTAAGAATTTTATGCCATAATCTAAGCATTGAAAAGTGGAAACATTAATTGTTATATCCAAAGAATTTATGTTTTTGATTAAAGTAAAAATAGGTTTTGAAGGGACCCCGAAACCCTTTACAAGCAGATTTTGAATGGATCTAGAACCCTTAACCAGAAGGTTGAAAAATCTAAAAGACATGAAAGCACATACAACCAAGCATAAAAATGCAACCACAATCGGCTACAAAGCCTCAAAACAACTAGCAATCGGCCAAAAACCAGCCCCCAAACAAGAACCTTCAAGATTTGCATTTAGAATTACTCTTGTGGGAGCGGAGAGTCATGTCAAAAGGAGGTTTAAAGGACTTATCTTTTTTTCCCTTTACAGTGATCCAACCCTCTTCCACTTGTGTTGACTTATCAAGCCAAGCCAATGCACAATTATCCTGAAAAGGAAAGCCAACAACTGTTGTCTTAAAGATTTGATCTGTATTCCTCTCAGCAGGCGTAGCCAAATCAGGAGAGCCACCTGAAATGATAGCCGAAGCACAGTCACCAGAAGTGGCAGCCAAAGGCCCACTCTCAATCTCAAAAGGGGTCACAATATTGTTGTGTTGCAAAGCATCATTAATCCTGCGAATAGAGACAGTCGGAGAGAAAGCCTCAAGGCTCTGTGATTCCTGAGCAGCCACCTCAGAGAAACTCCTTGGTTGCCCAACCTTCTTCACAATCGTATAGTGTTGTGGAGAAGCATCTTTCCACCATGTAGCATTCATGGCTTTTTTCTCAAACCCACATTGTGCAGCAACATGACCTGTTTTGAAACATCTTCTACATCGAAAGGGAATCCCTTCATAGTCCAAAGCTTGGACCCAAGAACTCTTAGAAGTTTTAAGTAATATTTCGGCAGGCAACCCTTTTGAAATATCCATTTCAACCAATATGCGGGCAAAGGTAGAGTGAAAAATATCAAAAGATGCATCATCCACCAACAAAAAATCACCAAGAGCCTCACCCACTTCCTCTAAAAGGGAGTCAGACCACAAATGGAGTGGAAGATTAGGAAGCTGAACCCAAATCGGGATTTTATTGAAAGTTTCATAAGAGGGGTTGAAATCAGCATGACAAGGCTTGATCATCAACAAAAATTTATATCCTCCCAGCTAAAAAAGTGATTACATAAGATTTTATTTTTATCCAAATCAATGTCAAATTTAGCAACAAAAAACACCTTATCCATGGGGAAGATATGAACTTTACCAGTTATTAAAGGCTCCCATTCTTTTGAGATCCAGGAGTGCAGCTGAGGGAGGGAGGGCCAAAAACCCTTAAACTGACAAATCACCCCATGGGAGGAGAAGGCAGAAGCATTAAAATCGATTTCCTCTTTCGTCTCAGCAGTCAAGTCAACAGAGAAAGCAGTAGCCACATGAATAAACCCGCCAAACGGGGGTCTCCCAAGCTGAGAACTTTGTGCCGAAGACAATTGGTTCACCCAGTCCTTGCCAATACTGCAAAACCAATGTTCTCTACTCCGTTGGCCAGAAAGGACCTTCTCCCCAGCAAAACGGCTAGTAGAGGAGCCCAACGCACCCAGATCTGCCACGACCTGAGCCACCACGATCGCAACCCCATGCTTTCGGACACCATCGCGAGAGGAACACCCACCACCGGAAGAAACCACTCCATCGGCTGCCTGAGAAAGCCCGTTCGCATGGGCATCAGGGTTAGCCACTTGAGAGAGCCCGAGAAGCACCATTGCAATGTATTTTTTCTTATCCAAAGAATTTATGTTACACATGAATCATCAAGCATTGAAATATTTGAATAGTCAAGGTAGTAAGTTGATTCAAAGACATGTGAGATGGGTTGAGTTTATGCAAATTTATTCTTTTGTATTGAAACATAGGAGTGGAAAAAATTCAAATAAGGTTGTTGATGAGTTAAGTAGGAGATAGAATTTTCTAATACAATTAAAACTGGAAGTGGTGGGATTTGATTAATTGAACCATTTGTATGAAGTTGATCTTAATTTTTTATAATCATCAAAAAAATGTAGAGAACTAGTAAGCATGGATGTAATTAAGTGGCTTGATTATCTAATTTAGAGTGGTATGTTATTCAAGGGTGGTCAATTGTGTATCACTAGAATCTTAATGAGGGGAAATCTAATCAAAGAGAAGCATAGTAGTGGTTTACTTGGTTATTTTGGAGTTGATAAGACAATGGCATTGGTAAGTGAAAACTATTTTTAGCCACAATACTATAAGGATGTCGAGAAGTATGATTAAAGTTGTAGGATTTGTCAAATTAAAAAAGGAAGTAGTCAAAATGTTGGATTGAAAAATCCATTACCATTTTTGGAGAAACCTTGGGAGAACATAGATAGCTCATGATTTGGTATTTGTAGTTGTAGAATAATTTTCTAAGATGGAGAATTTCATTCCATGTAAGAAAAAAAATGATGTGGTACATGTAGCTGTTTTTTATAAAGAAGATGTGAGGTTGCATGTGTCGCCAAAAAGCATAGCTTCAAATAGATACAATTTTTATTGGATTCTTTTGGAAGACCTTGTGGAAGAAGATAAACACAAAGTTGAAATCTAGTTTCACATATCACCAAAAGATTGATGGGTAGCTATAAGTTGTGAATAGGATTTTGGGAAATTTACTGAAATGTTCGGCAAGAAGAAGACAAAAAATTGGGATGTGGTCTTGGCACAAATGGATCTTACATATAATAATTCAATGAATAGGAGAATGGAGAAAACACTATTTTTGGCAGCATATGGCGGTATTCTAAGGAATGTATTAGATTTACATATCATACGTGAGGAGAAGAGAAGTGTAGATGTAGAAGATCTTGTAGAACACATGAAATAGGTTTATACATAGGCTAGAAACTAGTTGGAAAGATGAATGGTTGATACAAGGAGAAGGTAGATGAGAGGTTGACATAAGGAGTATGAATAGGAGATTAAGTGATCCTATATCTTAAAAATGAAATGAATAGGAGATTAAGTGATCCTATATCTTAAAAATGAGATATTCCCAGTGGTCACATATAACAAGTTGAATATAAAGAATTTTGGTCCTTGTAGAATGTTAAGAAAGTTTGATTCAAGAAATGCATATGAAGTGGGCTTGCCTAAAGGCTTAAGAATATCACTAGTGTTTAACATTATATAACTATGGGTCATGAAGGAGAGTTAGAATAAGTTTGAGTAAAGTTAGAATAGTATATATAAATATCACAATACTAGATGGAATACTTTAAAGAAATTCTAGACCGTTGAGTTAGAAGAAGCACTAAAAATAGGCAGTATGAAGAGTTTTTTATCAAATAGAAGGGAAGGAAACTAATTATTCATCTTGGATTTCTAAGGCTAAGGTAGACCTTTTTTTTCCCTCTAGTCCCCAAAAATGAAGGATTCACTTTTTAAATTACCTTGGGTGTCTAATCCAAGAGCATCCTAGGTATCAAAGAAATCTTGCATCATCATCAAAAAACATTTTCTTTCATGTTTGTTTGTTTTGTATAGGTTTATAATAATGTACTATTCATTATTGATCATTGCAACATATGGTTATAATTTAAAATGAAAATAATTAGTTCCAAACTCATTACCGAATTGTAGTAATACTTGGTTACATTTTAAAGCTTCTTGGGCTAAGGGAGTTTAATGGTGTGAGCCACATCAAGATCCACTACATGATTCTCACTACATTCATTCTAGAAGGTTTCCTTTTACATGTTTCATGGTTGCACATTTCATCTTGCATTGAGATTTGCACCATCTTGCAAATAATAAATCATTCCTAAGGCTAAAGGATCGCTATATAAACATCACCCATGATCATTTAGAAAAGGGGAATTAATGATGGAGAATTAGAGGTGAATTAGAATGTTTGGTAGCAAAATAAAAGTTTTGTATTATAATATCATTTGAGAATTCTATAATTTTCAAATATTATTTCCCATATAACATTGAAACCTAGGGCCTCATATTGTAAGCCTATTGTGCTAGACTATATTCCATGACCATGAATCAATAATGATCAATATATTATTTTTTATTTCATTGAGTTTCACAATATGTGGTGTATTTGGCTACATGGCTGAATAATATTTAATTGGACCCTCTAGCCATGACTACATCAACTTTTTATTACATATTTATATTGATCCTAATTAGTATTAACAGCATTATTTTTTTACCTGGGTTTATGGAAGTAAAGGAATAATCAAATATTCAGGGATGAGGAGAGAAGCAACTGGGAGGTCATCCTGATCATAAAAATCTAGATCAAGGAAAACATTGAGGCTGGTAGTTATGGTTTCTCCAAAACCTCGTCAAATTACAAAGAAATGAGGATTAATCAAAACTAGGGAATCAAGAAGGAATTAACTAAACTTAATTGGTCAAAGATGCTAACTAGATTGGCTACTTTGTGGAGCCCTCCGTAGAAGGATTAGGTTATGTGCAATTTTGATGGGTGCTCAAAAGTCAACCCAGGACAAGCTGGTGTTGGGGTCTGTTAAGGAACCATAAAGTCAAATGTATTGTGAGCTATGGGGTGAATATGGGAGTCTGCTCAAATAATAAAGCTGAAGCTATGGCAGATTTGGGGGGCTTCAATACTTTGAAGGAGCTCTGGGTTTTCAAAAAGTCATAATAGAAGGGGACTCTAAGATTATTGTGGACATCCTAAACGAAGAGGTTGCACCACCATGGGAATTGAAAAACTTAATTGATAAATGCCAAATCATTAAGAAGTCTTTTACCAATTGCAGGGTGCAACATGTGTATAGAGAAGGAAATAAAGTTTTCGATTGTCTCACCAACGTGGCTCTGAGCTATAGGGGTTGGACCTGATGGACTTATGGGAATATGTCAGAGTCTTTAAGAGAATCCTAAACGAAAAATTTGAAAATGAGTACTACATGCAAAAATGAAAGGTTGATGTTATACGAGAAAAATGAGTACCAAGTGGTGCTTTCTAGCTTTCTGTGTAATGATGATATTGGTTGTACGATGTTGTATCAGAGGATCTTGGCTGGTAGTATTATTAATAATTTTTTTGTTATGAAGGTGATCAAAAATCACATGAATATTTTCAAGTTGTTAAGGGTCATCATTTCTATGCATGCCGATTTGCCTTGTGTCAGATATTCCCGCATTTCTAAAGTGGAGAAAGGTATGAAAATTAATGGGGAGTTTAATACTTGTAAGAAAAATGATGGATTTTTTACTCTAAGGAATGTGACATGGGACTTAACAAAAATAAACTTCTCGATTCATATTTCCTTATTGGCTCTTTATGTTATTTGGCGTAAGAAAGGTTTCTGCATCCTGAAAAGAAAGAAGGTGTGGGAGATTATGAAGAAAAGTGTGCAGCAACTAAAGAATTTGCAAAAAAGAAAATGGGAGGACCTAGGAAGAGAATGGAGCCACCAAATTGTCAAGCCCTGCAACATAATGTGGATTTATGGAGAATGTTTGAAAATGTTGGTATGGTCCCGTTCTTCCAATCCCTGAAGGGATACAACGAGAACCTTATGGCTAAATTTACCAACTCCTGGAGGAATGGTAATGTCACCATTGGAGCTGTGAAGTTTGAAGTAATGACTAGCTTCATTACTAAAGCTACTGGGCTGCAAAATCAAGGAACTAAAGTTGATAAAAAAGTGGGGCAGACTACCAGAGGTTTATTGACAAATTCCTGTACAAAGGGGAGAATCTTAAAAGATTTCAGAATAGGTATGCAAGATTGGAACTCCCTCCTCCCTTTGCTTTAGTTATTATGTTTGCTATGTGATACTTTACTCTTGAGGGAAGGTATATGTCGATACATGTGTACCATTTTCCCCTGCTTAACCACATTCAGCATGGCGAGAGAGTCAATTTGCCTTTTTATCTATTGTCCTCCCTACAACTCCATATCAAGGAGGGAGCTAATCCTCCCCTCCACCAAGGTCTAATGCTAACCTTGTACAAGTATGCTCTGGCTTTGAACCCCCATGGTAACCCCTTGGTGGGAAGAAATGAAAACCTTGGTCACTTTGAAGAGGTTAATGAGGAACAACCTATGGATGAAAACCTTGTTGTTGAAATCTCGGCTGAGGAACCTAACCTCCATCTGCCTTTTGTTGTTGATGCTAGGAGAGTGCTTATTACTGCTAAAATTCAATCTTCAGTGGCCAATGTGTCCAACCCTTCTACTCCCGTGTCGCAGAAGAGTGAGGAAAAAATAACCTTTGAAATTGAGCTCAGGAAAAAATAACCTTTGAAATTGAGCTCATTAGAGCCACGCCTGAAAAAAGAAAACATTTACCTTTGTTGTTGGAACTTCCCAAGGAAAAGAAACCCAAATGTGACTTAAACCTTAGGGATTTCATCAATATTACTGAGGAAGGGACTCAAAATGAGGAGGAGGAGTCTTTGCAAGGGTAGGGAAGTGGTGGGAGTGGAGGGAGAAGATCGGCCTGGCTTGCAAAAGTTGCCTCGAAGGATTAAAAAGGGAAATAAAAAATGACTGTGTGTGAAGAGGAGGATCTGGTGTATGAATAATTTGAAGCCCAAGAGGAAGACGATTCTGAGGATGAGGATTTTGAGGATACGGCTTATGATATGGGTGAAGAAGGCTTAGAGGAGGACAAGGAGGAGGAAGAGGAAGAACAAGCTGAACAAATTGAGGATGAAAAGGAGGAAGGAAATGTGCAGGAAGTTGGGGCCTTGGGTTTGGATAATAAAATTGAGGACTCAAGAAATGAAGTTTTAAAAAGCAGACTAACTTTCGTGCAGGTTCAGTTTGAAGATATGGAGAAGGCTCTAGTTACTCTCATGAAGGTAATGAATAGATTGATGAGGAGGGTGATGTTGGGTGTGACTTCTGGGGAATTCAAAATCACCAAGAAGCTGAGGAAACAGGGGAAACTGGATGCCTTGAAGATTCTGGATGAGACGAAGAGTCTTGACAGGAGAGAATATATTTCTCTCATGGGAGAGTATGGGGACCTATTGAAGAAAGTCAAATAATGGCTTTTTGGTGCTGCTTTGTTGTTTTTGATGAGTTTTTTGTCATTTTGTTATAATCTCTCGGACTGCAATATTTTTTTGGTTATGATTTGGTGGAATACCACCTAGGACACTGTGGACTTAATTAATGGTTTACGCAGATCTAAGTATGCTTCTAGACTCTTACTGTTTTTTATTAGTATTGGTTGGTCTATGGTTACTAAGGTAAATGTTAGCCTGCGAGCTAATACTGTAGTTGTTTTTTGGTTTGCTGGTGGTGTTGTTTCCCACCTTTTTTCTATTTCCTTTTGTCTATTGTTGTAACCATGGGATCAAAGCCCTTTCCTGCTTATCTAATCAAAAACAACATTAAATTTTATATTTCAATAAAAATAGATCTATAAATTATTTTTCTTATCAAAACTAATTTGTCATTTTACATAAACCCTTGTTAATGCATTTCACAACACATTTCCAATTAGCAACGAATCAATCACATATAGTCATGGTAATGTTTTAGATCAATTTTTAATTATAATTCAATCATTTTTGTTATGTGTGCTCATAAAATAAAATTGGATTTTATACTCAATTATCCCTCACATAATAAATCGTAGGGTTTTGATATCAATTTCAATTTATAGTTTTAACTAACCAAAATCAAATTTCTCTAATTCTCAAAGTCATCAGATTTATTATCTACGCAAGTTTTCAACTATTAGTAGATCCAAATCTCCAGAATCCTAGGTTTCATCAATAAATTCAAACACAATTTCATCATAAAATAAAATAATATCCTTATTGAATTTTAAATACAAAATAGATTATGATCTACAAGCATTATATGCATAGATGTCAATCTTTCAATATAACTTGATAACATCATTGATGTTAAACCCTCGAAATCTCACTCTCTAGTGTGCAATTTCAATTCCTTCACTAATCCTTTCCAATAATCTTTAATTCTTAATTTGTTAAAATATCCCTATACATAAGTTGAGATAATGTCTTGGAAAAAATTTATACTTCTATAAAATCCCCTCTAAAATCAAAACCCTAGTTCCTCCAATTAGAAATTCTAATAACAAAGTTAATTTAAATCAAGAATACATGATTTAAACTATTATACATTTAGTCATGCACATTCCTTAACTATAGCAGACTAATAAAATAAACATTATTTCCAATTCTATTTAAATAATTATCTTCTCATAATTCAAATATATATCGTGCTATTACTTTTAATAATGAGGAATAAAGTTTTCTAATTTATCCATTCAAGAAATCCTATATTCAAAGTTTTTTTCTTTAATTGGATAAAGAATAAAAATAGATCATATTACATCAAAAACAAAACTAAAATAGCGGTCCCTAATAGGCCACCATTAAAGAGCAAAATTTGTTGCTACAACAACAATAATTACAGTAGTTTCAGTAATAGAACATACAACAAGTAGATCTCTTACAGAGAAAATTGAGAAAATACTGAACGTCGCTAATAAAAAAATATTGAAACACTAAACAACAAACAAATGGACAGTCATTTAGAAGAAAGCTCGAGAAACTCGGCATCCAAAAGAGCAAAGAATCCTCCATAACCTTCAAGTCCTCCAAGAAACAATCTCCTTAATAATTCATCTATCCTTCAACCAACTATAATCATGTTTGAACATTGCAAATAGATATTTTAAGATCATTGTTAGTTTGTAAATAATTATAAAGTAAACTAACCACATTTGTAATTGGTAGAGAGAGATTCTAACAAATTATTTGAATTTCAATTTTAAGAGGCTGAGAGATGTCGGAGAAGACTATGGAGCAACATAACTTCAAAATAAATTTTAGGATGACCTACCTGCACAATTGAGTGAGGATATTGTGGTGAGGGGAGACATCAAGGAGCATAGTTTTCCATGAAAAAGTATGCTTGAAGAGCCTTTCAGAAGCAAAGATAAAATGTAATCCCACAACTTCTAATCATGAGAGAAAAACTAGAAATCATGTTTTATGGACTCAGATTTAGCACAGAAGGGGCATGATAATGGAGGATGGAGAAATTTGAGGCAATTACCAATAGGTAGCTTAACATGAAGAATCTTACATGCCAAGATTTAGGATTGAGCATCGACTTTAGAATTCCAAATTTGATGGCTAATCACATTCTAATTTGTCCGACTCAAATTGCAGTTCCACTTGACATTAAAACAAGGTAAAAGAAAAAATGAATGGATTTGTTGTCTATAGATGGTTTTGAGGGGAAAAAAGAAGATATTATGTTTATTAGGCCATTTCCAATCTTTCAAAAAGCTAAAAGGATAAGGAGAGGATAAAAGACAAAAAGGATCAGGGGGACAAGTTATTGGATTTGAAGAAGAGGTTGTTTAGTGGGAAAGGTCAAGTTGAAAATAGTTTGTAATTACTGCCAAGACTTCAAATTGAAGTTGATGGGATCCCACAAATCATGAAACACTTGAATTCCCTTTTTAAAAAGATTCTTTCCTTTAAAAAATTTAATAGCCCTAAGGGGTTTTCCATCTTTTTGAATTAGATAATTCCACCATATGGATGAATTTGCACAGCTTAGGTTGTGACTAAAATATTGATCATACCAAACCAACTTCTTCAAGGTTATCCATGCTTTCCAAATAGAGTTGAATGGAGCAAACCCATGAGTTTTAAAATAAGGATCCAAAAGGATTTTATCATTCCAATTGACCTTATCCCAAGCATGGCTAGCAATTACAGATTGAATGCGAAGTCAAACCAAATGCTTCTAAGGAGCCTCTCCTTCCAAAGCTTGTATGATCTATTTGTTGGCAAGGTAAATGCCCTAAGTATAAGGGTCAATAATCCCCAACCCCCCTTTGTCCTTTTGTTGAAAGAAATGTAACCAAGATGTAGAAGGATAGCCTTTTTTCCCCATTTGGCCCAAATAAAACTCTTGATTAGTTGAGTTAGTTGGTTATAGCATTTTTTAGATGGCAACCGACAAAAAGAGAAGTAAACATGACTCGCCAAGAGGATTTTATTGGAAATTTGGATACAACCAGCCATAGAAAGGAATCAATTGGTCTAACTCAGAATTTTATCTTTTAATTTAGTCATAACCAATTCCACATATATTTGAGGGAGACTCCAATCCCAAAGGGTATGCCAAGGTATTTGGTGATTGTACCATGTTTAATTTCATGCCATTCACTAGGGATACAAGGCGAATGTGGGCTAGGATGAGTCATAATGAATTCATTTAATGCATGGAAATCTTGGATCCTAAGTACAAAATAAATCCAAAATAGCAAGAGTATGAGTTACTTCATCTGTTGAATTTAGGATAAGCAACATGCTTTCATTAGTAAAATGGGAGTTAAGAACTTTGACATTACTAGGCAACAAAATACCATAGATAAGCTTAGAAGCATGGTCATGTTGAAAGAGGTAAGCAATGGAATTAACAACTAAAACAAATAGGAATGGTGCAAGGGGCAGACTTAGTGTATAGATTTTTGTAAGGGGAATTAGGGGGAAAGGGATCCATTGACAAGAACTCTAGCATTGGCATCAATGAACATCATTTTAATTTTCTTTCAAATTTTGGTTCCAAAACCTAGCCATTTTAACATATTAAGAATGAAAGGCCAGCGAATGCAATCATAATCTCTATCAAAATCGAGTTTGATAATTAGAGCATCCTAAGCAAATTGTTGGGCTCATTCAACAGTTTCCAAAGCCAAAACCAAATTGTCAAGAATAAATCTGCCACCCAAAAAAAGAATTTGTTCTAGCCTTACAATGTCTTGGGTTATATACTTTATTTGACAAGACAAGGCTTTGGAAATAATTTTATATGAGGTGTTAAGAAGGGTAATAGGCCGCCATCCATTCATTATGTCTTCATTTTTTTCCTTTGGATATTAGTTTAATTAGTCCTTGGTTTATGATTTCCTCCAAGGAGACTATCTCAATGCCTTCAAGATAAACATAATAAAAGTCTTCATGTATAAGAGACCAAAGAGCTCTATAAAATTCAATTGGGAGCCCATCAATTCTTGTGCTTTTCTCCAAAGCCATACTATAGAGAGCCCCATCTAACTCTTCAATGGAAAGGAGATGGTCAGGGTAGTTTCTATAATCAGGATCTATTTTACAAGGGATACAACCTACAAAAATTTCTTCAACAATAGGAAGAAGAGGATCACCAACCGAATCATCAATAAATAGGCTTTTAAAGTCCTCATAAAAGATTTAAAAAATAGCAGATTGGTTGGTATGTATGGAGCCATTTACAACTCTTATACTAGAAATATGATTTTTTATGTTTATGCTGCAAGAACTGAAGGAAAAATTTTGACCCTCTATTCCCATCCTTGATCCATTGGAGATGAGCACAAAGTTGGGCTCCTTTTCCTTTGTTAACAACCAACTTTTGGAGTAAATTTTTAGTTTTAGCCACATATTGTTGGAGGGAAACATTAAGAGGATTGTAAATGAAAAGAGAACGATTATTTTCTGGTTGAAATTTAAGGGATTTTTCTAGTCTATGGTATTTGGTAGCAAGTCTTCACCCATAGCCATGAAGGAATAAAGTGCCATGGGCAATGGTTCTCACCCACCAGCTGATCCACCTATCATGTTGAGGCTTTGGTTCATCTTTCTATATAGCTAAGAGGCCATCAATGCAGTCTTGTTTTAAATTAGAAACATTTAATTTGTATGGAAGATCATTGGGGAGAGCAGGGGAATCAATAAGGGAAAGGTTGGTAAAGATGGGGAGATGATCAGAAAGAGAGTTTGATAGGTCAAGGTGAACTAAAAGACCAACATGGGAGGGAAAAATATGATAGTTTGGGGAGATGTAAAATCGATCCAAATGACTTATTCTCTTCAAAAAACCCTCACAACAATTATTCCAAGTAAACCAACGTGGCATATGAGTGCTAACTTTACCCAAGAGAGGATTATAGACTCCTAGGGAGTTTTAAGCTAAAGTCTAAGCTTCAAAAATATTATGGTATAGTAAGGAAGAACTACCCCAATTTTGATTAAATGGATGCTCAACCATGTTGAAGTCACCCCCCAAAATCCACTTGATAGTAGGGAGATGAAGACGAAGCCATCTCCAAGTTGAGTTTGCTCGGAGGATTTTGGAGTGTAAATAGAACAAAAGCCATATAAAGTGCCTTAGAAAAGAATAGTAGTCCAAATACAATAGTTGTATGGGTTATATCCAAAAGCGATAACTTGTTTGAAAAGCCAAGGAGCAAGACCTAAGACTTCCCTCAATGTGTTTTGTGTGAAGGAAAAAAGCTTGTTGCTAAATAGAGGAAAGAATGGAATCCAGACACACAACATTGACTTTCACCTCTTGAAGCATTATCACATTATTTGGATTGTTCTAAATAGAGTTCTTAACATGATACTTCCAAGCAAGGATAGTTAATCCTCGAACGTTCCAAGATTGGATGTGACCTTTCACTATGAAGAGTTTGGAAGAGTTTCCTCATCCATCATCAACGTTGTGAACTTTTTCCCTGAGATGCAAGCTTGGGCATCCTTTATATTATTTGTGTAAGGTCATTCCCTAGAGGAGGATTTGGATCAGGATTGCATGGGACTATTTGGATAATTTGGGCTTAATGACAACAAGACTATTTTTGGGCATAGATAGAGACTCTTTTTGTCTTTTAGTAGCTCTATCTACATCTTTTGACACAACTTCCTTGAAGGACTAATGACTAGCTGTGGTTTTGAGGTGAGGTGAGGAAGATGGCATGGAATGTGTAGGGGTGGTAGGTTGTGGGTGTGGTTTTATTGTGGGTGGGATGGGTAACAGGAGTAGATTCCATATTTTCTTCAGTGGGGGTAACAATTACAAGGCTAGAACTACTTGGAGGTGCTTACTATGGGTGTGGTTTATAGACTAAGAAGTCTTGAATGAGATGGACTTCTCAATGACAATAGAAGCAAACATTAGGTTTATTTAGATATATAATATGTTGTTCAAATTGAAATCCAGGCCCAACCAGTTTGCCAGTTTTAGGAAGAGGTTGTGTTAAGTCCATCTCAACACATGCTGTTGGTTTCACACGTAAACTAGCCCATTTATAAGAATGTTGTTTACACCATAGGACTCTACCTAGTTGAGAAGCAATGTCTTGCAAAAATGGATGAAAGGCCAAGTTAAGGAATGGGAATTCTACCCACATAGGGTATTTGGATTTAGATATTCCTTCTGAGTGGAAGTCAAGATCTCAAGCTTGAGCATAACATATTTGACCGTAGATAATCCAATTACCATATTGTAAGGTGGCTCAAGCATGGTCTGGATCAATGGAAGTATAAAATATGTATCCTCTACCCAACTCCCTAATATTTTCTATAATACAACCCTTTGATTCTTAATTATTATGAGTCTATTTAAAGAAGTCTTGTTCAGATTGGATGCCTTTGAGGAAAAAAATAATGATAGTTTTATCTTTGCAGTCAAAGATAACTTCAATAATATCATCGGGGAGCTCAAATGAAACCACTTTCCCTTTTGAGTTTTGTGGGGCATGGGCTTTGATGGTCTTTGTGTTTTGTGTATTCTCGGTTGTGTTATTCTGGTTGCACGTTGTAGAGATTCTGGGAGAAGAGATGTGGGCATCCTGGCACAATTGAGTAGTATTGAAGATTTCAATGTTTGATGACTATGTCTCCATGAATGGAGAAATTTTCAACTCAGATGCCATTTGGGAAGCATGTGAATCTATCTGAACTTTAGTGATCACTTTTTGAAAGCCCATGCTCCCTAGCTTTCTTTTTCATGCTTTATGCTTTGTTTTCAAATCCTTGTGGGCTCCAACGGCCTAAAACTGTTTATACTCACAATTGTTGTCCTTATTTTCTATGGTGGAGAGCATAACAAGGTGGATTTGGGTTTGCAACTGCAAAAGATTTGTAGTTGTAGACCACAAGCCTAAGGTTTTTATTCAAAGCTTACACATGCAACTTGCAATTCAAATACAACATGAATAATTTATTCATTCAAAGTAAATAATGATTAATTCTAAATTATTATTTATTCTAGTCTACTAATAAACTTGAATTTAACACATAATTAAATTAGCAATATAGTAAAATTATTACTTATAATTTGGTTCATTTTATTTATTCACATATAATATTATGTGTATTGCTCCACAACATTGGGTCAAAAATTTATCTTAATTAACACACAAGTCTAATTTGACCTGCCATTGTACCTGCTCTTATAATCAACAATCTCAAAGCTACTTTAGTAACATTTTTTAAATAATAATAATCCACATAATCCATATAATCCAATATTAATTTTTTAACTAATATTAATCAAAATACTCCAAACAATAAATCATCACACATATCTAGAATAATATGTAAGTACCAAAAACCACATCTAAATTATAAGATACCAAAAAGCAATAACTAGATGTAAAAAATGATTAACAAGGTTGGAATATTATAAATTCTTGAAGTGAGATCATCTAAGAAAGTATATGGGATTGTAGACATGTAAAAATGGCTTAACGCATATCACACATCCTAAAACTACATTTTTCCATTATCGGTATCACTTTCACTATGATTATTGCATTTAACATCATTTGCATCATTAACCCTATTTTCCCTTATTAATTGAATGACCTTGAATTGTTTAATTAATTTCACTATGTCATCACTAATTTAACCTTATTCCTCCTGATTAATTAAATAAACATTAATTATTTAATTATGTCTCTAAATTAATTATTTAATTAATCTACTTTCCCTCTTCCAAATTAAGTAATTAAATTAAATATTTGATTTCTCAAAATTCACTCAACATAGTCTATTAATAAATAAATGTTTATTTATTAAATCAAATACCTCTTGCACATTCCTCTCAACATTTATTAATTATTTGATTAATTAATCATCCTCACACATTTTGATTGAACAAATCACATCCAATGATTACTCAATCTAATTTGCTAATTCCACTGATTACTCCAATCCCACTAATTATTCAATCCAATCCCACTGATTATCCAATCAATTCCCTTAATTGGATTAATCAGGTCAGTTAACTAATCAATCTATTTTCTCTCAACGACTATTGATCGTCGATCTTGATCCTTCATCCTTGCATCTAGATCGTTCATCTAAAATAAACAAATCTATAAAACAACCTTCATCCCTCTCATAATTCATCTGGAGAATTTGTGGAAATGTCATTTCATTGTGATTCTTGAGAAAATTGAACAAAAACCCTTGCATTCTAGGTCATCATCATCATCATTATCAAGCTTTTCCAAACCATGGAGGCTTTATGTTGAAGAGCAATCCAACATATCAAGATCAACACGAATACATTCTAACATGGGATGGTAAGATTATGTAGTTTGAATTCATTTATGTTTCCATTCGATTGTGCTAACCTCGTTTGTTGAATTTATACTATGGAAATTACATTTCATGAGTAGGTTAGGTTTTATCCTTTTGTTTTGATTTCATTTGATTGATTTCATTAATACTAATCCTAATCCATAATTCCCCCTTACATAAATTGGCACACCCAGTGGGACCTAGGTCCTTAACTCTAACATTTTCATCACGTTTTGTGAATAGTTGCAGGTTTTGTGTCACTGCTGTCTTCTACAAGAATCACTTTTGTCAACTAGGTCGCTACAGTACCAAAATCCGAATGTGATTGTCATATCTTCTGGCCACCATTGCAGGAACATAGCTGCTTTCATTTTTTTGATTTTTTTTTAGGAACCAAGCCACTATCGTCTAGAATAAGACTGTTATCACTTTATTTTTCTACCATGATTTTCCTAAAAACAAGCCGCTATAGTCAAAACTAATCGCTTTTGTCAATTTTGTTGACAATTTTTTAACTGACTGTTGTTGCAAAGTTGCTATTGTCTATGACAAAACTGCTATTGTCATATTTTTTGGCTTCTATTGCCTAAAAAAATTGCTATCGTACCAATTACAGAGTTGCTATCATAGGTGTTAGAGCGACTATCGTACTGTTTCCCACTTCTAGTTCAATTTGTCAAAATTTCTTGGATTCTCAGCTTTTTTCCTAACCCTAACGTAATTGTTGTTTTGTTGTGTTTTGAGATTATCTAACTTTGTTGGCGCAACTCTTGTAAGGTGATGGTATATCTTTCATTAAACTACTAATCGTTTGCTTGTAGGGTTGACAAACGACCCAAGACTCTCAAAGGCTTAAACTACTAACACATTTGCTTGTAGAGCCTTCTTCAAGATCAGTTTATTTTTAAGCATTTGTATGGGTGTTTGAAACATTTGAATTTTGGTGCTTTAAAAACATGAATTGTGATCTACAACATTTCATTTGGGCTTAAGAATAATATTGCAATGAAAATAAATTGGCTTGTAGCACTTTCTTCAAAGATCATTTTATTTTCAAGCATTTGTATGAGTTTTTGAAGTCTCTAATATTTGAATTTGGTGTTTTTAAAAACATGAATTATTATCTATAACACCTCATTTGAGCTTAAAATCTAATTGCAATAAATTTCCCATCAAGTCTTTCATGATTGGCAATCCAAGTATGTATCCTCTCCCCCTGCATCTTTTAGATGATCTTAGGTGACAAGAAACACTTTGGGCTCTTTACATTTTTTGTTGGTCACCCCTTTATTAAATATGGGCCTTCTTATGAGACACGTCCCACAACAGAGAACTCATAGGTGACCATAAAATCATGTTTACTAGTGGGCTATATTAAAGCATGTGAAATTGAAATAAAGTAACATAAATTTGAGGTGTGAATGCCATAACGTGCCAATAGATCTCGTGTGAATGTAATGGGTTCCACGGGCTAGGTTAGAGACTTAAGTGGATCACATATTTGATGCATACCTCTGGTGTTCACGATTGTTATTACACACCTTGTATCTAGAAATCAATCCAAGTCTTTCTGAAATGTTCTTCAAAGTAGTGCATGGGAATAACACTGTTCCCAAAAGTTACCACGTTTGGTTTATAGTCGAGGAATAAGGCTTCAGAGTTTATTCTCTTTGACAAAGCTAGGAGTATCAAGATGGTACATTTCCTTGATATTTCCTATTTGAACCCTCTATAGATATGGATTCATCACTCTTTCAGGGGTGAGGTAAACCTACAACAAAGAACGTACCTTTATTCCTCACGGTGTAATTTGACTGATATTCTTCAAGCTATACCAATGGATCTTAATGGAAGAAGGACCACAAAATATCCCCCTTTACCATTGAATCATTTATTACAATATTTTTATCTACATTATGTATCACTTGTTCTCAAAAAAATCACCAAAGCATCAGATTAAAAACATTCAAACTTGTAAAAAAATTGAAAAATGGTCACAAATTGAACATTGTCAAAACTAGGTCGCTACTGTCAATTTTACCGCTTTTGTTCTAGAATCCTATTGTGCTCATCCTAAAATCTAACCACTTTTGTGCATAGAACTGATATTGTCATTTATGTTTTACCAATCATTGAATTAAATAGAGACCACTATTTCTTGGATTACCACGATCATTCTTAAATAGAATCGCTTTTGTCATAATTTATGTCGCTATCATCCTAGACATAAGCCTCTATCATCCTACTTTCTGGAATGTCTCAAAATTTGTCAAAAAAATTGGTTTCAAAATATTGGCCTAATACTTAACACATTTGTTAGAAAACACTGTCATCATTGGACCAACACATTTATCTATACACAATCCAACATCACCATCCTACACTTCGAACTTGGTTTACCTAGGGTTCATAAATATCACCTTTTGGACACAACATAAAAATTGGGCTTGCATCATATCCTATCAACCTCCTTCATATCATTATCAGCAATCAAACATCAACCCAGTATTGAACACATATCGAACACATCAAATCAAACCATCATCTTGCTATTTTTTTACAACAACCTTAACTTGGAACCTCACAGCTAGTTCAAGTAAAGCAATCACCATATCCTCTAAGACATAGAAAAACATCAATCTAAGTCTTGTGCATCTTGTTTCCTAGACTAGAATCAAATCAAAATGTCAAACATCTACTCGTACTCTTATCCTAGGGTTTGAGCATCCAACATCATAGTGTCATTTATCAAACAACATCCAAAATCAGCTCATCTCCTCATCATAGGTTTGAGTAGCAAAATCTTATCATCGTTAAATATCTAAGAATCCAACATCAAACTTGATCACCCAACTATCCCAACATTAAAATCCATCCATATCAAACAATCAACATCCTTTATCATCCCCTCTGTACATCATTTCACCAAACAAAATCTCAACTTAAAAACACCATCTTATTTCCATAACTTATCATTGCCCACTCACCAAGGTCTTTTGAGCTCATTTATGACTACAACAAGATCCCAACATAAAAAAATGGAAGCCAATAAAATCAGCTCTAGTACACCAAACACCAATACCACCAATGAGGAATCTCAACCATGGGGTTATGATCCTAATATACTCTCAACTCCTCAAGGAAAACCAACATTCAAAGCTCAATCAAATCCACCACCTAGTGATGCTAAAATACTCCTTAGACATCAAGACATATTTGCTAGGAAACAAAATCAACTACCTAATCTTAAGGATATGATCATAGAGGAGTATGATAGTGAGGAGGAAATTAACGATGAAGTACTTTTAGAGCACTCTCAAGATCCTAAAATGCAAAAAATAATGGACAAAATTCTTGGGAAAAATCCAAGCACATATTTCCTCACACTAGCATAATGTGGTGCTAAGATACCTACATATTTTAACATTAAAACCCTTAAGGATCCTACTCTCATTCCTTTGGGAGACCAATCAGTGGTAAGACAAATACCTAAAGTAGCATTGGATCCCAAGATACAACCTTTGTTCTCAAAATCACCTATCAACAATCAATATTTCCCACAAAATATGGATAATCTATTTTATAGACATCCCTCACAAGTCAAACAAGTTGTGGTAGATCAACATATTCAAGAAAAACAAAATCTATTGACAAGTCAAAACATTACACCACATAATGTGGAAACTAATACAATGAGACCCAACATATCTAGGAACCTATATGAGACATCTTGGAACACCCAACAATAAGGTCCTAGTATTAATATGTAAAACATGGGAAATATTCCACCAAGACTACCACAACATGTAGTGAACCAACAAGGAAACATCCCTTTGCAACCACAAATACATGAAAACATCCCACCTCAAGGACAACACATAGCAGCACCTATCTCTACTACATCAAATCAAACCAATCCTCCATTGTAACAAAATAATCTACCCATATATCAACAACCACCACAAACCAATAACCCACAAGATCAAAGAATGTACCAAGGAAATGTGCAAGATCAAACTCAATACATGCAACAACACTATGATCCTAACATGCAATACCAATATGGATCATCATCTACCCAAAATCCTCAACATCAAACGTATGTTCCAACACCACAAAACATCAATCCCCAACATCAAACGTATGTTCATCCACCACAAAGCACACATCTTCAAAATCAAGCACCCAATCTCCCACAACACAACATTGGTGCACAATAACCTCCATCACAATATCAAACCTATGTATATCAACAACACATCTCACCTCAACAACACATCACACCTCAAAAACAACATCAAACTTACACATCACAACAACATCATACCATTAATCTACAACACACTCACCTCGGTCCTCAAGGACCCCATCCATCATCTTACAATCATAACATGGCCCAAGGGCCCTCATATATACAAACCCCACAATATAACGCACAAAACATTGTGGGGCAACAAGGTTATAATATCCCTCCTTATCAAATGAACACACCAAGTGATGATGTAACCTTACAAATCCAAAACCTAAATTGAAGGATATTAGACATTCAGCTTGGAAAACCAAAGAAGATATATTTCCATATCCCTTTGATCATTCCATATCCATGATACCCTTCCCTAATATTTTTGAAATACCCAAATTTGACAAATACAAGGGAAGAGGAGATCCAATAGAACACCTATGAGAATTCTTGATAGCTTGCATGGATGTAGAAAACAATGACTCCTAATTTAATGAGACTTTTCCCACGAAGTCTCAATAGTGTAGCTATTGAGTGGTTCTCTCATCTATTGCCTAGTATCAAAACCTTTGATGAGTTATCATACAAATTTTTTAACCACTTTTCCTACAACATAGAGCAAGACATAACGGTCCCCGACCTATACAATATTGAACAAAACCAAGGGGAATCCTTTGCTTCATACCTTCAGAGATAGAGACACAAAGATGGTAAGTGTAAGTGGCTTCTTCCTAAAAAATAACTAGTAGAAATGTTTGTCTCTAACCTTTAAGGGGATATTAGCTATCAACTCACCATGTTATGTCCTAACAATTTTGAAGAAATAATCAAAAAGGGTTTAGTCATTGAAAGAGCTCTCATAGCAAGGGGAGTCATTAAACTCTATAACTACAAGTACCAAGCTTCTAGTTTTAATGAAAAACATAAACTATGGGAAAAGAACAAGAACATTACAAATGATGGAGTGGTTGATTTTAAATTCATGCGAAACATACAATCTCCTAACAATCCACAAAATAATGTCCAAGCAGCTCAAAAAAAATCTATACTCAAAACAACACACAAAACAAATAGCTTACGTATCCTCAAAATAACCAACAAAAAAATCAAGGTTAGGATAATCAAAGAGGGCTGCCAAGGTAAAATAACCAAACTAGAAGAAAGATCACTCCATTAGGAGAACCTCTTGAGGTGATTATGTGCAAACATGTTCAAACAAACCTTATCAAGATTCCTGATAAAATGACTTATGATGAACCAAACTTTAAACCCCCTTGGTACAATTAGAATTATCAATGCGAATTCCAGAAAATCAAGGTCCATACGACAAATAATTGCATGAGGCTTAAAAATATCATACAAGACTTGATAGAAAAAGGAGAGGTTGACATTGAACATCGTTTTGGGCCCTCCAAAACTAGAGACATGGGAATCTACAAGGATCCAATCCTCAGTCATTCTAGAGGAAATGAAAAAGGTAAGGGACAAGATTACCAAAAATCTAACTACACCTATGATGAAGTTGTAGGAACCATCTATCAAGTTGATCGCAATATCATTGTTGTAACCATAATGGGAAAAAACCTCAAGTGTAATGTTACTACATGAAGAGGGAAAGTCACGATCCAAGGAACCCCACCTCAAGAAAAATCTACCATTAAGCCTTCAAATGATTATAGTATTGTTTACCAATTAAAGAAAAACTCCAACACTAATCTCTATCCTTGAGCTTCTAAATGTATCACCCTCACATAAAGAGATCTTGGAGAAAGCTCTCATTGAATATTTAGTGCCTAATGATATTAACACTAATTAGTTTCAAGCTATAGTTGGTACCATCACTTCCACCCATCACTTGGTCTTTTTTGAAAAATACCTTCCCTAAATATCCTTTCATAATCAAGCTCTATATCTTGAGGTTGCATCCATAAACACAAGATCAAGAGATTCCTGATAGATGGAGGTGCAAGCTTAAACATATGTACCTTAAAAATGGTAAAGCAATTGGGATATTCTGATGACATGATCAACACAAATAAAAGGATCACCATAAGGGCCTATGATGATATTTAAATAAACTCTGAGGTTACAATTAGACTTCCAATTCAAGTGGGGCCAACAATAGCAAAAATGACTTGTCAGGTACTGGATCTTGAGTTACCCTATAACCTCCTCTTAGGACATCTATGGATCCATGCAATGCAAGTGATCCCTTCAACCTTCCATAAATGCTTAAAATTTTCTTACAATGATAAGGAAGTCACAATATACATTGATCTAGAACCCTTCCATTACTGCATGAACTTGGAGGAGAAATATAAGACGCTTCTTCAAATACCTAGTAATGACATATCCTTCCACTCATTTTCTTATGTCGATCCAACATCACTTGCTTCATCCTTAACACCATCTATATCAATTGATCCACCAAAATTTGACCTTAAGATCCAAGTACTTGACAAGGGCTATGAAGAATACCATTTTAAACAATCTTTCTGTATTGGGGAGCTTCCCCCATTACCAAAATCCTATGGGAGACCAAATGAAATCAAGCATATTCAAGTTGTCACCTATGAATTCAAACCTACTATTTTCACTAAGTGGGGAGACATGAAGGATGAAGTAGTGTTTGAAGAAAATATATCTTCCTGGATTTACAAAGAAGAAGAACAAGAGGAAGAGAAACAACTACATCCCATTCATGTATATCCTAACAATAAAGGTTGTCAGTTGGTAAGAAATATGGGATTCATTGGAAAAGGTGGCCTTGGTCTAAAAAACAAGGTATGAGGGAACCCATCATAATAGTAAAATGTAAGAAGAATTTGGGACTAGGTTATGGTTCGCTAGACATGGTTACCCCAAGCATTGAAACTACCTCTTGTCAAGAAATAGCTCCTTCTACCATCATTGAGACATTGGATGGCTACCATACTAAAACAAAATCCAATGAATGGGAATGGGATTCTTACGCCTCTAGTGACTATGACCATATACCCTTTGGGACCTTGATAACTTTGCTATCCTTACCCTTTCCACATCTTCCATAAGATTTTTTGATAGCCATGATAACCTACCTTTACTTCACCCTAATTGATCGATTGGGATCAAAAAAATCACACACCTATTGTGGACCTATTCTAGAACAATGAAGGTATTGTTGAGTTCATGGGACTTTGACATGGTATACCACAAGGAGATCACAAGGCTGGTTTTGTCATGGAACTTGAACAAGGAGCATACTTTGGAGGGGAGATTGCATCCTCTAGTCACAAAATTGAAATGAAAAATCTAGAAGTTAAAATGAGATCCCCTACGAAAAACCACAATGTGGCTCTATCGGATCGTGAAAAAGGAAAAACAAAGGATGTATTTGGGGGTGAAAACCTCTTTGAGGCACTCGAGGATGGAGAATTCAATCTCCCCATCACAAAGTATCAAGAACAATCAACAATCTTGGTTGAAGGTTTTTAACCTATCAATGTTGGAACAACAGAGGCACCTGAGTTAACATATCATGCAGCTTCCTTAGATCCTGAGGAAAGAGTCAACTTCTCGGCATTCATCCATGAACGTAAGATCAACTTTTCCTAGACATATGTAGATATGTTTGGGCTGGATCCAACTCTATTGGTACACCATATAACATTATTCCCTGCAAGAAATTTGGTTAAACAAAAGATTCAAAAGATACACCCATAAATAGCTCTTTTAGTCAAGGTGGAGCTTCAAAAACTATTGGACGTTGGATTCATCAGACCTACATATTATCCTAAGTGGGTATCCAACCTCGTATCGATGTTGAAACCTACTGGGGGCATATGGATCTATACAAACTTCAAAGATCTTAACAAGAAATTCCCTAAGGATGACTTCCCCCTTCCAAACATAGGCATAATAGTGATCTAATTGTTGGTCATGAAATACTTTCACTAATGGATGGTTTTTTCGGGTATAACTAGATAAAGATAGCCCCTGAGGATGAACATAAAATGGATTTTACCTATGCTTGCAAATTTTTTTTCTAGAATGTCTTATCATTCGGCTTGAAGAATACATGAGCCACATACCAAAGAGCAATGACTACTATATTCCATGGCATGTTACAAATCACCATGGAGGACTATCTAGATGATCTGTTGGCTAAAACAATCAAAAGACAAGAACACTTGGTTAACTTAGCTAGGATATTTGATAGACTATAGGAGTATAACTTGCGTCTAAATACAAAGAAATGTGTGTTCAATGTAACATCTAGGAAACTATTGGGCTACATTGTTTCCAGAAGAGGTATCGAGGTGGATCCTGCTAAGGTCAAGGCTATCCTAGAAATGCCTCCCTTGAGAACATTGAAATAATTGCGCAATATACAAGACAAGCTCTAGTCTATTAGAAGGTTTATTGCACAATTAGCAGATAAATGTCATCCATTCACACACTTGCTCCATAAATATGTAACATTCAAATGGGATGAAAGGTGTGATCAAGTTTTCAACAGGTTAAAGACTATTTGCTCACTCCCCCTATATTGATACCTGTGATTCAAGATAAAGTAATGATTTTATATGTATCCACAACAACGACGACTTTGGGATCTCTATTGGCACAACTTGATGAGCAAAACAAAGAAATAGCAGTTTTCTACATCAATCATACCCTAGTTGGCTATGAGTTAAATTATACACCCATTAAATGAGCATTTCTATCAGTTGTCTTTGTAGCACAAAATATTAGGCATTACATGTTAAACAGACAAATCAAGTTGATATCTAAAGTAGATCCCTTGAAATATCTATTGGTAAAAGCATCTCTTACAGGAAGAATCGCTAAGTGGGTCATGGTACTTAGCAAATTCAACATAGAATATGTTGACAAGAAATCCATTAAAGGACAAGTGATAGTGGACTAGTTAGTAGAAGCACCTATTGAAGATCATCAACCACTCATAATAGAGTTTCCAGAAGAGAGTAGCCTACTAACAACTCAATCAACCTGTTGGACTTTATACTTTAATGGATCCCATACTCAGTGCAGCTCAAAGGCCAGTATCCTATTTCTTACACCACAAGGAGACAATATACCCAAAACATACAAGATTTCCTTCCATTGTATAAACAATATAGCTGAATATGAAACACTGATTACTAGGCTAAAAATGGTCGTGGAATGGAAAATCAAAGAACTACGATTCTATGGTGACTCTCAATTGGTCATAAGGCAAGTCAATAATGAATACCAGACTAAAGACGAAAAGCTCATGTCGTACAAGAGAATGGTGGAAAAATTTAAGCAATACTTTTTGGTCATCATCTTTGAATAGATCCCAAGGGTTAACAATAAAGAAATTGATGTAATGGCCACTATTGTTTCACTCCTTGACATACTCAAGAACGTTCCCAGATACAAATTCCTAGTGGAACAATTGCTTATACTAGCATTCAATATCCCAAAATTTGAACTCATATGTGATGTTGTTGGTCCTGAATCACCTTGATATGAAGACACATTCGCCTATATCTAGCACAAAATAATACCACCTCATGTAATGGCCAATCAAAAGAAAACCTTTATCCATTAGACTTCCCAATTTACCATCCTTGGAGATACCTTATTTCGCTATAGTCTCGATGGTACATTACTTCGATGTCTCAACGTGGAAGAAGCACATATTGCCTTGCAAGAGGTACATGAATGTGTTTGTGGGTCTCACTCTAGTGGACCTAACCTAGTCTAAAAAAAATTATGAATAGGGTATATTGGCCATCAATGGAGCAAGAAGTAGTTCATTATTCCAAGAAGTGTCATCAATGCCAACAACATGGAGATCTTGTGCATGCATCCGCACAAGATTTGTATCCTATCACTACCCCATGGCCCTTCTCTCAGTGGGGACTAGAATTATTAGGAAAGGTATCACCATCATCATCCAACAAACATAAATTCATCATAACTGCCATAGAGTATTTTAAAAATTGGATAAAAGATATTCATTTAGCTTATAACAAAGGAAAACAAATAGCCAAGTTTATTCTTAACTATTTGATCTATCGATACGGTATCCCATAGACTATCATAACAGATAATGAAACTCCATTTAAGAACCAATATGTCCATGAGCGTTGCTTGAGATTCTCTATCCAACACCATTTTTCAACCCCATATTATCCCCAAGGAAATGGCCAGGCCAAAGCATCTAATAAGACCATCCTAAAAATCCTAAAGAAGACTGTTAATGACATCAGTCATGATTGGAATCTACAAATAAACCCAACCTTATGGGCTTATAGAACCAACATCCACACACCTATAGGTGTGACTCCCTTTTCCTTGGTTACGGATCCGAAGCTATTTTGCCTATAGAGGTTGAAATCCTATCCCTAAGAGTGTCATTGAAGGATCTTGTTAGCAACAAAGAGTATTGGGTATCGAGACTCAACGAGCTTGAACTCCTAGATAAAAGACACTTGAGAGCATTGAACCATCTATAGGCCTATCAAAATTGACTCAAGCAAAGCTACAATAAGAGGATCAGAAACATGAAATTTTAGGTTGGTGACTTGGTCCTAAAGGAAAATCAAAAGATCCAACTAAATCAAGATAGGAAAGGAAAGTTTTAACCAAACTGGCTAGGTCCCTATATCATCACAACAAGCTATGGCTCTAGAGCATATCAATTGGCTACTTTGAAAGGAGAACCTCTAGCTAAACCTCTTAATAACATCCATCTCAAGAATTTCTACACCTAGCATATCATAATATCCCAAGCAAAAAAGGAAAAAAAAAGAAAAAATCAAGAAAACAATAAAGAGAAATAAATAGTCCTTTAAGTGAAAACCACCTTGTGGCACTTCTAGAACCGATACCATAGTGAAAATCTAGTAAACAAGCACTACATTTGAATAAGTCTTGCATCCTCATCTATCGGCACTATCCATCTACTATTGCATCCACTCCATCCATTGCATAATAAAATGTGCACCCAACCATGGCTCGATAACTAATCAAGTGTTCAACCTTGTTGCACCATCTCTATCCACCATCTATTTTATCCGCCTATCCCTAATAAATGTAACTCTATTCTGAACTAGGGTAACCTCTTTAACTTGGTAGTGAATTGGATCCTTGTTCATCCCATCACTCATAAAAAACTATCAAAACTATCAAAATCCAAAACAAAGTCGTAAAACACAAAACCCCAAAAATATTGTAGGTCGTCCCTAGATGAGATGCATTGGGTCAAAATAATTGAACTATATTGTCTTTGTGTGTAGAATGTAGGAAAGGCCATCATTTATGATCCCCTAAGGCACTAGGTCAATCCGTTTAGGTGTCCCTCTTGATCTTTAAACTTGGTTGAAAATCCCAAAAACATTCAAATATCTTAGCAAAATCCAAAAAACATTCATAGAGTTAGATATAGTCCAAAAATAGTGTCAATCATGGTTAGTCAAACTACATCATCTCTATGCATACGTAGGCAAGACCATCATCGCTGAGCCCTTGAGGCATTAGGTTAGTCCCCTTAGGTCCCCCTCTTGGTCTCTAAATCTCTCGAAAACACCTAAAAAAATTGAATATCCAAAAAACACCAAAAACAACATCAAATAACCTCAAAAGAAAAAAAATATTCAAAAAATTACAAAAATCATATCTTCGTTATCACCTATCTGCAATAAACTCTCCATCCATAATAAAATATTATTGCCTTTAACCTTTGACAACACAATCAACAAGCAAAGCAAACATTGAAATCCAAAACTTCCAAGCAAAGAAACGAAACAACTAGATCATCATTAGATTAAAACAATGGCTAAGTATAAACTACCTTGCCTTTTAAAAATAATCATCAACATCCTAACGTATGTCTTAATGAATAAATCAATCCTACAATAAGCATCATGAATAGGTAATGTCATGAAACGTCAAAACATCTATGGCAAGTGATGCAACAACATTTTTTATCATTTGTGATCTTATCTTTTTGATTTATCTTATTATCACATTCCCAAGATCTCTTGAAGATGTCCACAAGGATTTAGAGAGGAAGGAATGGGGTATTGACCATTAATTTTTTGTTTGATTTGTTTATTGGATGTTTTTTTAATACTACTATGGTGAATACTTTCTTTGTTATGTGTGTGGAAGTTGTTTTGAGGCAATTCATGTAGCGGTTGAATGTTAGGTGCTCCTTACCTCTTTGTGTAACTAGTTTGAAACATTTTGAAACTTCTCATCCATACACTCCAACAAGGTTTCCGTATGTCTGGTATGAGCACAAATACTCCTTGTTTATGGAGTCAAAGTCCACATAATAGATTCAAAGCCACCTTAGTCTTGATACCCAAGTGCATTGTGTCCATTGGCTACATTAATAAGGATTGTTAAACACTACTTGTTTCTCCATGAAAGAAAAATCAAACTCATGAAATCATTATCATACATCTATATCAATCACTCATCAATGCATATCATCACATTAATAATATGCTATGGATTTTCAGAAATTAGATCAAGATCATCAATTTTCTTCTAAAAACCTGCTAACATTTCTTCTTACTAACATTTCCATCCTGCATCACAAATATCATTAGTACCACATGCATCCTGCATCCACAAACTCATTAGTGCATATCATGTCCATCATATAATAAAACATCATCACGTTATCCATTACATACAATCATAAATCATCCTGTAGACATGTAAAAATGACCTAACACTTATCACACATACTAAATGACATTTTCTCATCACTAACATCATTATCACTAAATATCACTGCATTCCAAATCAATCACATCAAAAACCCTAAATCCTTCTATCAATTGAATAATATTACATTATTTAATTAATTCACTTTTTCACCATTTTTGACGAATTAAATAAATTTCATTTATTTAAAAAGTCCTAAAAACCTTAATTTCCTCTATTAATTGAATAATATCATATTATTTAATTAATTCAAATTTTCATCATTTTTTACTAATTAAATAAATTTCATTTATTTAATAAAGTCCTAATCTAACTTTATTCCTCTTGATTAATTAAATAACATCAATTATTTAATTATGTCGCTACTTTACCCTATTCCCCTAAATCAATTAAATTATTAATACTTAATAGTTTAATTAAAACACTTTCCCCTAGACTTGAATAATTGAATAAATTATTCAAAACATCATCAAAAAGGTCAAACAAACAAATACAATTTTGTTTGCAAAATTCAAACATGATTTTGTAAGTTCAACTCCAAAAAGATTAATTAATTAAATCAATTAATTAATTACCCTCACCCACTTTTATGATTGAGAAAATTATGATCCCCCGATTCCTCACTCTGATTGGTTGACTGATCCATCTATTTTGTAACTAATTCATCTATTCTTCAATCCCACTGAAGATTCAACATGATTTCTTCAATTCTACAAATTGTTCAATCTATTTCCTTAATTCCACTAAACACTCAAATTGATTTCTTCAATCACATCGATTAAGTAATCAAAATCCACTGATTATCCCTATCTATTTCCTCTCAATGGATTTCAACCATTGATCAAGATATTCTACTATGCAATCTTGAGCGTTCATTTTGAAACACAAATTCTATATAACAATCATCTTCTTCCTCAAAAACGATCGGAGAATCAACATATTTTACACAACAAAGTAATGCTGAAATCATAAACAATTTCTTGACAAAGCTTTACACATATCTTTGATCAATGACATTGCACAACTTTGAAGCTTTTTCTATGCAAAAATGGGGGCTTCACATAGATACAACTAACAATCCAACATCTTTGCGAACACACTTCGACACGGGATGGTAACGCTACATTTTATGAATTCATGCTATGTTTTCTCCTTTGATTGCATAGATTGATTTTGTTCTTTGTAGTTTCATTTCATGGGTAATGGGTATGAATCATAGCTTTTGTTTGGATTAGATTAGTTTCTATTCATAAATGGTTTGATCTCTTCACGCATATCGATTTCCCCCTTACACATTCTGGCACGCCCAATGGGACCTCGGTCCTTAGCACTAACCATTTTATGAGTGAATTTTGAAGTTGCAGGTTCCATAAATGCAATTGGAAATTTTTCATGTAGAAGCTACAGGAACTTCATGCGCTCGACCTTTTGTTTCGGCCACAGTCGACTTTGTTATGGCCACTTTTGTTATTTAAATCGCTTTTGCTAAAATTAAAGAGGTGTGGTCACATTTTTCAATTGCTTTTGCTAAAATTATAGAGGCGTGGTCACATTTTTCAATCGCTTTTGCACAAGAAACAGAGGCCGCTTTTGATTTTTCAATCACAGTTGCTTCTGACAGGGTCGCTTTTTCTCTGTTAGTTTTCATTTAAAAATCTACAAGTCAATTTTTCAATTTCCAACATTAGTGTTTGCTTGGTTTGGATGTTGGAATGGTGCTCATGTTGTTTGTACAACTCTTGCAGGATATGAAACACTTTACATGAAGCAAACAACTAACATGTTTATTACAGGGAAGGCGAATTGTCAAATTTTTAATTTTTTAGAAGCTTTTCTAGCTCAAGAAAAACTTTTCAATTGGTGCTTTAAAAAATGAATTTTTTAGAAGCTTTCTAGATTATAAAACTTTAAATTTTGTGCCTAAAATGAATCCCACAAATCACATGCTTTCAGTTGGTGCTTAAAAATAATTTTCAAAATCTTTCTAGCTTAGGAAAAACTTTTCAATTGGTGCCTTAAAAATAATTTTTAGAAGCTTTCTAGCTTAGGAAAACTTTTCAATTTGTGCTATAAAAAGAACCCCACAAATCCACATGCTTTCAATTGGTGCTCTAAAAAATAATTTTACAATTTTTTCTAGATTAGAACAAACAATTCTTTTGGGTGCTCTAAAAAAATGTTTGTTTTTCGACCTAACACTTTCAATCTGTTGATGAAAATATCGATTTAATTTTGTTGACCAATTAATACAAGACTTTAGAAACACTTCAATTGGTGATTAAAATTGTACAAATGCTTTTTGATTTTGCATATTGCTATCTCTTTGTCTGAAATTCAAAATACTTCACTTTGGTGCACATAAAAATAACAACTTGCTATCTTGTACACACTTTCTTTCATTTTTTTAAATTTTTTTTTGGGTCTTAAAAAGAACATTGCAATGAATTATGCACTATGTATTTTGTGTTTGGAAAACTAGGTGTGTATCCTCTCCCCTCACGCCTTTTTGGTGATCTTGGGTGATAAAAAGCATCTTGAGTTTCACACTTTGTTTCCATTTCAAAGCATTATCTTTAGAGGGCCTACCTCTCGACTTGTGAGAGGGAACAACCCAAGTGGTAATTTTATTTTGGTCTGATATATAAATAATTGTGGGTGTGACAAAAGTCATCAACCACCTGGTTCAGATTTTTTATACCAATGAAATTCTCCCTCAGTATTCATGAGATATGTAAAAAGTTGTAAGGGCTGAGAGACCTCTTAAATGAGTGAATCGCCACATGTATAGACACCAGTTTATCCCAAAACACTACTAAGAGCCAATGTTGTAGAAGCCACCCCTTTTAGCCAAAAACATTCTTTGAAGTGGTGCATCAAAACTTTTATTCCAAGAAGTTACTTACCAAGTCTGACTTATGGTTGAGCTTAAAACACTTCATTCATTACATGTAAAATCATCCCTTTGGGGCATGAGGTAAGCCCACCTAAAAGAAAGTATTTATCCCTAAGATGTAAATTATCTTCACGAAATTGCCAAATCTTTCAGTTACTTTGAAACATCAAACATTGTGCTTGAATTAAAATGCACACATCAAAACAAGCATTAAACATGGTTATCAAACTTCAAACCCTTTTGACTTAGTGTGAATCCTTTAAAAAGAGTCCTATATTTACATTCCTTACGGATATATTAAAACAATATCCCTAAAGGTTTTCAAATATTTAGGCTCACATTTCAAGTTGCATTAAGGAAAAAGTTCACATTTGAAACTATGACTTTAGCATTTCGATTTCCATGAACTTTGAGCTTTTGTGGAAAGAAACATGCTTAAGTTATAGACAGTTAGGGTCAAATAGTTTTGATTGTTGTGTTGCATGATATCACTTGCCAAATCTCAAATCAGATCAAACAAAATCATTCAAAACTATAAAATTTATCCAAGCTTCTACCAACACAGAAAATTGGAAAATAAATCTGCACAAAATATTGCTTTTGCTTATGTTTCTGCCGCACTTGACTTAAAACTAGTTGCAGTAAAAAAAAACAACTCGCTTTTTCTCTCTCCCTTATGAAATTTGTTGATAAAAACATGTCACTTTTGCAAAATCTTAATGCGATTGCCATAAACTAGTCGTAGTTGACAATAATCGTGCCGCATTTAACAACATTTTCCAACCGCACCTGACAAAAATTAGGTCGCTTTTTCCCAAGAAGGTCGCTTTCACCTATACAAATCACCAGTTAGAACATTACACATAGAGGCCACTTTTGAGAAAATTGGTCACAGTTTCCTTTTTGTTTCTACCACACTTGACCATAATCTAGCCACATTTGACAAAAATTACTACTTTTGCTCTATTTTCTGGTAAAAATTAAAAAACCAATCCGAAACTAGTTACCAATCTTGTGAAAACAAAAATAGTTAGACTCCCAAAATACGTCATACATTCCATCATCCATTTGTGAAATCAAAACACCTCATCCTACTTTTAGGATTCAAAATAAAAACAAACAACTTGGATCATTCCTTCACTCAAACTTCTAACATATCAACATTTGCTTGAACCTCAAGGCTAGTTCAAGTAAATTTCCCGCAACATATCCTATAGAAAAAGAAGTGAAAATATCGATCCAAGTCTTTCAACATTTTGAGTTCCAAAAATAGCGTCATCCAAAACATCGCTCAAACCTTAGGGTCTTGAGAATCACGAAAAACCTTATCAAAACACCAACACTTTCACTTTATGACCATTTGGCGTCCAATTGCTCCAGTTCAACAACCAAACCTTACAACACCTATCATACAACCAAGTCTCACACAAATTGAAGGTGAAAAAACGGATATCATTAGTAGTTTAAGGAGTTTCATATTCGAAACAAAAGAAACACCAACTCAGTGGAGAAACACAACAAATATCCTAGACAAACAAGAGCGAAAAGCTGATCTTGCAGTCGGAAGGCCAATATTACCACCTACCTTGTTGGAATAGAAAATAATGGCTCCCAAAAAAACTTGTAAAATAGAAAATCCAAAAATGAACTCAATTTCATTTTCTTAAAATAAAAAATCCCAAAAATAAAACATTCTTTTATTTCATAGTTAGAAGTTGCCAAATTTTCATAGAATCTTGGCACTTTTTTATGACACTTACAAGATCACAACATAGAAAAAACATGGAGGCCAACAAAATTAGCGCTAGCGTTCCCCCAAAAAACACCACAAACAATGAAAGTGACCAATGGGGGTATAGACCAAATGACCTTGTAACTCCTCAAAAGGAACCCACATTTACTGCAACATCAAACCAATCACCTAGTGAGGAAGAAGTAATTTGTAGAGAAAAAAAAGCAATTGATAGATCAAACCAAAACCCAAATGATGTGATCATAGAGGAAGTGGATAGTGAGGAAGAAATAAATGATGAAGAATTCTTTCAACACTCCAACAATCCCAAGGTGCTTAAATTGATGGAAAAACTCCTAAAAAAGGATTGAAATACCTACTTAAAATTAGCACAAAGTGGTGCTAAGTTACCTATAGACTTTAACATGGAAGGTCTTAAATATCCTCATCTCATTCCCTTAAGATATAACTCAGTTGTGAGATAAATATCCAAACCATTGGAGATTCCAAACATGCCACTAATCTTCTCACAAGGAAATGATCAATCAACGGACAACCCTTTGTTTAGGAAACCAACCCAAATTGAACAAGTGGCAGTGGCCCAACAATGTCAAGTACGTCCATCTAAGTACATTCCACAAGGTAATAACCTACCACCAAGACAATACATGCCCCAAAAAATGTCATATATTGACCCTTCTCAAAATATACAAACTCGGCAAGGGAAATTTCCACAACAGTACTAATAACAAGGTGTGCCACATGGTACCCTTTCCAATCAATACCAATGAGGTGGGCCACATGGTCCCCTTACCAATCAATAGTACCAAAAATAAGGTGTGCCACATGGTACCCTTTTCAATCAAAACCAAAAAGGTGGGCCACATGGTCCCCTTCCCAATCAATAGTACCAACAACAAGGTGTGCCACAGGATACCCTTTCCAATCAAAAACAACAAGGTGTGCCACATGGTACCCTTTCCAATAAAAATCAACAAGGTGGGCCACATGGTCCCCTTCCCAATTAATAGTACCGATAACAAGGTGTTCCATAGGGTACCCTTTCCAATCAACAACAACAAGGTGTGCCACATGGTACCCTTCCCAATCAACATCAACAAGGTGGGCCATATTGTCCCCTTCCAAATCAATGGTACCAACAACAAGGTGTGACACATGGTACCCTTCCCAATCAACACCAACAAGGTGGGCCACATGTTCCCCTTCCCAATCAATAGTTCCAACAACAATGTGTACCACCAATGCACTACCAGGGTAACCTTCAAAATAATTCATCCCAAAAATAAGGTGTACCACTAATGCTTGACTACCAGGTTAACCTTCAAAACAATTCATCCCAAAATCAAGGTGTACCACCAATGCACTATCATGGCACCCCTCTTCAACAAAATCAATAGGGAGCTAACCCTCCTTACATTCAACAAGGAACTAACCCTCCTTACATTCAACAAGGAGCTAACCTTCCTTACATTCAACAAGGACTTAACCCTCCTTCCACACAACAAGGACCTAACCCTCCTTATATTCAACAAGGACTTAACCCTCCTTCCACCCCACATGGTTACCAAGGTCCTATAACTCCACAATATCCAACCTATGACCAAATGAACATGACAGGACAACAAGGCTACTACGCATAAGATTCACAAACAAATGTACCAAACACAGAGGTAGACATGCAACTACAAGCCCTAAATAAGAAGATATTAGAAATCCAGATTAGGAAACCAAAGAAGACCTACACTCTATAGGATATATGTCCATTTCCTTTTGATCACTCCATTACTATGTTCCCCTTTCCTAAATTTTTTGAAATACCAAAGTTTGACAACTACAAGAGAAAGGGTGATCTAGTAGAACATGTGTGATATTTCTCAACGGCTTGCATGGAAGTGCAAAACAATGATTCCTACCTAATGATAATTTTTCCACGTAGTCTTATTGGTCATGCTATGAAATGGTTCTCCCATCTACCACCAGTTATTAGGAGCTTTGATGAGTTGACTAACAAGTTTTTGAATCACTTTTCGTTCAACATAGAACATGACATCACCATCACTAACCTCTAAAAGATTAAACAAATCCAAGGAGAATCCTTTACATCCTACTTACAAAGATGGAGACATAAAGCTAGTAGATGCAAGTAGCATATTCCCGACAAGGAACTGGTAGATATATTTCTTTCCAATGTCCAAGTAGAAATAAACTACCAACTCACCATGTTGTGCCCCACAAATTTCTAAGAAACTATTGAAAAGGGACTACACATTGAAAGAGCTCTCATAGCAAGGGGAGTCATTAAATTAAACAATTCAAACAACAATCCTTCTAGTTCAAATGAAAAACCCAATATTTGGGCCAAAAACAAAAATATTACCAATGATGGAGTAGTTGATGCTAGAGTTATGTGGAATGTAAAAAGTCCTAATGGACCATAAAACAAACCTCAAGCTACATAAATGAGCTACGCTCCCAACAACGCACAAAACAATCAACTTGGTTATCCCCAAAAAAATCAAGTAGATAACTAATAGATAAATCAAGGAGGGCAACAAAGGCAATATGATCAACCAAGGAGGAAGTTCACTGCATTAGGAGAGCCACTTGAGACGATCATGCATAAACTAGTTCAAAAAAACCTCATCAAGGTCAACGATCGCCCAAACTATGAAGAGTCAAGTTTCAAAACACCTTGGTACAATGAGAAGGACTTATGTGAGTTCCATAAAATCAAATGACACACAACAAATAACTACATGAGACTCAAACATATCATCCAAGACTTAATCAAAAAAGGAGAAGTGGATATAGAACATTGTCCTAGAAACAAAGATCTCCAAATCTACACAAATCCCATTCCAAACAATCACAAGAAAAGTGACAAAGGGAAGGAACAAAACTATCACAACACCAACTACACCTATGGTGACACCGTCCTAGGAACCCTCTCCCAAGCAGATGACACCAAAATCAATGTGTTAACTATATGAGGAAGAGACCTCGACTGTAACGTAACTACCCATCGAGGGAAAGTCACAATACAAGGAGCCCCACCTAAACCCACAACTAAGTCATCCAATGACTATAGTATTGTGGAACAACTGAAGAAGAAACCTACTTTGATCTCCATCCTAGAGTTGCTGAATTTATCACCTGTGCATAGAGAAATTCTAGAGAAAGCTTTGGAAATAGTAGTCCCTAATGACCTCAGTCTTGATCAATTTCAAGCCATGGTTGGAAAGATCACGACCAATCATCATCTAGTCTTTTCTAAGAAAGACCTTCCGCAAAAGTCGTTCCACAACCAAGCCCTCTATATAGAGATTTATTGTCCATAAACATATGGTCAAAAGAGTATTTATAGATAACAGTGTAGGTTTAAACATTTGTACCTTGAAATTTGTTAAACAGCTAGGGTATTCTGATGATGTGATTGACAAAGGAAAGACCATTATTATAAGGGCTTATGATGACCTAGAAATAAATTCAGAAGGGACAATCAGGCTACCTGTACCGATAGGACCGACAACAACATAAACTACATGTCAAGTATTGGACCTTGAGCTACCATATAACCTTCTTCTAGGACACCCATGGATTCATGCACTACAAGCAGTTCCCTCAACATTCCACTAATGTCTAAAATTTCCTCATGAAGGAAAATAGGTTACATTATATGTTGATCCTGAACCCTTCCACTACTATTCAAAGTTGGAGGAAAAATACAACAAATCTAGCATATACCTAGTAATGATATATCAGTTCACTCCTTCTCATATGTCAACCCATCAATGCTACCATCAACCTTAGCTAAACCCTCATCCAATGAGAAATGAAAATCTAAGTGCAAGATTCAAGTACTTGACAAAGGTAACAGAAACTATCATTTCAATCAAGCCTTTAACATTGGAATGCTTCCCCCAACACCAAAGATTCATGGAGGGCCTAAAGAGATCAAACACACTCAAGCAATAACAATGGTAGAAAAACCCACAATCTTTACTAAGTGGGGGGATATGAAGGATGAGGAAATATTCAAAGAGGACCTCTCGTAAATGATTTATAAGGAAGAACAAAAGGAACTAGAACAGATACAACCTCTTCTAATTGATCCTAGTAGTAAAGGGTACCAAATGGCTAGACAAATGGGATACACTAGAAAAGGTGGCCTTGGGCGACATAAACAAGGTAGATGTGAACCTATTATAGTGGAACAAAGAAAAAAGAACATGGACTAGGTTATAGTTCGCTAGACGTGGTTACTCCAAAAGCTTGATGTGCCTCTTTTAAGAAAGGAGTTCCTTCTACTAGCGTTAAGACATTGGATATTTACCATTTTTATGGGAAATGATTTTCCCATTGAGAACTTATTTTAAAGCTTTAGCATAGGTATATTCCCTATCTAACTTAACAAACCTATATTCAAATATTGTACTTATGAAATAGACTAACGAGTATGAATGGGATTCTCCATCCATTGTCACCTCTATTAATGATGAACTAGATACCCAATGGGAGAATGATGCCAAATCCATATTGACCATTTCCACAACTTTTGTAAGCTTTACAGATAACGATGACAACCTACCCCTTAGCTACCCATAGCTAATAGATTGGGACCAACAACAAAATATGCTTGTTTTGGATCAATTCCAAAACGATGAAGCAATCACAAAGTTTATGGGGCTTCGCACCAATATACCATCAAGAGATCACAAAATAGGGTTTGTCATGGAACTCGAACAAGAAGCATACTTCGAAGGGGAGATTGTGTTCTCTAGTTACAAAATTGAAAAAGACAATGTAAAAATCAAAATGAGATCCCCTAGGGAAAACCATGATGTGGCTCTATCAGATCCTGAACAGAGAAAAATAAAGGACAAATCTAAGGGTGAAAACCTCTTTGAGGCACCCGAGGATGGAGAATTCAATCTCCTTATTTTTGAATATCAAGAGAAGATGACACTCCTAGTTGAAGAAGTGGAATCTATAAATGTTTGCACAATAGAAACACCTAAGATCACATACCATGTAGTGTCACTTGGTCCTGAAGAGAGCGAACTTCCCAGTGCTCATCAATGAAAGGAAGATAAAATTCATATGGACATACAAACATTCTAGGGCTAGATCCAAAATTGGTTGTACACCATCTCGTCATAGGTCCGAGAGCTAAACACATCAAGCAGAAGCTAAGAAAGA
This sequence comes from Sequoiadendron giganteum, assembly GCA_007115665.2. Lineage (NCBI taxonomy): Eukaryota > Viridiplantae > Streptophyta > Pinopsida > Cupressales > Cupressaceae > Sequoiadendron > Sequoiadendron giganteum. The sequence continues at coordinate 490,744,610 of CM021102.1, read as the reverse complement.
TGCATCCCTGGATTGCACTTTTGGTAAAAGTAGAATTAAAGAAACTGCTAGATGTAGGCTTTATCAGACCAATTGATTATTCAGAATGGATATCAAACCTAGTACAAGTATCAAAGCCCATTGGGAGCATAAGAATCTACATAAATTTCTGAGATCTAAACAAATTTTCCAAAAGATGACTTCCCTCTTCCAATCATTGATATGATTTCCAATCTAACAGCAAGGTATGAGATGTTGTCACTGATGGATGACTTCTCTAGCTATAATCAGATAAAAATATCCCCTGACGATCAACATAAAATTGCATTCACTTGTGCATGGGGGACCTTCTACTGGAATTTCATGCCATTTGGTCTAAAGAACGTAGGACCGACCTATCAACGAGTAATGACAACAATATTTTGTGATATGCTACATACAATTATGGAAGATTATATGGATGAAATTCTAGAAAAATCCATAAAAAGGGAAGACCACTTGACCAATCTTTCAAAGGTGTTTGACAGACTTAAACAGTATAACTTGAGGCTCAATCTGAAACAGTGTGTATTTAGAGTAACATCTGGGAAGTTGCTAGGGTAAATAGTATCAAGAAGAGGCATCGAAGTAGATCTTCCAAAAGTGAAAGCCATATTAGAAATGCCTCCTCTGAAGACCTTGAAGCAACTCAGAATTCTACAAGTAAAACTACAGTCCATCAGGCGATTCATCATGCAATTGGTAAACAAGTGTCATTTGTTTCCTCATCTCCTACACAAATACATCACATTCAAGTGGGATGGAAGATGTGATCAAGCATTTCAGCAATTCAAGGAGTATCTACTCACTCCTCCTATACTCATGTTGCCTATTCCAGACAAAGAAATGATACTCTATGTGTCTACAACACAATCAACATTGGGAGCTCTACTAGCACAACTAGATGATAATAACAAAGAAAGAGCGGTTTACTACATCAGCCAAACACTAGTGGCCTACGAGTTGAACTAATCACCCATAAAAAGAGCGTGCCTCTTTGTCATATTTGTGACACATAATCTAAGACACTATATCTTAAACAAACAATTAAAGTTGATTTCAAAGGTAGATCCACTAAAGTACCTATTGGAAAAAGCAACTCTAACAGGTAGAATTGCTAATGGGTAATGATCTTGAGTGAGTTTGACATAGAATACGTGGATAGAAAGGCCATCAAAGGATAGATCATAGCAGATTAGCTAGCAGAGGCACCAATGGAAGATCACAAGCCTCTTACAATAGAGTTACTAGATGAAAGCATAAGAATGACAGAACAAACAAACCATTGGACCTTATACTTTGACGAGTCCCACACTCAACACGGCTTAGGAGCAGGTATATTATTTCTCACACCACAGGGAGATAGTATGCCTAAATCTTATAAAATTTATTTCCTGTGCACAAATAATATCTTGGAGTATGAAGCATTAATCACGAGACTGAAAATGGCAATCGAATGGAGGATTAAAGAACTGCAGGTTTATGGAGATTTTGAACTGGTAATCGGGCAAGTAAATGATGAGTATCAAACAAAGGATGACAATTTGTTGCCATATAAAATGGTGGTGGATAGCTCCAAACAATATTCTATCACCATCAACTTTGAACAGGTTCCAAGGATCAACAACAAAGCGAACGACGTAATGGAAACAATAGGTTTGCTTCTCGATATTCCGTAGAACATTTCTAAGTATGAATTCCTTGTGGAGCAATTTCTTATATCAGTGTTTGAAATCCCAAAATCATAACTAGTGTGTGTTGTTGTTGGTCCTAACTCACCATGCTACCATGATACATTTGACTATATCCAACATGGTATTGTACCCCCTCATTTGACAACCACCCAAAAGAAAACCTTTGTCTATAAGACTTCTCAATTTACAATACTAGGAGACACCTTATATCATCAAAGTTTAGATGGTACTTCACTCTGATGTCTTGATGCAGAAGAAGTGCAAACTGCCTTACAAGAGGTACATGGCAACATTTGTGGGTCCCACTCTAGTGGACCTAATCTAGCACAAAAGTTACTAAGAACATGATACTATTGGTACTCTATGGAGCAATAAACTATTTCCTACACTATGAAATGTCACCTATGTTAGCAGCATAGTGACCTTATTCACGCACCAGCATAGGAGCTAAGAACTATCACAACACCTTGGCCTTTTCTGCAATGGGGATTAGACTTAGTAGGTAAGATCTCTCCCGCTTCATTAAATGGGCATAAGTTCATCATTATGACAACTGAGCACTTCACCAAGTAGATAGAAGTGATTCCATTAACCTAAATAACCAGTAATCAGATATGCAAGTTCATCTTGAATTATCTGATATGTCAATATGGAATTCCCCAAACCATCATAACGGGCAATGGGACCCCATTCAAGAACTAAGATGTCAAAGATCTTTGTTCCAAGTTCTCTATCCAACATAGATTATCCACGACCTATTATCACCAAGGAAATGGTCAGCCTGAAGCATCTAATAAAACTATACTAAAGATATTAAAAAAGACTGTTAATGATGTTAGTTGTGATTGGCATCTACAATTGAACCCAGCCCTATGGGCTTACCAAACTAGTATTCATACACCTACATATGCCACACCATTTTCCTTGGTCTACAGATCTGAAGTTGCCTTACCCGTCAAAGTCGAAATCACTTCACTATGAATCTCACTAAAAGGCATGGTCAACAATGAAGAGTATCGAGTGTCCAGATTAAATGAGTTGGAAATCCTAAATGAAAGGTGTTTGAGCATGTTAACCATCTTCAGATTTATTAGAATCGGCTCAAACAAAGCTACAATAAAAGGATCAAGAACATAAAATTTCAGGTTAGTGACTTGGTACTCAAAGAAAACTAGAAGGTACAACTGAATCAAGATGGTAAAGGTACGTTTGAACCCAATTGGTTAGGCCCATTCATTATCACAACAAGCTATGGCTCTAGAGCCTATCAATTGGCTATGCCTAAAGGGGAACCTTTAGCCAAACCATTAAACAACAACCACCTCAATAAGTTCTTCACATGAAACACATCAGAATACCCCAAGCAAAAGGGTAAAAAAAAAAAAAAACCACATTGTGGCACTTATAGAATAGGTACCATAGTGAAAACCTAGCAAACATGCACTATGTTTGAATATGACTTACATCATTATCTATCAACACTATCTTCAACATCCACCCATTCGTCTCATAATAAAACATGTGTCTAACCATGACTTCACTACAGCAAAACAAGCAATTAGCGTCGAATTTAGCACCGGATTTTAGTGTATTTTGAGAGCATGACTTGAACAATTTGTTTAGTGTTCAACCTAGTGCAAATAGGCATGGTCAGTTGGGCGCTGAATTTTGTGCCGGATTGAGCGTCGGATTAAACGTTGTATTTAGTGCCAAAAAATCATAGCGCCTCTATTAGCACCTAATATAGCATCGAAAATTGCGCTGAAATGGGTGCCCAATTTGGCTTCCATGTCTACTCCCATTTTTGCCTCTAGTTTTGCTTCCAATTTTACGTCCAGTTTTGCTTCTAGGTTTGCTTCCAATTTTGCTTCCAAGTTTTCTTCCAATTTTGCTTCCAGTTTTGCTTTTGGTTTTGCTTCCGGTTTTGCTTCCATTTTTAATTCTAGTTTTGCTTCTAAGTTTACTTCCGGTTTTGCTTCCGGTTTTGCTTCCGATTTTGCTTCTAGGTTTGCTTCTGGTTTTGCTTCCAAGTTTGCTTCCGATTTTGCTTCCAATTTTGCTTCTGATTTTGCTTTCAGGTTTGCTTCCGGTTTTGCTTCTAGTTTTTCTTATGATTTCGCTTCCAATTTTGCTTTCGATTTTGCTTATGGTTTTGCTTACGGTTTTGCTTCCGGTTTTGCTTCCAATTTTGCTTCCAATTTTGCTTCCAGTTTTGCTTCCAGGTTTGCTTCTAAGTTTTCTTCTAGGTTTTCTTCCAGGTTTTCTTCCAAGTTTGCTTCCAGGTTTGCTTCCAATATTGCTTCTAGTTTACTTCTAGTTTGGCTTCCATTGTTGCTTCCTTTTTTTCTTCTAAAAATGCTTCTTGTTTTTCTTCCATTTATTCATTTAATATGTTTTATTTCAATTTAATTAGTTAAATATATTGTGCCTCTTAAATAACTCATATGATTATAGATTAAGTAATTTAATTATTTAACTCATATGATTAAATAACAATATAATTATTGTAACATGATCATCATCTATAATTAGAACAAGTGAGTCAAATATCTATAATTTAATTGAATTTGACAACATCATCCTGAGCATTAAATTAAAATCATCATACTTAATAAATATCCATCCAAAAATCATCAACCACTTTTAATATATATAAATTGATAATTCAATACTAATAAGATCATCATCATATATAACTAAAACAAGTGAAAGTTAAATATTTTAGTACATCAAAAACATGTCAAAATGATACATGTCCAATAGTCGACATAAGTGAAAATGATACATGTACAAATGATATAAATAAAATTGATAAATTATGTAACTCAAATTGATACAAGTCAAGATAATACATGTCCAAATGATACCGTGAAAATGATACATGTCAATATGATACAACTCAACAATATAGTATTGTAGGCCATGAAAATGATACATATGATAGTAACCATGAAAAGAGTCATCATGACGATATATCAGCAATGATCCATGATGTAGTCTATATGATCATGAATGTCACTGGTTACTATCACCAACTATCTCATCATCATCATCACCATTGTGATCATCATCATCGTCGTCGTCATTGTCATCATCATTGTCATTGGCCTCGGTGTCTTCTATATCTGCATCATCATTATCCTTTACCATGTGATATGTACCGGAAGAACCAATATTTTGTGGATCTATATCATGTTGAGGATCATCTTGATCTTCTGGAAGACCCGTGTTCTGCAAAAAAAACATTATAAATGAAAAATTATTTATTTCATGCAATTATTTATTTTTTTGTTATATATCTAATATTACAACATATGAGACAAAACCATAATCATAGTACATCATATCAAAGTGCACATACCATAATCAAATTTCAAAAAAGTTACAGCTAATATTGGAGAGTCAGGAGAAACTTCAACTTTCAAAAACAAAGCCAATTAGGCTGGCAGACTTGTGGATCAAGCCAGCATTTGGTGGAAGAGGAAGAAAGATGACTGGAACTCAGGAGGCCCACCATAATGGATTTTAGTATTCAACCACGAGAGTAGAAGAGAGATTTGATATCATGTATCAAAACATTAAGCATGCATTCTTCCAGCCAATGGAGAAGGAGATGATTACTTTGCTTCATTTTCATTTGCATAACCATATCATGACGTGGGAACCAAGAAGACCAAGGATGTCCAGTTTTATGTGGAGGTAATGGATGTGGTCCAAAATTTAGGAGGGGCAAGAAATGTATGATCCAGATGCAATTGAGGAAGAACAACAAGAGAGGGACAAAAAAAATAAAATCAATACACAGTTTCAAGAATTTGTCAAGCGAGTAAGAGAGTAATGGGAGCAACCTCATCTAAAATATTTTGAACTAGAGTTTGATATACCATTTAGAGATCTTGGTTTTCATGGAGTTCCTTTGAAATCCTCTGCTTTTATTGTTCCTACAGTAAACTGTTTGGTAGAGTTGGTGGAATTACCTTTCTTAGTAATCACTATTAGTGAGATTGAGATTGTTAACCTTGAGAGAGTAGGACTTGGGAAAAAGGAATTTGATATAATGGCTATTATTTTCAAAGAATTCAAGCGGGATGTACTCTGCATTAACACCATTCCTCAATATTCACTTGATGGCATCAAGGAATGGTTGAACTCCATGGATATAAAGTATTATGAAAGCAAAATGAACTTGAACTAGCAGCCAATTTTAAAGAGTATTACCGATGATCCAGATAAATTTATTGAAGATGGTGGTTGGGAATTTTTGAATATGGAAGCTATTGATTCTGATTCTGATAATTCAAAAGAGTTAGATCAAGGATATGAACCCTCTGATGTAGAAGAGGAATCAGAATCAGATTTCATGTAGCCACCATCAAGAGTGTTACAAGCCAACAAGATGGAGGGAATTCTTATATAAGGATAATTTTCAATGTTGTAGGTATCGGCTTTAATGCCAACTACAATGGAAACAATGAAATTCCCTAGCAGTATTTATGTTAAGGAAATTTACTTTAAATGAAAGGATTCAAAGCACATCAACCATGTGGTACAAATGATTAAATCCCAGAGACGATCTATAGCAATGAAAGAGTCTAAAAAGGCAAAGAGAGCTACATTGGTGACTCTGGAGAAACTTCAGCTTTGAAAAACAAAGCCAATTAGGTTGGCAGACATGTGGATCAGGCTAGCATTTGGTGGAAGAGGATGAAAGATGATTGGAACTCTGGAGGCCCATCATAATGGATTTCGGTATTCAACCATGAGAGCAGAAGAGAGAGTTGATATCATGTATCGAAACATTAAGCATGCATTCTTCTAGCCAACGGAGAAGGAGATGATTACTTTGCTTCATTTTCATTTGTATAACCATATCATGGCATGGGAACCAAGAAGACCAAGGATGTCTAGTTTTATGTGGAGGTAATGGATGTGGTCCAAAATTTAGGAGGGGAGATCCTGATGTCTGCCAAGAGGCATAAAGTCAGATGAATTAAGTTCACCTACATGTTTTCCAAAGTTTACTTCCAATTTTTATGAATGTTTTTCTTGATTGTCAGAGTTTACTTACAAATTTGAAATTTATTTCTGGTCATTTTGATGAGGATATATTCAGCCAATGTGTAAGAACCTTTTGTTTATATCACAAGCATATGTGCATTGCAAGAATTTTAATTATCTATGGTCTACAACTATGTTGTCTCACTTATTGGATCTTCTATTTCAATTTTTTCTATGGCCTTCTCTATTTGAGGTAGCACCTGACAATCCTACCTCCTTTCCTTAACTAAGAAGTGGATTTGAATTTGGAAATACTACACTTTAAAACTAGCTATGGTTTAAGGAGAGATATTCTAGCTTTGTTGTTGACACCCTCAATCTTCAATAAGGACTAAAATGCAAGCTTTCAAACTTAGATTTGAATGTGCATAATTTGATTGATTATGGTTTTCACAGGCAATTTTCTTTACATGACTATTTTGGATTGTCAATACGTGTAATAGTGACTGCATCCTTATCAAGGTTGGCTACCCTTATTTAGAATGCCTTGGTCTTTGGACTCAATACAAAGTTGTGCATTGTTATTCCATATTTGTAACATGTAGGACATTTAAGTTGTACAACATATAGAAATTCAATACTGTCATCCAAGGAAAACTTACAGATGGTGTATCAAGAACAACAAAAAATCCTTTTATTAGGGTTAATGCTTTCTTCCCCCACGTTGTTGATATTTTCCTCAAAACATGGTTTTTTTTATTATTTCAACGCATCTCAAAATTCAATGTATTGATTAACATTTGTTACGCATTTCAGTTGTTTATGCAAATGATGCATATATGTTAACTCGATCAGTGTTGTTACTTTGGTATTTTGACTTCTATGACAACCATCCATTAGGCCATTGTGTGTGGGAGCACATTTGTGTTTTTAGTTAGCTTTTTTGGATAGCTCTACTGGGTGTTGAGGACATTCCATTTATCTTTTGAATGTTAAGAAGTCAGAGTTTCAAGGATTTTTCAAGTGAATAAGAGAGATATTGGAGCAGCCTCATCTAAAATGTTTTGAACTAGATTTTAATATACCATTCAGAGAGCTTGGTTTTCATGGAGTTCCTTTCAAAGCCTCTACTTTTATTGTTCTTACGGTAAAATTTTTGGTGGAGTTGGTGGAATTACCTTTCTTAGTAATCGCTATTAGTGAGATTGAGAATTGTTAACCTTGAGAGAGTAGGACTTGGGAAAAAGGCATTTGATATGGCTATTGTTTTCAAATACTTCAAGCGGGATGTACTTCGTGTGTACGCCATTCCTCAATATTTGCTTGATGGCATCAAGGAATGGTTGAGCTCCATCGATATAAAGTATTATGAAAGCATAATGAACTTGAACTGGTGGCCAATTTTGAAGACTATTACTGATGATCCAGATAAATTTATTGAAGATGGTGGTTGGGAATTTTTGAATATGGAAGCTAGTGATTTTGATTCTGATAATTCAGAAGAGTCAGATCAAGGATACAAACCCTCTGATGTAGAAGAGGAATTAGAATTAGATGAGGAAGGTTCAGAAGATGAATCTCTTATGGAGTTAGAGGAGGACAAAGAAGAAGAAGAAGATTCTAAAGAGGAGGAAGGTAAAACATGGGATGAATTAAAAGCCCAAGCCAGAAATGTAGATAAAGAAAAAGGAGATGAGTCTGACAGTGAAGATCAAGAAAGGCGGCAACGAAAGGTAAAAGCTATAGGGAAGTCTCGGGCACCTGATATTAGAGATTCAAGAGGAATTCCTGCCAAGATGCATAAAGTTAGATGAATTGAGTTCATCTACATCCTTCTACTATTTATTCATGCACATAAACGGTCATCTTGTAATCATAAGATTTGTGCTCTATTTACTCATCCTACACATCAATAAACAACTCAACACAAGAGATGAAAATTGACATATTAACACAACAATATCCAACTAAGTTATTGAAACTCAACTATTGATACCTCATTCTCCATCCAGATTACAAAATCATTCCACTTTTTTTTTTGTAACATATTCTTTTCAAATTGCTTTGGATGGCGGCCATATTTCTCCTCCTGTCAAAACATGGCACATGGACTAGTTAAACTAATTAATATGCAATCATTTACTTTTTCCAAGGAAATAAAAAATATCTATCATTTAACATATTAAATATACTTACAAATGTACAAATCAAGGCCTGTAAACCTTTCTGGCTACTGCAATGTGTGGCACGAAGTTTCTCAAGCCTAGCCTTGGAGGCCTTGTCCTGAAACATATACTAATTCAATTTAAATATGCACAAATAAAATTTAAATATCGTTTAATAAATTTGATATAATCTTATTAGAAAATTTAAATACCTGCGTACTCTCCTCATCAGACTTCCTTCGTGCATCAGACTTCTCATATGCTTTTATAAGCTCTTTCCATACTTTCACACTTACATCAATTGGCCTTCTTTTCTACCTTAGCTCAGAAGGGATATTTTTTATCTTCTTTGTTTGGTTGCACTTAAATCTCTTGTAGTTTTGAGACATTTGTAGCTTTATCTTCGTTATAGACCAACTTGTACCAAACTCACTCTCCATGTCATGGATAACTGCTTTGTTCAGTTGCATGGGTGTTTGTGAGAATGAAAAATGTAGATGGTCTCTGAACCGTTGAAGGCATGATTCCTTCAACCTATTCACAAACGTTTTCCCAACATCCATCATTTGGACTTCCCCTAAAACCACCTCGTATTCTATCTTCGTATTGTAGCTACCAATGCAAGATTGATAACATGGCGTGGTGGAAGAAGTCTATGTCCCAGGAGTGGCTGGGACATTGGAATTCTCTCTTCCCTGTTCCACATTCTTAGAGTTTACTGTCACTTATTTCTTCCTGGATCTTTTGCTTGATCCAGGACTAGCTGGGGAATCAATTGATTCCCTTTCACACAATTGATTTATTTGCAATTTTTGAGGGGCGTTACCAGATTGTTTTTCTATGTATCTGGAAAGCGTTGTCCAGTCCACATTAACCAATTTGTTAAATGCCTCTACCCCCAATATGGAAGCCAATTCCTCTTTATCTTTGTCAGTCTCATGTCCTTATATATATATATTTTTATTTTATTTTTAAATTATATTTCTTCTTTTAAAAAACTAAAAACTACAATTCCTCTTTATCTTTGTTAGTCTCATGTCCCTATATATATATATATATATTTTAAATTATATTTCTTCTTTTAAATTAAGAAATAAAAAAAGTAAAAAGTAAAATTCAAAGAAACAATGGAAACATTTACAAATCTATAAAGGGACAATGAATTACCTCATTGTGGCCAGAGTCTGTTGACAATGCTCGCTTCCTTCTATTGCTTGAAATTTTGAGGCAACCTAGGGCAAATTATTTTCGTCCAGTCTATGGAGGCAAACGAAGTACACACTATTAGGTATGAAAATTTTCGTCCAGTTTGTGGTATGAAAGTTTTTTTTTGTGGGAAAATATGTTCGCTAGGTTTTCTTAGTGTTGATAACCTAGGGAAAATATGTTCACTGGGCTTTCTTAGTGTTGATAACCTTATCGTGAAAACCTTTTCATAATTCAATCTTGCACGAATTTGTCATGGCATTGGTGACTATGGTGTGACTGGGAAAAACCAAGCGGTTTCTGCGTTTATTTTCATCAGTTGCTCAACAATGACCGACCCAATTCCCAAATTTTCCAAGTAGTTCACTATTTCGTTGATACCCAGGTTAGGGAAAGAATACGGAGGCATCCTGGCTTCGTGCTATAATATTTTGAGCCAAAGCTCAAATGGGTAGGGTAAAAAAATTTGTTGGTTTCTGAAAGGTTTTACAATTTATAATGATGGGACAATTTAGAGGTTGCCTGGACAGGTTAGGCCATGAACCAGTAAACAATCATGAATTCAAATGCAATACAAAGAGCAGTAAACAATCACGAATTCAACCAGGAAAAAAAAAATTGTAACCTTACCTATGGTGTCGCAAACTAAATCAAATTTCTCATTAGTTGCTAGTAGCGCCCTGCTCTCTTCCTTCGTGCTGCATTTTTCCCTTTTTTGTCCTCTAATTTCTTCCTTCCAACAATCGATGAAGAGAGCAGGGCACAACATTTTTGCATTTTTTATCGTCTAATTTCTTCCTTCAAATTTAGAGGTTGCTTGGATAGGTTAGGCCACGAACCAATAAACAATCATGAATTCAAATGCAATACAAAGAGCAGTAAACAATCATGAATTCAACCAAGAAAAAAAAATTGTAACCTTACCTATGGTGTCGCAAACTAAATCGAATTTCTCATCAGTTGCTGGTAGTGCACTGCTCTCTTCCTTCACGCGACATTTTTCCCTTTTTTGTTATCTGATTTCTTCCTTCACCTGGGAAATTTTTTTATTTTCAATTTTGATTTAGTAGTCAATGCTTTAGTCGGCGTTAGTTAACGCCAACTTTAGCGCTGACTTTTGGCCGTTAATATAATTTTTTTGGGGCGCCTAAGGTGGTGCCAATTGCACCTATCATTGTTGTATAGTGACTATTTTCATTGTTGTGTATCATAGGATCCAGAGTGTTGGAAATAATTCCAACTCCTGCCTTGTTTTTGTGACCACCGTTGTCTCGTGGCTCCTTCATCAGCTCGGTGCGGTAGAGTAGTTTTTACCGCGGTCCCGCAAGGTGCTTCATCCTTCTCGGCAATAGAACGGTGAAAGCTTCTGTGGTGGCGTGCGAGTCTTCCTTCTATTCCTGGCGGTGTTGCGATGACTCCCGCAGTCCCACAAGTCTTCTACCATTGGCGTGCGGTAGTGCGGTGACCACCACTGTCCCGCGACTCCTTCATCAGCTTGGTGTGGTAGAGAAGTTTTTACCACGATCCCACAAGTTGCTTCTTCCTTCTCGACCGTAGTGCGGTGAAAGATTCTGTGGCAAAATTTTTATTCATAGGGGAGACCATGGAGAGAGGACGTGGATGGCGTAGAAATACTATATCGTTGAGAGGAAAGTGGGTGGAAATAGATGAGACAACGAAATCTGCAGATACAATAGAGGTAAGAAGAGAAAGCAACCTCAACCAAAGGAGGAAGGTGTTTATAAATTCACAAATGCTACAACATAGAGGAGATATCAATATGTCAAATATATGACTAAAGTGAGGTATTGTGTTGGATAGCATACTCGTTGAAATGATATAATTGGTGTACTAAACATTATTTACTATGTTGTGTATTATAGGGGCGAGACGAGGCCATGGCAACAAATCATGTCATATAAAATGAGGACACAATAGATAGAGCAGGACATCAGGTACTCAAATTTTGACTTGACTTAGGAAAAAATGATCTGATGGCATTTTGTGATACGCCCATCTTTTTTCACTATATTATTGAAATTTATAATGTATTATCCAATCTTGACATAAATTTATGCATGTTGTTGATTATTTTAGATGGAGATTGGAGCAAATGCAGAGCCTAAGCGTTCAACTAGCAAAAGAAGAAGATATGTACGTGGACGTGGACCTAAAACTATTAGATCATGTAGACGACAGTGGGTGGAAGAGGATATGACAATGGATACTGCAAAAATAACAAATGATTGCATTGAAGAAGAGGTAGGTTAGGACATATATGATGAGCTTCTAGTCAGTAGTATGCCTCATACAATTGATTAAAACCAAAGAATAATAAATGAGTGTGGACTGATGTTTTATAAACTATGTTGTCAAAATTGTGTTTTATTTAAATTATTGTATAAAAAAGGTAGTCTATAAAATAATGTTTGATGTGTATATGTTCATACAATTTATATTTTTATTTTTTAAGCCATATTTGATTATATTTCTTTGAAATTGATACATTTATGATTTATCCAATTATTGCCAAACATTAAATAATGCTTGCATTTGTTGATAGGTAGAAGATTTTGATGAAACACATAATAATACCCAAGATCCAACAGGGTTATTAAGATTTGGATGAGATGATCCAAACCATCCCTTAAACCGTACTATGGCGAGAAGAGCAAGATTGAAGAGAACACTACCACCTGAGAAATTTGAAGAGTTGATGAGAGTCGCATACACTGATGACATGCCACCTAGCCTTAATGATGATGATCATGATAGTGAAAATGTAGTGCATGAAGAAGGATTGAATGAAATACTTACAAGTTTCTTTGGGGATGAAAACAATGATGACAATAATGATGATATGGTTGACAATAACGATAATAGCAGGGGTAATTACTAGCAACGTAATGTTGATGATAACAACATCAAAGACTCCATCAAGCAAGCAGTGAAGACACCCATGTTCAAATCGGGTGCAAGTAGAACCTCAAAACTGGAATGCACATTAATATTATTAGAAATCAAGTCACTATTCGGTTGGTCAGACAAAGGATTCACTACCCTACTGAAGTGAGCTGAAATATATTTCTTACTTTGCATTGTCAATTGGTGTACATAATTCGTAAACATTCATCAACTTTGTTTATATTTCTTTAAGGGGGTTTTAAAACCGTATATTGTATATAAACAGTCCTAGTATAGATTGACATATCAAACATGTTCATCATAAGTCAAACATTCAATTGATTTAATCTCTAGCAATCTTACAGGACACTAAAAACTAAAATATTCCCTGAAGAGAATGTGTTGCCATCTGTAGACACTGAAAAATGTCCTAAAGTCTACGAGCAACATTTTTCCTTAGTCATCATCCTCTAATAATTAAATAATTTTAATTATTTAATTATTCCTGATCATATTCCTTTTCTCATTAAATGATTTTTTAATTATTTAATTAACTCACTTTCTAAAAATTAAATAAATCATTATTTATTTAATTATTTATCTTTCACCACATGTCTATAGTTAGATAATAATTATTATTTGACCTTTTGTTCTTCTATAATTAAATAATTGATGAAATTATTTATTTATGTGTCATTCTTCTCCTTTAAATAATTGATCCAAATCAATTATCCATATTTAATTTCTATCTCCTCTTTTAATTAAATTTATGAATTTAATTAAATCTCCTTTTTCATTTCCTCCAAATAAATAATTTAAAATAAATAATTTATTTGCCACTTGTCGTCCTCCTCCATTTTCGAATAAATTATTTAAAATAAATTATTTATCCCTCCATTTTGGTCAAAGATCCCCTATCATTATTTCATGTCATAGCTTGCATGTCCTGCATGTCTGTCATAGCCATTGGGCGTCATAGCCATTGGCGTCATATCTTTTCCATGCATGGCATATTCTGGTTGCATCAATTTTCAACTGTAGATCTTGGCATCTTTCTAGAAACTCGATCTTGGCCGTCCATTTCATAACCTCCCTCTCATGAATCCTCATTCGTTGATCTTAGAATCTTTCTAAAAGATCAATCTCGCCCGTCCATTCGAATGGTTGTCTATAAAAGCAACCTTTCTTCTTCATTTTTGAAAAAACAGCTAATTATTTCCAACTTTCTACTTACTATTTTGTAGGTATTTGCACATGTGAAGCAACAGATCTGAGGGTAAAGATTGCAAAAAGGAGAAATAGGAGAGCAAGAGAAGTGATTCAAGATTCAAGTGTAGACACTGAAAAATGTCCTAAGTCTATGAGCATCATTTTTCCTAGTCATCATCTTTCAATAATTGAATAATTTTAATTATTCAATTATGTTCGATCATATTCCTTTATTAATTAAATAGTTTTTAATTATTTAATTGATTCACCTTCTCATTTCTATCTTGATCAATTAAAATTATTTAATTGCATCACTAATAACCCTTTCTTCAATAATTAAATAAATCATTATTTATTTAATTATTTATCTTTTATCACATGTCTATAGTCAGATAATAATAATTATTTGACCTTTTATTTTTCTATAATTAAATAATTAACGAAATTATTTAATTATGTGTCATTCTTCTCCTTTAAATAATTGATCCTAATCAATTATCCATATTTAATTTATATCTCCTCCTTTAATTAAATTTATGAATTTAATTAAATCTCCTTTTTCATTTCCTCCAAATAAATGATTTAAAATAAATTATTTATTTTCCACTTGTCCTTCTCCTCCATTTTCGAATAAATAATTTAAAATAAATTATTTATTTGCCACTTGTCATCCTCTTCCATTTTTGAATAAATAATTTAAAATAAATTATTTATCCCTCTATTTTGGTCAAAGATCCCCTGTCATTATTTCATGTCATAGTCTGCATGTCCTGCATGTCTGTCATAGCCGTCAGGCGTCATAGCCGTCGGCGTCATATCTTTTCCATGCATGGCATATTCTGGTTGCATCAATTCTCAACCGTAGATCTTGGCATCTTTCTAGAAACTCGATCTTGGCCATCCATTTCGTAACTTCCCTCTCATGAATCCTCATCCATTGATCTTAGAATCTTTCTGGAAGATCAATCTCGTCCGTCCATTCGAATGGTTGTCTATAAAAGAAACCCTTCCCCTCCATTTTCAATTTAACAGTCATTATCTCCAACTTTCTTGCTTACTATTTGCAGGTATTTGCACAACTTCATCAACAAATCTGAGGGCAATATTGGCATAAGAAGAAATAGGAGAGACAAGAGAAATAATCAACTTCAAAGGGGAGTGTTTTATTTCATTTGCTTTCATTTTGATTGCTCTTTTTGTTTGTATTCTCTTGTTTAGATTGGGATAATAGTTTAGAAGTGTTGGCTGTCACTTTATCTATACTATTTGATTTTCCCCATTCTTACATCAAGCATGGGGAGTATTATGATTTAATGTTTTTATTTTTCTTATGCTTTCATTGTTTTCTCTTGTTTGGATGAGGTTAATAGTTTAGAAGTGTTGGTTGTCACTTAATCTAATCTATTTTATTTTCCCCATCTTACACCATCAACTTGCAGATAGGCACGTCTATTGTTGGTTGAGTTGGGGATTGAATATAAGCAAATTCATTCATGTAAAAAATGATTGCATTTTATACAGAGATGAATATCAAAACAAGGTAGAATGCCTTGTATGCAAAGAGAAGAGATATCATACAAATGTACAAGGTCCTACAATTCCAAAGAAAATTTTACGTCACATGCCAATTATACCTAGACTTCAACGAATGTTTCGTTGCAATTCACTAGCACAATTGATGGACTGGCATGCAAAGAACAGGAGTAAAGATGGATTCATGCGAATTTTGGCCGACTCCAAAGCAATGAAACACATAGAGGAAAAATGGCCAAGAAAATTCAAAGATGAACCCTGTAGTATCAGGTTTGGTCTTGAAATTGATAGAGTATGCCCATTCTCTTTCCTGAGCTCAAATTATAGTGTTTGGCGAGTCGAATTGATAGTATACAATATTCCCCCATAGATGAGTGTTAGAAAGGAGCATCTTATGCTGACTCTCATTGTTTCAGGAAAACATCAAGTTAAAAACATGGATGTTTATCTTGCACCTTTTATTGATGAGATGCAACTGCTATGGAAAGGCATAAGAATGTATGACATATCACGTCCTCCATCAAATAGGTCCTTCATGTTGTATGGTGTGCTATTTTGGACCATTCATGATTTCCCAGAACTTGGTGTTTGTTCTGGTAAGATAAAATATTTACGTATTTACACTCATAATTTATTTTCATCCCAACTTTCAGACTTAGTTTTATACTATTTTTTTATGTTATTAACATTACTTTTTGAATTGCAGGGCTTCAAACAAAGGGGATATTTGCATGTCCAAGATGTGCAAGAACAATTTCAAGGGCGATATTCTAAAGATCTACATAAATTTATTTACGCAAACAATAGGGTTTTTCTACTAGTAGATCATAGGTTTAGAAATCGCCTGAAGAATCAATTTGATGGAAAAGTTGAAAATAGAGGCCCTCCCATGATTATGGGTCCAGGTGATTGGCTTAAAAAGTATGAAGATGTTGAATTGAAAGCTTGGGAGGATTTTTTTGATCGGGGTGATTCAATTCAAGAACCAGAACAAGTTCTAGTCAATATGCCATAAGGAATGAAAATGAAATCCATATTTTATGAGCTCCCTTACTGGAAGGATCTATTAATATCTCACCTATTAGATCCTATGCACGTCTTAAAAAATGTCTCAGATTCTATATTTTGACATATATCAGGAAAAGAGGACACCTTGTCTTCGAGGGGAGATATTGCTCTTTCACGTACCAAATTTGATAGAAAACATTTGTGGCCAAACAGGGAAAATGAAACATATGCAAAAGCTCCATGGATTTTTAAAAAACAAGAGATAGACCAACTAAAAAATGCCATCTGTTCAATAAGGACACCTACTGGTTATGGGTCATCATTGGCTAAAGCTTTTACAATTGATGGACATATCACAGGATTTAAAACACACGATTTTCATAATTTAATGAAGGTATTATATATCAGCATTTAACATTTTCTGATAACATTGATTAAGCACTAAATTTATTTTGATATTTTGTTGTGTGAGAAAAAATTACAAATGACCTTTTCATAAATATGTTTGATAGCATATCATGCCATTGGCAATTAGGGGGGATTCTTGTCTTACAGTTGACTTAAGGAATGTCATAAGTTGATTTTCAGCATTTACAAGGTATGTGGTTAGATGAAATTTTCATGTGTGAGAGACATAGAGATATTATATTGTATTTTAATTTATGACTAAAGGTTCATACTAATTTACTATTCTTATATTAGGTGGGTGACCTCCAAGGAGATCCATGAATCTGAAGTGCGAAAGTGGAAGAAGGAAATTGCAGAAATTGTATTTGTATTTGAGAAGGAGCTCCCTACAAGTTTCATGGACCTACAAATCCATTTACTTATACACCTAGTCGTTGACATTGAATTGGCAGGTGTCGTATCAATGAGGTGGATTTTTTTCTTTGAGAGGTCTATGAAAACTCTTAAAAGATATGTTCGACAAAAGGCACATCCAGAGGGTTGCATGGCTGAAGGGTATGTATTGAATGAAGCATTTTTCTTCCTGTGTGAATTCCTTGGTAAGGATTTTGAAGATGCCCACGCATCTGGGATGACGAACGAGCATCATATATTATTGATGGAGAAAAACCACAATCTAATGGTGTTGAAGTAGAAATTAGTAAGTAAATTCATGATCAGTGCGGTTGTTTTTCTTGCAATCATTCATTTACTCTATAATTTATTTGTCAAATTAAAAGCATGAAATTTGGAGTTTGAAATAAACATGTTGACATGTAATAGGTGTAGATGAAATTTCTATACTTGACAAGTTCATTATGTACCACATCGACTTTATGAACAAATGGACTGATTTGTATGATAAAAAGAGAGAAGAAGTGTTAGAAGCAAGGAGACAGTTTAAGAGATCGAACCCAAGGAATACTCCACTTCCCACTCATTTGCTTTGGGAATGGGGCAAAGATTGCAAGCTAGAATGGGTTACTGGACAAATTCAAAATCAAATAGAAGATGCGAGTACAAATTCAAACATAACAGAAGATGAAATCAACATGTCTAGAGGATGTGAAAGAAAGGTACAGTTGTAATTTTACAAAATGTTGTTTCCTTATAGTTTTGATGGTATTAACTATTTTAATATTCATTATTATATTTGTTTTCACTAAAATAAATGGTCTTTCATAGGTGAGGAAATATCCAACAATGTGGGCATATGGTTGACATTATCGTGTAGAAAGTGTAGACGTAAAGAGACGATCCTTCGATTGTGGCATCATGGTTGACTTCAAGCAATCCAGTCGATCAAGCTCAAAGGATAAGAATATAATTGAAGGGAATCTACAATATGTTGGGAAAATACAAAAAATTATTGAATTGGATTACCGCTCTTTTAAATGTTGTATTTTTTAAGTGTAGATGGGATAAAGCATTTGAGAGGACACAAAGACATGATACCCATAGTGGATTGTTTTCTATAGATTCCACATTGTTCCTATCGGAGGATAAGGAGCCTCATGTTCTACCAATTCATTGTGAGCAGGTATTTCTTTAACTCAAACAAGAAGCGGTAGTGATCATTATTCTATTAATTTATAGCTTATTGTGAATATATACATGTGTTTATTAATCAATACAATTGTTATAACATATGTCTAATATATGTATTTCGCTCATGTGCAGGTATTTTTCTATGAAGATATTTTAGACCCGAAATGGATATTTGTCATATATTATGATCCAAGATTAAGGCATGTATTTGACGATGCATTAGTGGATACTGAGCGAAAAAATGATGGCCATCAAAATAAGAGAGAGGTATTAGAGAACATCAAAGAAATTGACATCCATGATGATGTTGAAGATGGTTATGTTCAGGCAGAAGAAGACAACAATCCAGAGTTAGATGATGTTATGGAAGACAACAATATGGATGGTATAGAAAATGATGATCCAAATACATTTGGTAACACTATAGATGGTCTATAGTCAAATTTCAATGATGATGAAGATGATGCAAGTCAAGATGAGGATGATGATAATATTAAATGTAGACATCCAAATTTGATCACTTCCATATGATCAAAATTGTCTACTTTATTCATCTATTTCATTAATAGTGATTAAATAATTTATTTAGTCATTATTTCATTTTCTACCTAAGGTTCCTAAAGTATCTAATTAAATAAATTAAATAATTTACCTTACCCCCTTGTCTTCTCTTCTCTAAATTAAATAAACATGACAAATTATTTAATTTATTCATTTAACCCATTTGGATTAAAATCAATTTTTAATTCCTTTTTTCTCTCTCCTTGTCACATTCTCCATAACCCTCTCCTAATCTGGATTAAATTAATTAATCTGTGATTAGGATGTGCACCACTTAATCAAGATTAAGTGTCACATCCTCCATAATCTCCCACTTGCCTCTAATCTCTCATTAATTACCTTAATCATGTGTTTGCAAAAACCTTAATCAGAATCATTAGCCACATTTGGCTTACCTTTTCTGGTCAACCTTCCCACTTACCATTTTTGGTATGGACTCCCTTCCCCATGTGAAATTTTTAATTCACATTTATTCAACCAAGGTTCCCCTCTTCCCCATGTGAATTTTTAATTCACTTTTATCTTTCCAAGGTCTTCCCCATCCCCCATGCAAGATTCTAGAAGCCTTGAATTGTCACTTCACATGTGCCAAGGGCTTCTAGAACCTTGGACTTGTCACATCACCCACATGTGACAAATCTCCAGCTTTTTGGAGACACTCTCTTATCCACTAGATTCTTCCAATCATTGTGAATTTTAAATTCACTTTTATTCCTCCAAGGAATCTTCTCATCCCCCAAGATCCACCTCATTTCCACATCACTCCACCCTAGGACATCTCACCTTCCACATGTCAAGATGTGAGGGCTTGTGAGTCCTCAACTCACCATAGCCCTTCATCTTGATCTTTGTTGGATCAATCCCAACCGTTGAATTCTCTAGAGAATTCAATTTAGCCTATAAATACCCCTTCAATTCCTTCATTTTGGGGAATCAAGTCTTTTGCAAATAAACTCTTGCAAAATTGCCATTCAATCTCTCATCCATTTTAGCATCCTTATTGCATCAATTCATCTAGCATCCACTTCATTTCATTGCCATCCAAGGAGCACACAAGACTTCAACATCAAGGGCCAACCAAGGGAGCAACAACATGAAGGTATAACAACAATTTATTTGTTTATCTTGCTTTCATATTGTTCATTTTCTTAGGCTAATCATTGAGGTGCCCTATTATCTTGTTGTTTCTCTTTATTACACTATTAGTTTTATCTAACATCTCACATTTAGGAAGAAAAATTTTATTAGGATCACATTAAATACTTGAAAGAACATATGAACATTGACAATGATACACTGGATGACATTGTAGGAGACAATAAAGTTAATGACCAAGAATTCTAAATTTTTAGAATTATTTGCAATCCATGTTTAAAAAAGGATGATTCTTATGGCCTAAACTTTGAAATGATTCAGTAATATTATTATGTTGTATTCACCATACATTTCCCTTGACAAAGCAAACATGTGCTTTCATTTATTTTTACTGTATATCTCAGAAGTGAAATTGATGTTACATAATGATGCACTGAGAAAATAATATATACAAAAAAATGCAAAGAAAATGTTTGAAATTTAACATGCAACCTACTGTGTTGTGCTAAAAGAAATCAAGATTAATTGGGACAAGAAATAAAAATAAAACTTTGATGATTGTACTTAAAAGTGAACAGGATATGAAAAGTGTGGACAATGATGGTGTTGAAATTGAAAACCCTGATTCTGATGACATTATTGTTTTATGTCATTAGAGATAAAGAGCACATACAATTTTATATACATAGAAAATGAAGATTTGAAACTAGTAAACTGAAAATGTAAACACTATAAATAAATTCCTTAAACAATAATTCACAAACTCACTTACAAAAAAGGGTGAAGCATTTTTTATTCAAACTTTGTTTTCTTTAATAGACATAACAGTAAAAAAATATTTACAAGTACAAGAATATATACAAGAATATTTACAAGTACAAGAATATATACATTTTTTCATAGAATATATACGTTGTTTCATAAACTTCTAAATTTTTAGAGTTATTTGCAATCTGTTGGGTCTCAAAAACGCAAGTTTTTAGACCATAAGAGGGTGCCAATCTCTAAGAGGAATTTAATCCTTAATACGAACCAATTAAACTAAATTATTTGAAAGGAATTTAATTCACACCTAACCAGAAACCAATCAAAGCATCCACACAGTAACAAAAAATGTGCCCTAATAAATCTTGCAGATTTAAACAACTTGAAAAGACCACTTTGGAGACAACAAAGTAATAAATAAGCATGAAAATCGACACAACAATTGAACACTGAAAATGGATTACGAGTTATAATGTATCTGCTCCATTATATTGCTCAAAATATAAACATACATAACATGAGTTATTTTGATATGAATAAGTGGATGAGATGGTCTAGTATCTATTCTAATGGATTGAAATGATGATGATATGATGATCAAAATCGGACCTTGGTTTCCCTATTTTTACGGGAAGCAACAAGCTTCAGGTTCGTTCACAAAAGTTACATCGTTTCTTAACTAAAGCATAATTAACATAACATAGAAACTTAAAAATATTTTATTGTTGGATGCACCACAGTTCGTTAATCATCAGCAAGCGCCCATGACCACCTAAGATCTGTTCAAGGTTCAAGCACCATGTTAATGCGTCCACAACAACCAAACTCTGACTACCTCCTCATACAACTCATACAAGGAACAATTTAACCTTTGACATGTGATCAATGTATTTCTCCTGGGCATAAGTGTTTGCATTTTGTAGAGTGTTTGTCATTATATTCTCCAATCCAACAATCCTCTTGAGCTGCTTATGTGTTTTCCTGAGTACCTCATCCTCATCATTGATGTCATCAAGGATGTCTAGAAAATATTCTGATATCTCATTTTTCCAGGTTTCTTGATCCTTCAAATCTATTTCTTCAAAGAAATCTGGCATGGCCATACATAGTGGCTGGTTGAATTCAGTCAATTCCTATGTCAAGATATTCTAGAAGTTTTCCTGTGTATTCATGAGGCTCTAACATTCTTGGAGCAAAAAATTATTATCTCCATCTTTTGCCTTTTTATTTCCTTCATCCTATCAAGTAGTCTTCCATGCTCCACGAGGGCCTTGTATGTTCCACTGAGAGCACGCTAAACACCATCTACATGTTGGCACATATCTTTGAATTTCATACAAATTATCCCTGATGCTACTTCAAAAGTACTAGCCTTCAATTTTCTTTTTAGTTCTTCTTGTTCCTTTTGAGCCTTTTCAAACTCATGCTTCCATTGAGCAGTCTCAGACATGGCCTCTAACACTTTTCTTTCATGTTCAATTAAAGGAGAGTAAAGCCTTGGAGAAGCGGGCAGCCTATCTTTGTAGTTGGTTAATTCTTGTTTCAACCTGTCATTTTCCTCTATCAGCCACTGGTTATCTCTTACTAGCTTTTGGATCTGGGCTTTGGTGAATTTGGCTACATTCACATTCAAGTTAGTAGTCTCCAAGGGATCTGTCTCCCCTACTCTTTGCACCAAGAGATGTCCAAAAATCTGATCATGGTCAACGAGAGAAGGCTTCTTGCCTGGGGGGTAAAGAGCCCAAATTTGCAAAGTGGTATTATCAAGATTGTACCCTGACCCTGTATAGACCCTGTCACCTACTTCATCTGTTATTTGCAAAGTTTTATTCTTTCTCTTCAAAAATTTTTCAAACACAATGGCTAAACTAATATCCCACCTAGGAAGGAGCATAACTCTAGCTTCTTGCAATAATGCTCTTCCTCTCTTAGCAGTCATGTTTTTAATTTCCCTATCAACTTCATCTTTCAACTCTTTCAAGGTATAAGCCTCTTTCTCAGGGTCAATGTCCTTTAACCTTTATCTTATTAGTCTTCCTTTATACTCATATATAAAGGACTTAAATTCAGGGGTCTGCAACAAATTCCCGACTTGCACAATGCCTCACATCATCTGATAGCTCATCAGAGGCTTCAAAGGTAATCACACTTCTTTCCAATGGCATCTCATATTAGGGTATAACAAGAGCATTAAACTGTGAGACTACTTCTTCCTCCTTAGTGTTATCTTCTTCCATGGATGGGGAACCAGTTGAAAATCTCACTTCAGGAGTAGGCTGAGGTGATAAGTGATCCAGTGGTGTGATATTTTCTACTTGCCTCCTACGACCGCTACCCCTTCCTCTTTCAAATGCCACAAGTGGCACATCTCTTATCAGTTCTTCTTCATGGAGGATTAACTATTCAATTCTTTCTGTGGGATCCTGTACCTCAGGGAAAGCCCCTACGTAGCCTAGGTTATTATTCACCTTCCAAGCCTCAGCCATCATAACCCGACTGTAGGTATTCATTCTCATCATGTTTTGTTTTTCTTCATAATTTCTGATGACATCTTCTAAATGGAAACTATGCTCACACCCTTTCAATTTCTGAAATTTTTTGGCATCACAAATGAAGTGTTCAGGATCAAAATTTTCCCTTTTGTTGCCAACCGGCAAGCCATAATAATCCAATTTACCACTAACCAAGTCATATCCTGAATCAGAGATAGTAGTGAAATCACCAAAGTATAAAGTGGGAGGCATGAAATTCTACCTCCCATGGCTCTTTAAATGCATGAAAGCTGAAAATGACAATTACCTTATGATCTCTAAATAAGAAACTTTGTCTGGCATATTCTTAGGCAAAAAATAAGGTACAACTTCAAATCCATAAACCCTAATAACAGTAGAATCCCCAAACACGTACCAATCTCCCCAATTGTGATTTATCCCTGCTTCATGACCCATATCTTTTGGTCAAAGAAATCTTAAGATCTCTAGGGAGAGGTTGTAGTCACATTTGTGGCCTAGCAACTTGTATAGTGGTTTGACAAAATATTCCTTAAAATATAGGTAGTGGGACCTCCCACACCTGTTGTCCCACACGGATGTCCACATTTGTACAGGCCTTGAATTTCCATCATTATCTAAGTCTTTTATTCTTAATTCCTCACCCCATATCCCCATCACTTGCCCTTCATATAATATCATGTGCATGAAAACATAATAGTGCTTGAAATTAATGGCTTCACTATAATTCTTGATGATATTGAGGGCATTATTGATGGCCTACTATGCATAATCATAGGGTTGGGCATTATGGCTTTGGATATCTGTGGCTAAAACCATGGGAGCAATTGTCATGTTCTCAAGAACATCAATTCCCAGTACTTCACCAACTGAGTAATAAGTGTATTGAAAGTATTCTTCAAACAAAGCCATAGAGAGTGGGGGCTTATCTTCACTAGAGAACCTCATAGTTTGGTTACTCGCACCTTTAACCCTATGTAGAGGCAATTTCCACTTCTTGTAACTTGTGTCCATGGTGTGGTATTCCTTCAACAAGTCTTTGATTCATAATTTTGTTTTCAAGGAAGTGTCTAGCTGAAAAATCATGGAAATATAATCTGCCTTTATGACCATGAACTGTGACCCATCAGGCAAACAAATTTCTCTTGTCTTTGGATTGTAGTTCTTTTCCAACACCTTGATTAACTCTACGTTCATAAAGACGTTGGGTACTACAAGTTTACCCAAATTCAAATTCCATGGGTTTGACACTGGGCTATACTGAAATTTCTTCCTATAATGATAAATAAAAAGGCCGTAACCCCTACACGGAGTCCATACATCTCCCAGATTTTTCTATTTATCTTGTAATATCACACATGATGGGTTAAGCTATTCTATTCTTTTGGATTTTGGCCCAGACCCAGGACACTGATCGATTAAGTCTTGATTCAATTGCCTAGCTTCAGTTTTCTATCTTTTTGCTTTTTGTTTGCCTAGGGTTTTTTCCATTTCAACCCTACTCATGCAATTATTTCATCTACTTACTGAGAAAATACTTTGAGCTGAGTCTAGACCACTTACTTGGATAAATGCTACAAATTTCAAGCTACCTACCACCATCCAACTTGGTTCTCCAAACCCTTCAATTACAATTCAGAGTGATTTCAACTTCTTTGAGGCCGTATTTATCAAATTTCAGGACACTTCATCCAGCCCTGGTTCATAAATGGCACTCGCGCCACCTTTATTATCAAGTTCTTCATTAATAGCGGTAGTCTCATCGATATTTTTATTAGTCATATCAATCAGACTAATCATCATTTCATAACTGTTGAAGAGACTTTTAATTAAAATTCTCATTGTTTCTTCGATATGACAGTATGGCAATGTTTTTCCCTTCCCTTTTGTTGTTTATAGTACTACCGCCTTGCTCAAGGCTTCTTGTTGTGGGATTATGGTGTATACCGCTCTACCGCATATGTTGCTAACCTTCCCGACGGTATAGCGGTGTATGCTTTTGATCATTACTTGAAGAGTGTCGATGAGACAATCTTATTTGTCTTATCGATATCTCAATTTCTCTTCGACATTAGATCTTATGTTCCTCCGATGTTGGTTTCCAGTGTCGATGAGACAAGTTAATGTCTCTTGCTGATATGCCACTATCTCATCGACAATTACTTTGTTATATCCAAGAGTTGTTTTTTGCCGAGCACTTGTAGATATACCTTCTCGATGTGACATAAGTGATTCTCTCCTCGATAAACCCGTATCTTTTTTTCATTTCACTATTTTACATCATCGATGAGACATATAAATAAGTCTCTTCCACATAGGGGTGTCTCATCTACATTTTTGATCTGTGCTTTGTGTTAATGTCGGGGAGACTTTGGAGGGACTCTCATCAACATGGTGTTGTCTTGGCGATATGCTATGAGAAATCATAGGAATATTTGAAAGGAGGAATACACTTTGATGCTGTGATCAAGGGTTTTATTTGGAAGCTCATGTGAGGGATTTTATTAAATTTAAGTTATTATGACAGGAATTCTATGCATTTGAGGATGTAAGAGATGAGTGAAAATGGAAGTATGAAAAAATAATTAGGATGGAATTTTGGCTACAACACAATCCATGTTTAAAAAAGGATGATTCTTATGGCCTAAACTTTGAAATGCTCCAGTAATATTATTTGTGTCGATACAAATTACCTATTGCAATATCCTTAAATTGTTCAATCTTTGGTATGAATTGTTGGCAGAAAAAATTAGGATTACTTGGATGCTTCTTCCATTCATTTTGTATCAACATATGTTCGTGAAGACGCAAAAGTTAATAGCTCAATCACGTAGAGCTTTTGTGATTTTCAAATGAAGAGTAAGGTACATTTTTATTTCTGCTACATTACATTCATGTGCATAAACAAAATCAGAAGATTACATTGCTAGATCGCACTTATGCAGATGCATATAATATAGGAAAGATTGCACAATCCTTTCAAAAATGTAGTCTTTATTGATAATTTAAATATATGTTGTTCCACACAAGCCATGGAACTGACTATTTGAATGCATATAATCGAAAAACTATACATTTATAGATACAAAAGAGAAAAATGCATATAAAGAGAAAGGGGACCCGTCATTGCCTCAATGACGAATCCCAGTTGCTTTGTTTTGCATCATCTTTAGTCTTCCCGCTTGTCTAAACCTCCAAGTTGATGTCTTCCTTGCTGCTCCTAGGTTCCATGCATTTGAGTGAGAAGAGTGTTGTTAGAGAAATGAAGGATCACCAGTCAAAATATGTGCATATATCTATAAACATATAATTTGATCATCATGTGCATTCAAATAACTTGCATACCATAGATGTCCAGGAAAACAAGAAAGTTATCAAACATATCTATCATATGCTCAGTTTTATCTAACATGTTTTCTCATTGTGCGAGTATAGATAAAATTAGGTTGTTGTTTTGTTTATCTAGTTACAACATGTGGGGTGAAATGTGGCTCCCACAAGGGTTGAGCCCAGCTTGCTACCCTATTGTTTCATTTGAGAAGGATAATCACAAGTAAACCATCCATGAAGCATTAAATATCAATCTTTGCAAGGATAGTGGAGTATGTTGGTAAGGGGCAATCTCCTTATTGATAAAGATTTATCCTTATTAATAAGAACATTCCACTATCAACATAGCCATGATTCTAACAAAACTGATCATCAAGGATTCCAAGATAGTTTTCACAGTTTGGTTAAAAGTAAGCAGCCCCAAGCATCATAGCAATCACAAGAATTGAACATGAGGGGAAGTCATGTAGATTAAAAGCTTACACAATAGTCATCACTTGCAAAGACAGATACAACATATTTCCACATAACAAATTAAATTGAATGCATGAAAGGTACAATGATGAAGTCCATAATAGTGAATGTTGCTTAAGAGGGATTGAAGGACAACATTTTGTATCAAGCAGAACAAGGTAACCTCAAAATCTGTTGTACCTGAGTATGATAGTACCTGAGCTTCTGATGTTTCTAGATGGAACCTATAGAAGAAAAGTGTAGTCTCCATCTGAAGGAACCATCTTCAAAGCTCTTCCCTGAAATGAGGGTTGAAAACATTAGAAGAAAATAAATACCATAATTCTAAAGTAACAATTTGTATCAAGACAAATGTCAGAAAGTATAATTAAAAAGACAAATCATTACGATTGGACCAAACAAATTTACGATTTTATCTTTAGAATGTAGGAACTTTCTCTGTCGGAGCTTCACGACCTGAAATTGGATCTCAAATTGGACCAATAAAATTTATGATTTTATCTCTAGAATATAGGAACTTTATTTGTTCGATATTCATGACCTCAAATTAGATCAGAAGCTGGATAAGAAGATTTATGATTTTATCTTTAGAATGTACAAACTTTCTCTATCGGATATTAAAGATGTTAGGTTGGATCAGAAACTGGATAAGCAGATTTATGATTTTATCTTTAGAATGTAGGAGCTTCCTTTGTCGAATATTTGGAAATTCCTACACACAAGTTTTGCTTCGAAGTGAAAACAACCGGAAGTGTTTCACACCGGCTCAAGGTACAATCCAATCTGGTTATGACATTAATAGCAATCCAATTTTTTTTGAACCGTCCATACCCGAACGTTGCATCACACTCTATTCTTCCTGCACATAAAAATGCCGCATAGCTTGATTTTATACAAGGATGCTCATGAAAGGAATCCTCAAGTGACAGTGAGTGAGTTTTTTGAGATTGCAGCTAATGGTGCAATATCTAGTCTTAAAGGCAGTTAGCAAAGCAGTAAATGTGCAATAAAATTAAATTGTACACAACAAACAATTCACAATGTTATCCTGCATAATGCCTTAAGTTTGAAGACAAAAATCTCATTGTATCTTGATGAAAGTAGTGACCTTAATGGTCAATCATTGGAAACCATGATTTTAAAACATGTTATTGTGCTTATGGAGGCAACATTTTAAGCAAGGCGGTGAGTGGTGGTTTGGAACAATGGCAGGTATGAAGGAATTGCTTTATATGCATACTATGCAGTCTAGCTTAAGACAATGCTCTTAGAAGAGATTGAAGGTGGATTATGGAACTCAAGGGTTAACATGATAAAGATTAAAGCAAAGACTCAGATCTATTTAAAAGCCACTATCATGAAGATATTAAAGATGTCAAATGCAAAACCCTAGCAGTTGGAGTAATGAACACAGTGCGAAAGAAGACACTGTGCTAGGGAAGATTTAGGAGCTCTCCATGTTATCTAATCACAGGAAAATACATCATTTATTTATTTTTTTAAATTAAAAGAAATTATTCTAAACCCTATATAGGACACATTGATACTTCAAAAGCATCTAATTTATTTATTTTAATTAAAATAAGTCATTCTAAACCCTATATAGGATACATTGATACTTCAAAAGCATCTGAAGGAATTTGAAATTATGCAAACATATGTCAATTAAATACCTAGATTACAAACAGTAGCGCGAACATTGTAACCCTTGTTGATCAGAGTAGGAATGAGATAAACGGAAATGAATCATATGCCTCCTATCGTGCACATTTCCTTACCATTCTCTATCATTCTTTATTGAAACACTTCTCCATTTTGGCAGGCTACGCCTGAAAATAAGGTGTCAACAAAGGTTTTATTATGTGTTTATTAAAATGAAAACTCCATTCTAGCGAGCTATGCCTGAAAATAAGATTTCGATGAATTTTTTAGAGCATGTTTATTAGAGTTTTAGAGTATTTTGGTGGGCTATATTCTTGATTCCTTAAATATTTTATTCAAATAGATTGTGACTAATGTGATTTGTTGCATTTAGTTTTTAAAATTGAAATGATGCCACGATTACCATACTACCATTGCAATACCCCTCTATTTTTCTCTATTTTGTGAACAATGTTGTTTCCTTATTATGCTTAGTTTCGGTTTGTACTTTTTCTATGTACTTGGTTACAGTTGATCACTATTTTGTCGTGATGTGGTGATGTATCTTGATGTGATGATACTGTATTCTGATGTTATTATGATGGCATGTTTTGGATTATCATAAGTGGATATTTGAATTAATGATGTTTTATGCTTTGAATAAAGTAATATGTTAGATACGTCAATTAATAATATTGTATTGGTGAAGGGGACGGTATTGCATCACTCACTTGCGAGTGCCCTGTGATTCTGTGATTTCCTCTTCACGGTGTGTTTTAATTATGACATATATATGCATGTGGATATACTCTTTGTTCGCAGGTTGACAGGTACAGGACATCGACTCCACCTGGTTTCACAGGTTTGAATGTGTCCATGGCCCAACGACATCCGATTGAGAGATAGTAGCTAGGTTTTCTGTTCCAAGTCATCAGCCTAGTCATAGTGTGTCGTCGGGTCTTAGTCGGGTTAATTGCTTTATTGTTGTTCATTCCCTTTGATGATTTAATCACATGTTATAAAGTTAAATAAATGCTTTTGTAGTTAAATTGTGGATTAAATTGATCTGGGACTATGTTAGTAATGTAATTTATTTGATTATTAATTTAATTTAATTAATAAATAATTTAATCGTGGATTAAATATATTTTATTAATTAATTAAATTTATGATGTTGAAATAAGTTAAGTTATTCATTTTGAAGTTATTGTTATATTGTTTGAAATTGAAAATTAAAGAAAAAGAAGTTAAATTGCATTTTTTATAAATTTTGAATTCAAAAATTGAAAAAAATTAAGATATTTGTTTTTTTGTTTTTGAAAATTTATGAGGGTGGTTGCATGATATTTTTGGAGAAATTTTCTTTATTATTTGAATTTTCTCCATAAGTTTTTTTTCAACAAGTATGAAAGATAGAAAATAGAAGGGAGGAAGGAATTTTGTTGTTTGTGGGTTTTGGATTGAAGCTGTGGAAATTGTTGAGTTGAAGTTGGAATCAAGGCAAGAACCTGTGCACCATCTAGATCTCCTCACAAACTCAAAATACTAGGTTCATGTCTTTAAAATTAGTTGTTTTTGAAATTTTATTTGTATATGTTGTTGAAAATCATGTTGAAAAGCATTTAAATCTTCTGTTTGATTTGCAAATCAAACGAGTTTAATTCTTGTTTCAAAAATTGGAAGAAAACCTCTGTTTTGAAATGAATTGTTTCAAAAGAAAAATGAAATTCTTGGCCGTAAATGGGTGTTCTGATTTTGTTTTCACAATTTGTTTTGCAATTTCAATTTGTGAAAATATAAATATATATATATATATATATATATATATATATATATATATGTGTGTGTGTGTGTGTGTGTGTGTGTAAATTTCATTTTAGCAAGGTTATGTTGGCCAAATTTTTGTGAAATGGCCAAAAGGGCGGATGAAAATTCTGCAGGGTTTAAAACCCTTGTTTTTTTTGTTTTAAAAAAAAAATAAAAAATTAATGGAGAAAAAAAAAACGCAGTGGAGGGAGGCGCCGGGGGCTCACCCCCACCGCACCCCCCATGGGAGGCGTGTGGGGGGAGCCGCGCCTAGCGCGGACCCTCGACCGCCCCACAGTGGGTTGGTTGTGCAAACACAGCCGATACCCACAGTAAGGGCCGACTGTGTTTACACACCCGCACCCACTGTGGGTTCGGCTGTGAATGCAGCCGACCGCCCTTTCAATGGCATGCAGCCCAAAAAATGTGAGGGTCCTTTTTTTTAAAAGAAGTCAAAAAAAATAAAATTTGTTTATTTTAATATTTTATAATAATAAAATATGTTATTTTAATATTTTATTATTATATTATATAATAATAAAATATGTTTATTTTAATATTTTATAATAATAAAATATGTTTATTTTAATATTTTATAATAATAAAATATGTTATTTTAATATTTTATTATTATATTATATAATAATAAAATATGTTTATTTTAATATTTTATTATTATATTTAATCATAATAAAATATGTTTATATTAATATTTTTTATTATTATATTTTATCATAATAAAATATGTTTATATTATTATATTTTATAATAATAAAATATGTTTATATTAATATTTTATTATTATAGTTTATAATTTATAATTTAAAAATATTAGTATTTAATGTTGTATAATTTTGTTTCATATAATTATATATATATAAGTTATGTTTTTTTTATGGCATGATTTAAGTCAAATTGAGAAAATTGAAAGCATGATAGCTTTAGTAAATCATTGTTTGATTTTAAAACATTAATTTTAAAGGAGAAGTGATTATGTTTTAAATAATATGTTTTTTTTTAAGACTAGTTAATTCCTTTAAATTAGATATAAGGAAGGGAGGAAGCAATGATTATTTATATCAATAAATTTTGATTTATATGATGAATTGGTTAATTTTTCATTTTTTAAATGCAAGTAAGGAAATTAAATAATTAGTGTTAATTTCTCCCTTATTTGAAAAGACGTATTTAAATTGAGTCTATTTAATGCGATAAATTATGAAATGTTAATAAGGAAATGGATTTAGTGAATCCAAAGTAGAATTTAATTCTCGCCTTCTTGCTCGTCTTGATTGTGATTTGTTTCCGTTATTGTTTGGGGGAAATTGAGTCATAGCGAATGATAAGTCTTCCAGATGGGTTTTCAAGTATATGGGTTGTCATATTGTGTTAGTCAACCTTTGGATCACCTTGGGTAGTGCGTTTAACTGTATCCAGTTTGTTACCCAGTTATCACGAATGGGAATGTGTTGACTGTATGTCATGGATAAGGACTTGATATCCTTAGGTCGCACTTGTGTACCCTTGGGTTGTGGAGTTGTTTCACGTGTTGTCTTAGAGGAGTGGTTTGCAAGGAGGGCCGACACACAAAGTGGTGCCAGGATAACTCATTGCAAGTTAGTTAATCCAGTGATAACGTAATTAACTGATTAGAGTATCACGTAGTATCAAACACTTAATAAGATAATTATTCCTCACTCATGGATGCAAGGGCTTGTAAAGACTTGGGTTGAGATGAGAAGGCCTGGAATGGCAAGATCGTTATCTTGTCTCTACGGAAGATGACTGATTCTGCATTAGATTACATGAGGGGCTGAAAGTTGTTAGAGGTTACCAGGATAACTCGAGATGGGGGTCGGGGCCTAGGAAGACTCACCAGGATAACCCATGTAATGTTGTGATGACACTTCTCCTAAGTCAATTTTATGTTCGCATCAGTGATGCAATTGATTATATAGTTCTAGAAGCATTGTAACTATTGTGTTAAGTGATGTATGTGTATTCATTTCAATTCGGTTATGTTTTAGCCTGTGTCTTAAGGTAGATGGTCCTGGCTAGAAATCCTTGTCACTATCTCCTAACACGGGGGGTGGACCTTTGGGTTCCACTTGGTTGGGTGGAACGTGCACCTTACTCTGTTGGGTTTTTACTACTTGATCGTGTGGACGAGATTTCCAATTGGAGAGCTCGTATGATCCAGTTTCATTTCATGTCTTATTTACTTCAGTTGATCTTGTGATTTTTACCACTCATTTGTTATCGAGGTGGAAAGTTGTAATTGTAACCTTATTTATTAGATTTACCTCATTCAGGGAATGAGAGATGTAATCGTATCATTTAATTATGGATAAATGAAATTGAAATTTATCTCTTATGCTTTGATGTATTTTATCTTATTTAGAATGTATGTGTTTAATTTCTTAAGTAAATAAATTACATGGTTTAGATTCATGTTTTTTGTTGAGGTTCTATATAACCTTTGTCTCGTAACCTTAGAGGTTGTTGGCATTAGGTAGTGAACTTGCATGTTAATTGTACTTAAACAAAAAAAATAGTTTGTTTAAGTAGTTTCTTGCAACTTCCTCTAGGGTTGTGTGGCGGTGCATTACACATGGTATTAGAGCCTAGGTTTAAACACTGGGTACTTTGGGATTATGATGGACCCATTAAGTTTTTAGTTGTTTAGGCTTTTAAGTTGTGTACCTTGCCTAATACCTTGATGTGTTTGTACATGATTATTCCTCCCAGACATGGAAGGGGTAGAGGGCATGGACATGGACGTGGCCGTATAGGCGGTCATAGTGGGAGTCAACATGCCTCTCCTCCTCTTGTTCCTCTTATTCCAGACCAGGAAGAACATCAGGAATCTCAGAATGCACCAGGGATTGAGGCTGCATGTAGAGCGCTTGAGGAGGCTTCGACACTCCTTGGTCAGAGGCAGGTAGAGGTTCAGGGTAATCCGGTTGTGAGGGAAGTTCTACCCCAGTTTGAGTCGCATATAAGGGACCTACTCAGGGCACATCCTCCATTATATGATGGATCAAGTATTGGTTTAGAGGTCGAGACTTGGCTTATAGACCTTGATAGGTATTTTTCCATGCACTTGTATGGCAGTAACACCAAAGCACGTTACACTATCATGCAGCTGAGAGGATTTGCATCCACATGGTGGAGACTAGAGGACCAGAAGCTCCACATTGACATTCACTTAGTATCTTGGGAGATCTTCCTAGAGCGATTCAGAGCTCACTTCCTATTTGAGCATTGGCGTCAGCGTCGAGGCAACGAGTTTCATGCCTTGTGTCGGATGGCCTTATCTATTGAGCAATATGAGTGACACTTTTATGAGCTCAAACAGTTTGCAGGGATTGGTGACGATGAGAGTATGTTGGTGCACCATTTTGTCAGGGGCTTAAATGCTCGTCTTAGCGGTGGTGTGAGGGTTTTCAAACCCAAAACCATGGAAATAGAAGTGGAGAAAGCACGCCTTATTGAGGAGAATCTAACTATGGCACTTGGAGGTCACATGAATGTACCGATTGGTAGTAGTTCAGCGACAAGGATTAGCGTTTGAGGAGGTCAGCCTTAGGGAGGTGTACCTCCTAGATCTCAGCAGGGGCCATCTCAAGGTGGTCAGCAGCAACAACAGGTATTGCAAGGGAAACGTAAAGGTTTCCAGCAGAGGTAGGGGGATAGAAACTAGAGGCGTGCGAAATGCTTCAGCTATGATCAGCCAACACAGAGTTCATAGTCTACTTTCAAGGGTAGTGTGCAGCAATCTAGCACACCATATGGAGGTAGAGGCTATGGTAAAGGTACAGGGTGTTTTTCTTGTGGCCAACAGGGTCACATAACTAGAATGTGTTCCAACAAGGGCACATCGGGTTTCTCTCAGGGACCGGCGACATCTAAGCTAACAGTTGGTGATGTAGGCAGAGGGCATCGGGTTTTTGCAATGGTTGATAACCACCAGTTAGAGCATCAGGGCACAGTGGTCAAGACATATGGTATGTTGATGGGTAATCTAGTTACCATTTTATTTGATTCTGGAGCGTCAGACTCCTTCATTTCTTCTTTCATCATGACACGATGTAGGCTAGATGTGGTAAGGCAAGTTGATAGGTGGCAGGTAGAGTTAGCCTCGAGTGCGAAAGTTGCATCCCATTCCCTTGTACTAGAGTGTAGATTGGAGATTGGACCTCTCCATACTACGATGGACATTTGAGTTATTCCTTTGGGTTCTTATGACATTTTCATAGCGATGGATTGGTTGGAGGCACATAGTGCGGTCATAGATTATCGACGTAAGTCGATTCGATGCATTGAGGCATCTGGCAGTGAGGTAGAGATAGTGGGGGTCCAGAGGCTGATTTCTTTGAGGGTCATCTAAGCTATGTAGTTGAGAAGGTGTGTGCGTTAGGGTTGCCAATTGTTTGTTGTTATAGTGGATGATTTGGATCTAGGAGGTGGAGAAGAGAAAGTTTCTCTTGATAGTCACTCCATTCTTTAGGTGTATTCCGATGTCTTTCCAGATGAGATTCCAGGGATGCCACCTCAGAGGGACATTGACTTCAAGATTGAACTTGTACCTGGATCAGAACCCATTTCTCGAGCTCCTTATCGTATGACCACCCAAGAGCTGAAAGAGCTTCGCCTGCAGATTGAGGAGTTGTTAGAGAAGGGCTTCATTCGCCCTAGTATTTCACCATGGGGAGCACCAGTTATCTTCATAAAGAAGAAGGATGGTTCACTTCGGTTATGTATTGATTACCGACAGTTGAACAAAGTGACCATCAGGAATTGATATCCGCTTCCTAGGATTGATGATCTATTTGATCAGATCAAGGGTACCACCATCTTTTCAAAGATTGATCTTAAGTCAGTATATCATCAGCTTTGGTTCTTTGACTCAGACATCCATAAGACAGTGTTTCGAATGCGGTATGGTCACTACGAGTTCACAGTAGTACCATTCGGGTTGACGAATGCACCTTTTGTGTTCATGAGTTTCATGAACGGTGTATTTCATACATACCTAGACAAATTTGTCCTTGTGTTCCTTGACGACATTATGATAAAATTTAGGACAATGGTAGAGCATGAGGAACATTTGCAGCAGGTATTGCAGTGTTTACAGGATAATCAGTTGTTTGCTAACCTATCGAAGTGTGAGTTCTTCAAGACTGAGGTTCAGTATCTTGGGCATGTAATCTCAGGGGAAGGTATTTCAATGGATCCTGCAAAGATCCAAGTGATCTCAGATTGGCCTTCGCCCACGAATGTGGCAGAGATACGTAGCGTTATGGGGCTAGTGGGTTATTACAGATGATTTGTGAAAGGATTTTTGAGGATAGGTTATCCTATAACCACCCTTCAGAGGAAAGGAAGAGGTTCGAGTGGTCAGAGAAGTGCGAGGCAGTGTTCCAGAATCTAAAGGAGAAGCTGACTAGTGCACCAATACTAGCGATACCGGATTTGATTGGGGACTTTGGAGTTTCTATAGATGCGTCCTTGGAGGGTTTAGGTGTAGTGTTGATGCAAGAAGGTCGAGTCATTGCATATGAGTCATGGAAACTCAAGGATCATGAGTTGAACTACCCCACACATGATCTTGAGTTAGCGGCAATTGTTCATGCATTGACGAGATGGAGGCATTTCCTTCTTGTCCATAGGTTTGAGTTGCACAATGATCATAGAAGTCTTCAGTATATCTTTACGCAACCCAACCTGAATGCTAAGAAGAGGCGTTGGATGGAGTTTCTCTATGAATATGACTTCGAGGTGAGGTATATCCAGGGAAAGGAGAATGTCATAGTGGATGCACTCAGTAGACGGAGACATGAGATATTTGAGTTGACTCTTGTTGTGGATTTGCGGAGTCGGATTCTTTCTGCCCTTCCAGTGGATAGTTGGTATCAAGAGGTTAGGATAGAGATAGAGGCAGGTAGACCTCTTGAGGATAGACATTCTGGATATTCTTTGGATTCATATGAGATATTGAGACACATGGGACACATATACATTCCTTCATCAGGTGATCTTTTCACCTTGGTCATTACTGAGGCACATCGTACATCTTATTCAACCCATCCTGGGGTGAAGAAGATGCATGCAGATTTGCGTCAGTTGTATTTCTGGATAGGGATGAAGCGCGATATCGCAGATTATGTGTCACGATGTCTAGAGTGTCAATGAGTTAAGGTTGAACACCAGCATCCAAGAAGGCTTCTACAACCACATTTAGTACCAGAGTGGAAGTGGGAGATAATCTCATTGGATTTCATTGTTGGTTTACTCAACTCTTCGAGACGACATGATGCGATTATGGTGAAAGTTGATAGGTTGACGAAGGTGGCACACTTCTCACCTATGTGCTCTTCCTATACTGCATCGTCCATAGCTAGAGTGTTCATGGAGGACATAATGAGGTTACATGGTATTCCGCATCGGATTATTTCTGACAGGGATCTAGTGTTTACCTTAGCTCTTTGGACTTCATTACAGCATGCGATGTGAACACAGTTGAACTTCAATTCAGCTTATCACCCTGAAACAGATGGACAGACTGAGAGGGTCGATCAGATCCTCAAGGATATGTTGCATATGTATGTGATGGATGAGTAGACACGATGGGAAGATTATCTCTATTTGGTAGAGTTTTCTTATAATAATGGTTTCCAGAGTTCTATTGGCATGCCTCCATTCCAGGCATTGTATGGGAGACCATGTCACACTCCCTTGAGTTGGGATCGACTAGAGGACAGGATAGTTTTGGGTCCTGAGATGTTGCAGGATATGGAGCAGTAGGTGGATAGGATTAGAGAGCACTTGGTGGCAGCGTAGGATAGGCAGAAGAAGTATGCGGATGCGCATAGAGTGGATCGTTAGTTTGTTGTAGGCAATAGAGTCTTCTTGCGAGTACGTCCGCAAAAGAGTCCCATCTATTATGGAAAGGGCTCTAAGCTGGCGCCTCACTTTGTTGAACCTTTCGAGATACTCGAGAAGATTGGTCTAGTTGCTTACCATCTTGCTTTACCACCCAGTCTCTCGTGCATTCACGATGTTTTTCATATTTCAGTTCTTCGGTCGTACCATCCAGACATTTCTCATGTCCTTGATTGGAATGCATTAAAGGTAGAGGACAGGCAGCTGGCTTTGGAGCCGGTGGCCGTAATGGAGCATAGAATGCTCGCTCTTCGAGGGCGAGATATTGATCAGGTTAGGATCCAACAGGATCCTAGGGATGACACGTCATCCACTTGGGAAGATGCAGCTAGAATGAGGGAGTTTTATCCCTATTTGTTTATAGGCTTCTAAGAGTAATCTTAACCCTAGGGGGGAGGATGTAATACCCCTCTATTTTGCTCTGTTGTGCGAACAGTGTTGTTTCCTTATTATGCTTAGTTTTGGTTTGTACTTTGTCTATGTACTCGATTATAGTTGATCACTATTTTTTCATGATGTGGTGATGTATCTTGATGTGATGATATTGTATTATGATGTTATTATGATGGCATGTTTTGGATTAGCATAAGTGGATATTTGAATTAATGATGTTTTATGCTTTGATTAAAGTAATATGTTAGATACGTCAGTTAGTAATACTATATTGGTGAAGGGGACGGTATCACATCACTCACTTGTGAGCTACCTACGATTTCGTGATTTCCTTTTCACGGTGTGTTTTAATTATGACATATATATGCATGTGGATATACTCTTTGTTCGCAGGTTGACAAGTACAGGACATCGAATCCACCTAGTTTCACAGGTTTGAATGTGTCCATGGCCCAACGACATCTGATTGGGAGATAGTAGCTAGGTTTTCCATGCCAAGTCATCAGCCTAGTCATAGTGTGTCATCGGGTCTTAGTCGGGTTAATTGCTTTATTGTTGTTCATTCCCTTTGATTATTTAATCACATGTTATAAAGTTAAATAAATGCTTTTGTAGTTAAATTGTGGATTAAATTGATCTAGGATTATGTTAGGAATGTAATTTATTTGATTATTAATTTAATTTAACTAATAAATTATTTAATTGTGGATTAAATCTATTTTATTAATTAATTAAATTTATGATGTTGAAATAAGTTAAGTTATTCATTTTTAAGTTATTGTTATATTGTTTGAAATTGAAAATTAAAGAAAAAGAAGTTAAATTGCATTTTTTATAAATTTTGAATTCAAAAATTGAAAAAAATTGAGATATTTGTTATTTTGTTTTTGAAAATTTATGAGGGTGGTTGCATGATATTTTTGGAGAAATTTTCTTTATTATTTGAATTTTCTTCATAAGTTTTTTTTCAACAAGTATGAAAGATTGAAAATAGAAGGGAGGAAGGAATTTTGTTGTTTGTGGGTTTTGGATTGAAGCTGTGGAAATTGTTGAGTTGAAGTTGGAATCAAGGCAAGAACCTGTGCACCATCTGGATCTCCTCACAAACTCAAAATACCAGTTTCATGTCTTTAAAATTAGTTGTTTTTGAAATTTTATTTGTATATGTTGTTGTTGAAAAGCATTTAAATCTTCTGTTTGATTTGCAAAACAAACCAGTTTAATTCTTGTTTCAAAAATTGGAAGAAAACCTATGTTTTGAAATGAATTGTTTCAAAAGAAAAATGAAATTCTTGGCTATAAATGGTTGTTCTTATTTTGTTTTCACAATTTTTTTTGCAATTTCAATTTGTGAAAATATAAATATAAATATAAATATAAATATATATATATACATATATATGCATACATATATATATTCATATGTGTAAATTTCATTTTAGCAAGGTTATGCTGGCCAAAAGGGCGGATGAAAATTCCGCAGGGTTTAAAACCCTTGTTTTTTTGTTTAAAAAAAAAAATAAAATTAATGGAGAAAAAAAACGTAGTAGAGGGAGGCGTTGGGGGCTCACCCCCACCGCGCCCCCCATGAGAGGCGTGTGGGGGGAGCTGCACCCAGCACGGACCCTCGGTTGCCCCACAGTGGGTCGGCTGTGCAAACACAACCGATACCCACAGTAAGGGTTTTACAAAACTGCGCCCACTGTGGGTTCGGCTATGAATGCAGTCGGCTGCCCTTTCAATTGCGTGCGGCCCAAAAAACATGAGGGTCCTTTTTTTTAAAAGAAGTCAAAAAAAATTTATTTACTTTAATATTTTATAATAATAAAATATGTTATTTTAATATTTTATTATTATATTATATAATAATAAAATATGTTATTTTAATATTTTATTATTATATTTTATCATAATAAAATATGTTTATATTAATATTTTTTATTATTATATTTTATAATATTAAAATATGTTTATATTAATATTTAATTATTATAGTTTATAATTTTAAAATATTAATATTTAATGTTGTATAATTTCGTTTCATATAATTAAATATATATATATATATATATATATATATATATATATATATATATATTTAAGTTATGTTTTTTTTTTATGGCATGATTTAAGTCAAATTGAGAAAATTGAAAGCGTGATAGCTTTAGTAAATCATTGTTTGATTTTAAAACATTAATTTTAGAGGAGAAGTGATTATGTTTTAAATAATATGTTTTTTTTTTAAGACTAGTTAATTGCTTTAAATTAGATATAAGGAAGGGAGGAAGCAATGATTATTTATATCAATAAATTTTGATTTATATGATGAACTCGTTAATTTTTCATTATTTAAATGCAAGTAAGGAAATTAAATAATTAGTGTTAATTTCTCCCTTATTTGAAAAGACATTTAAATTCAGTTTATTTAATGTGATAAATTACGAAATGTTAATAAGGAAATGGATTTAGTGAATCCAAAGTAGAATTTAATTCTCGCCTTCTTGCTTGTCTTGATTGTGATTTGTTTTTGTTATCATTTGGGGGAAATTGAGTCATAGCGAATGATAAGTCTTCCAGATGGGTTTTCAAGTATATGGGTTGTCATATTGTGTTAGTCAACCTTTGGATCACCTTGGGTAGTGCGTTTAACTGTATCTAGTTTGTTACCCAGTTATCACGAATGAGAATGTGTTGACTGTATGTCATGGATAGGGACTTGATATCCTTAGGTCACACTTATGTACCCTTGGGTTGTGGAGTTGTTCCATGTGTTGTCTTAGAGGAGTGGCTTGCAACAAGGGCTGACACACAAAGTGGTGCCAGGATAACTCATTGCAAGTTAGTTAATCCAGTGATATGTAATTAACTGATTAGAGTATCACGTAGTATCAAACACTTAATAAGATAATTATGCCTCGCTCATGGACGCAAGGGCTTGTAAAGAATTGGGTTGAGACGAGAAGGCCTGGAATGGAAAGATCGTTATCTTCTCTCTACGAAAGATAACTAATTTCGCATTGGATTACATGAGGGGCCGAAAGTCGTTAGAGGTTACTAGGATAACCTGAGATGGGGGTCGGGGCCTAGGAAGACTCACCAGGATAACCCATGTAACGTTGTGATGACACTTCTCCTAAGTCAATTGTATGTTCGCATCAGTGATGCAATTGATTATATAGTTCTGGAAGCATTGTAACTATTGTCTTAAGTGATGTATTTGTATTCATTTTAGTTTGGTTATGTTTTATCCTGTGTCTTGAGGTAGATGGTCTTGGCTAGAAATCCTTGTTACTATCTCCTAGCATGGGGGGTGGACCTTTGGGTTCCACTTGGTTGGGTGGAACGTGCACCTTACTCCATTGGGTTTTTACTACTTGATCGTGTGGACGATATTTGCAATTGGAGAGCTCGTATGATCCAGTTTCATTTCATGTCTTATTTACTTTAGTTGATCTTGTGATTTTTACCCCTCATTTATTATCGAGGTGGAAAGTTGTAATTGTAACCTTATTTATTAGACTTGCCTCATTCGGGGAATGAGAGATGTAATCGTATCGTTTAATTATGGATAAATGAAATTGAAAGTTATCTCTTATGCTTTGATGTATTTTATCTTATTTGGAATGTATGTGTTTAATTTCCTAAGTAAATAAATGACATTGTTGAGATTCATGTTTTTGGTTGAGGTTTTATATAACCTTTGTCTCGTAACCTTAGAGGTTGTTGGCATTAGGTAGTGAACTTGCATGTTAATTGTACTTAAACAAAAAAATAAATTAGTTTGTTTAAGTAGTTTCTTGCAACTTCCTCTAGGGTTGCGTGGTGGGGTGTTACAACCATTGTCTCTTATTATACCCGTTGTGGCATGGCAGTGTTTTGCCCTTCCCTTCTACTATTTACCACACTACCGCCTTGCTTAAGGCTTCTTGCTATGGGGTTGCGGTGTATACCACTTTATTCCATATGT
The DNA here is from genome assembly GCA_007115665.2 of Sequoiadendron giganteum. Taxonomy (NCBI): domain Eukaryota; kingdom Viridiplantae; phylum Streptophyta; class Pinopsida; order Cupressales; family Cupressaceae; genus Sequoiadendron; species Sequoiadendron giganteum. The sequence goes on along the minus strand of CM021102.1, from coordinate 490,702,393 downwards.
TGCTCACCTTCCCAGTATATTCTTTTGATCATTACTTGAAGAGTGTCGATGAGACAATATTATTTGTCTTACCGATATCTCAATGTCTCATTGACATTACTTCATTATATCCAAGAGTTGTGTTTCATCGAGCACTTGTAGATATACCTTGTTGATGTGATGTAAGTGATTCTCTCCTCAATATGCTTGTATCTTGTTGACATTTCATTATTTTAAATCATCGATGAGACATACAAATAAGTCTCTTTGACATAGGGGTGTTTAATCTGGCACTAAACTCAAAGCTAAAGTCAGAGCTACACACGGTGCTAAACTTGGAGCTAATTTAGGAGCTAAATACGACATTAATTTCGGTGCTAATTAGCATCAAAATTAACACCGACTTGTACTGATCGGTGCAATGAATGCCAAAAATTGTGCCATCTAGATAAATAGCATTGATGTTTTAAAAAAATTGCCAAAAAATACATTAAGACAGTGGGTGGAAGCAAAAAATGGAGCAAATCACATGGATTTGTTGTAGTGCTTGATGATTGATTGAGTATTGAACCTAGCTACACCATCAACATTCATCTCTCCTAGCAAAGGTAGTCTTGTCTCAAATTGGGGGCAACTTCTCAAAACAGGTAGAGGATTAGATCTTTGTGCATCCTAGCATGGTCAAAAACATCAAAAAACAAAAAAAATCAAAACAAAGTTGTAAAACATCAAAATCCTAAAAACATGTTATGCTTTGAGTCAAACAAGTCGAACTACGTGGTCTCTATGTGTATAACGTAGGCAAGGCTTATCAGCCCCCGAGGCCGTAGGTTAGTCCACTTAGATGTCTATCATGCTTTATTTCAACTTAGTAAAAAAATTCAAAAATCAAAAATATCCAAAAAAAAGAAAAGATCAAAAACATGTTCTTATCAAACCAAGTGAACTACGAGCCTCTGCGTGTATAATGTAGGAAAGGATTATCTTTGATGAGCCCCGAGGCCCTAAGTTAGTCCCCTAAAAACAAAAAATAAATCAAAAAGGTCCTAACTCCATCATCACAATCCGCAATAAAATTTTCATACATAATAAACAAACCGCCATCTTCACCCTTTGAAAAACAAGACAAAGAAACAAAGAAAACACACAAGCTAGAAATTTCAAGCAAACAATCAAAAAGATTTGATTAGAAATTGATGAAAAGCAATGCCAAAAGTGTTAAACTACCTATCTTTTGACAATTCGCCAATAACATCCTGAGATATGCCTTAACGGATCCGTTCCTACAATAGACATGATCAACAATGGATAATAACCTAAAACCTCAAAATAGATATGGCAAGTGATACTACAACATTGTTTTATCTTTTTATAGTCTTATCTTTATGAATTATTTTATTGACTCATTCTCGGGATCTCTCAAGGATGTCCATAAGGATTTAGAGAAGAACGAATGGGGGAGATTGTGCATCATTTTAATTTGTTGTTTGTAAGATGTTTTTGTGATACTAACATGGTGAATACTTGCTTTGTTTTATGTATGGAAGTTGTTTTGAGATAATTCTTGTAGCAATTGCATGTTAGGTATTTCATACTTCTTTGTGTAACTGATCTAAAAAGTTTTAACTCAACTCAACTATATATTTTAAAAAAGGTTTATGTATGTTTGGTATGAGAAAGAATATTATTTGTATGTTGAGTCAAAGTCCACGCAATGGATACAAAGAAAACTTGGTTATTAATACCCTGGTGCATCGTATCTGTTTGCTACATCAAAAAAGATTGTTAAAGATATAGAGCCTCTGTGCAAAGCAAAACCAAATAATCAATAAATAACAATATCAAGTTTTTATCCATCATAAAAAAATTCTTCTAACTAACATCCATCATGCATCAAAATATCATCAGTACCACATCCGTCCTGCATCCACAATGTTGTCAATACATATCACGATGATAATAAAATAATAAAATATCATAAGGATCAAGGACAAATGTCCTACTACCCGACTGGAGGAGGAGACCTTTAAGGATCCTAGCTATGGTGGGGAGAAGGGTGCTACTGATCAAGTTTTCTAACTGAGTGGCTAGCTAACTTGACACCTATAGCAGTACTAGGCTCTCCAAAGCATGGTCGTTGTTGAGCCCTAGGTATAAAGGCATCATACATGATCTGATAATATGTAGCCTCCATCATCAATTGATCTCGCTTTGCATGAAGGCCACCACACTCTGTCTTAAGGCTATCCCTCTTAGTGGTAGTAACTTGCAACTATGTATTGGAAACAAGCCAGTGCCCAATCTCGATGTCTCACTCTGCCCTAAATCCATCTCTCTCCTACCTAGTTGTGTCTCTCTCTACAATAAGTAACAATCTAAACTTCTATAGCCTATTGCCACACTACCTATGTGTGTCTCACAACTGTCATTTGAGCTAGTTGTACTGCTCCATCTCCAAGTGGTTGAGGAGGACTCGAGGCTTGTCTCTCATCCTATTGTATAGGATCATCCCATTGCCCATCATGTCAGGCTTGGTCCAGCTTCTCAACAATGATCTGAACTCTGTCGCTTACCACGATGACCCATAATCCCTACTCTCCCCATGACCACACCACCTGTAGGATCGGTAAACCTTAGAGGCAACCAACGATCCTACCACTTATCAAAATCTGGGGTAGTCCCAAGATTTGCTAAACCAACATGCCATCCCCATCCAAATGGGGCAAGTGCTCTAAAATAAATGATAACTATATCTCAATCTTCCTATAGCCCCCATACTCGGACCTCTCTAGTGGTCTTTCTAAAATGAGCCTCATAAGTATCTACAAAATAGCTTTGTCTCTCACTAATAGGGAACGAACATGACCAATAATCCACCGAGTCTGTCTGCAAAATGGTAACTACTCCTGGTTGTCGTGTCATGCCTCACAATCCAAATATGGGCTCCACACAAAACCTAGCATATCATTTAAAACACGACACTAGTAAGGAAGCTATCTAGGCCAAGTGTAGTGAAGAAAATCACCATAACAATAAGAATATGGATCCTCCAGAGTCTTATCCAAAATAACATTAGGCCTAGTAATTGGGATGTACTCCCAGGCCCATACTTGAAGCAAGGTCACACTAGTAGAAATAGATCTACCTCCTCAATAAGTGACCCCGTGCATATCTCTATACAAATGCACAAGGAGACATAGGTCCCATGGATATCTAGTGCTATGCTCAAACATATTCTTGATGCACACAACCCAACCAATAGGAAACACCTGCCTCGCCTATCAAGAACGACGGGCCCCATGACCAAACCACATAGAACCAAGGAAACTAGATCTACACTGCCAACAAAATTAGATAAGTCTATCTCTGCCTTGTAAACCCATAGAATTCTCACACCAAGTACTCGACACATCACATGTGTACCCTGACATATGGAATAGGTCACAAGCTCTCCATGAATGGGTGCACAAAGGATCCTCCACACATCCTCCAAAGGTGATGGTGGCCTCACCAGTAGGTAAATGAAAGGATGAGGTCTTTGAGTGCCACCTCTCCACAAGAGCAGTCATCATCTCTCTATGACATCTGATAGTTGGCATATAACATATGTGTCGTAACCCTACAACGTCAAGAACATCTCGCTCCAACTCATGAAACCTAGTGTTCAAATCAAACATCTCTCGCAGTTGTCGCTCCCTCGACATAAGTGGATTAAGAACCGCCTGGAACCATTCAATCCATGATGTTAAAAAAAATTGCTACAAAATGCGAAATGCATCTTAAATTGCAAACAAATTGACTTAAAATTCCAAAATAGTAAAAAAGGAGAAAGCTTTTTAGCAAAAGCGACGACAATTTTGTCAAAAACGTTAAAAACAGGTGAAAGTGGTGACTATTTTGTCAAAAGTGACAAAGAAAGGAAAAAGCGAAAAAATTCAAAAGCACATATATATATCAGAAGTGAACTTTTATAACCAGGGCATACAAAACGAAAGAAGAAATTCAAAAGCATAAACTCAAGCAAGAGCGTAAAAAAAAGCGAAAATGTATGTTAAATGCAAAAAATTTGGGCAAGTGCGAGTAGAAAAATCAAAAGTGAACCATTCACAAATAGAAAAAGCGCTAAAAATGGTGCAAGTGCAAAAAAAACATAAGGTTATTGCTTACGGTAGAAAAAATTTCATGCATTAATTACACAAAAATGAAAAGTCAAAAACATGAAAGGAAAGAATACATACTGGGGCACTAATGCCTATAGGCCGTCTGAACTTGCAAACCACATCCGCGTGATGTGGGGCTCCTTGAATCCTCACCATAGTTCTACGATAATCAACAAATCACAAAATCTAGAGACAAGAAATTTCTATAGGCTCAAAATGCAAATGAGGTAATTTGAACCATAATTACCTATTTTAACCATTGAAACCCTAACTTTTTTACCTAGGAAACCTTCCTAAGTTGAAATTAAGACCTCCCAAGAACATTTGAACTATCAACAAGAGTCCTATAAGCTTAATTTTTCATCCTCTACGCATCTAAACTGAAGTAAAACATTATCACGAGTTTGACCTACAAATTGATATTTTTGGCCAACCTCTCGAGGGGGTAACCCAAGCATCCTATCACCTTTTTGTTGATCGTCGAGGCATAGTGGGGCATATTAAATTTTTGAAATCTTGATCTTAACATCAAAATCTTTGAAACAAAGCAACCAATACTTTGTCTCAAAGAGGGGCAAAATGTAGACATGTAAAAATGACCTAACACTTATTGCACATACTAAATGACATTTTCTCATCATCGACATCATTATCACTAAATATCACTGCATTTCAAATCAGTCACATCAAAACCGTAAATTCTTCTATTAATTGAATAATATTACATTATTTAATTAATTCACTTTTTCACCATTTTTGACGAATTAAATAAATTTCATTTATTTAAAAAAGTCCTAAAAACCTTAATTTCCACTATTAATTGAACAATATCACATTATTTAATTAATTCACTTTTTCATCATTTTTTACTAATTAAATAAATTTCATTTATTTAATAAAGTCCTAATCTAACTTTATTCCTCTTGATTAATTAAATAACATCAATTATTTAATTATGTCACTAATTTACCCATTCCCCTAAACTTGAATAATTGATTAATTATTCAAAACATCATCAAAAAGGTCAAACAAACAAATACAAATTTGTTTGCAAAAGTCAAACATGATTTTGCACGTTCAACTCCAAAAAGATTAATTAATTAAATCAATTAATTAATTACCCTCACCCACTTTTATGATTGAGAAAATTATGATCCCTCGATTGCTCACTCTAATTGGCTGACTGATTCATCTATTTTGTAATTGATTCATCTATTATTCAATCCCACTAAAGGCTCAACATGATTTCTTCAACTTTGTGCAGATTGTTCAATCTATTTCCTTAATTCCATTGAACACTCAAATTGATTTCTTCAATCATACTGATTACGTAATCAAAATCCACTGATTTCCCTATCTATTTTCTCTCAACAGTTTTCAACCATTGATCAGGATATTCTACTACGTGATCTTGAGCGTTTATTTCAAAATACATATTCTATATAAAAATCATCTTCTTCCTCAAAATGATCGAAGAATCAACATATTTTACACAACGAAGTAAAGATGAAATCATAAACAATTTCTTGACAAAGCTTTACACACATATCTTCGATCAACGAAATTGCACTTGTTTGAAGATTTTTCTATGCACAAATGGAGGCTTCACATTGATACAATGAACAATCCAACATCTTTGCAAAATCACTTTGACATGGGATGGTAATGCTACATTTTATGAATTCATGATATGTTTTCTCCTTTGATTGCATAGATTGATTTTGTTCTTCATAGTTTAATTTCGTAAGTAATGGGTATGAATCATAGCTTTTGTTTGGATTAGGTTAGTTTTTATTCATTCATGTTTTGATCTCTTCATGCATATCAATTTCCCCCTTGCACATATCCATACATCCATATCATATAAATGCATCAGAAAAGTACAAAAATACTAACATATAATCATAAATCATCTATCATATACATATAAGCATCCATAAGCATCGTAAAATGCATATATGTCACGACAAAAAAAGGTATCTTGTATATCATCAAAAAATGGAATATCAATGTACATCATCAATATCATGTGTGAAACAACACCAAATACGTCAAAAATATACGAGGCCTCATATGGGGTGATAAATGTATATACAAAACAAATTTACATCAAGTCTATGGAAATATAACATAAACATCATGAATATCAAATCAACCTTGTTGCTCATCCCGAGGTGGGGATCTATGTTGCTCCCCATCATGTTGGTCTTTGTGGCTATGTGCGGGAGACGGTTGAGGCTACATGATTGATTGAGATGGTTGTCTCAAAGGTTTGTCCACTAACAGCCACCTGATGACTCTGCACTTGTGGTACTTCTAGGCACCCCAAATCTAGAACGTCTCGTCACTCTTGAGACTTGGGCCTCATAGAGAGCCCTATAGTAAGTCCTCTCCTCTATCAGGGCCTATCTCTCTCTCACTACCATTGATCTCAAGAAATTCATGAAGCATGTGAAATCTATAAGGTTGTTCTCTACTGTCTCTCGGTAGCCACCTCTTGTCGCAATGCATCCCTCTCCTAATACAAAGCATCTCTCTCCACTCTAATAGTATCTCTCTTTGTTGTAATAATGACAACTTGTGCATCTGCAACCTGTTGTCAAGCAATCTCGATGTCTATCTCAATAGCCTTGGCATCTCTATCAACTATGAGCTGAGCAATTTGTGCTTCCATGTCTCCCTATGGGGAGGTGCCCGGGGAGCATGACCTAAACCCTGTTGTTGATCCTTTTGATCATGTTGCGCCTGATCACCATCACCTTGCTCATCCCGAGCTCTTTGTAAATGCTCATGTGTTGTATAGAACCTCTGTCTATCTTCCCTCCTCCCTGCAATACCTATCATCCTCTTGACTTGGTTGATAATCAAACCAAGACCAATGGGAGTTGTAAATCTCAATGGCCAATGGCGAGCCCACCACTACGTGTAATCTATGGTAGTACCTGGATCTGGAAGACCAATTGCTCATCCCCATCCAATAGGTTCCAATGCTTGAAACTCTATCACTGGTGCACTTGAATCTGCTCAAGGCCCCCATGCATTGATCTCTCGGGTCGTGCATCCAAAATGGGCATTTTAACCATCTCCTAGGCGAGTCTGTCTCTCACCAAACTGTCTCAAAACTCTCTCAAGAAGGTATCTCTCTAAAATAATATCAACTCAGCCTATCAACCATCGATTTTGTCTATAATAATTCAACTGGTCATGGTCATGGGCCCAGGCCTCGCATGTTATATACGGTCTCCAAATGAACTCAGTAATAACATTAAAGATCACCCGCTAGTATGATAGCCTACCTGGTTGTGTATAGTGAAAGTAATCTAAATATTTGTATGAAAAGGGATCATTAGGATCCCGTCAAACCAAGCCATCAGGTCGAGTCACTGTAATATGCTCCCACACCCACACATAAAGGAGACTCATCCCAACTAAAATACTACTGCCACCATGGTAAATAGCCTCATGCATATCTTTATATAGGTGTGCGAGCACACATGGACCACATGCATACATTGTAGTGTGCTCCATCGCTCAATGCAGATACCCCATCCAATGGGGAATTATCTCACTCTACAATCAAGCATCAAGGGCATGATAATGAGTCTATCCATTACCACCACCATCAGGTCAACATCGCCAACAAACGAAGTCAGGTCAATCTCTGAGTCTACAACCTATAGCTATTGAACCTTGAGAAGTCTCTGCATGGCCTAAGTCCCTCATCGGACATTGTAGGTAACCAAATCCCCATGAATTAGGATCCGTAGGATCCTCCATACATCCTCGAGAGTGATGGTACACTCTCCAACAGGCAAGTGGAAGGAAGAGGTCTGAGACCTCCATCTCTCAACCAGGGTGGTCATCATAGCCCTGTGAGTCTGGATCTTTGGCATATAACAAATATATTGAATACCAATTGCATCCAAAAATTCCCTCTCCAACTCATGAAATCCAATAGGTGTCACACCATTTCTCTCTACAATATAGTGGTTTGAGAATCGCCTACAAACATTCAACCCACAACGTCAAAATTTTGCTAGAAAATCAAATTGAGAACTTAAAACTATAAACAAACTAGCTAAAACATTCCTTTTCAACAATAACAAGCTTTTCTAAAATTTTAGTGGCCCTATTTCACAATAGCAGCCTTGTTTTAGGATGATAACGGTTCAATTTCACGATAGCAAACCTGTTTAACTATAATAGCAGTTGATTTTAACAATAGCGATCATTTTTCCTAATTTTTCTAATTCATGGTTATTTTTGACAATTATGGTCAAACAATAGCGATATATTTTACTATAGCGACTTGTTTCTACGACAACATGGAGTTTCAATTACTGCAATCATCTAACCTAGTACTATAGTGGTATTATCACGTTAAAAGCAACAAAACTTGAAAATTATCGCTATCGTCCTACAAAACTTTGAACATTAAATGCAAAAGAATAAAAAGACGAAAGCGAAAGTGAAAAGTATACATACCACAATCCTTGCACCGGTTGGCCGTTGGAATTGATGGAATGCATTTTCTCCATTTGTGGCACCTGGAATGCAAACCATTGTGAATCGACAATCATAGCAACAAATCACCAGAGAGCTAGAATTTTGTAAGGCTAAAAGTGCAAATGAGGGGTAAATGAACCCTAATTTCCTATTTTAACCCTCCAAACCTTAATTTTTACCCTTAGGAACCCTCCTAGGTTAAATTTTGAGTACCTTGGATCATCCAGAACCTTAAAAGTGACCCCTAGGGCCTAATTTTTCATCTTCTATGCATCATAACTACTCTTGAACCTTGTTGTGAGCCTGACTTGAAAAAGTAATTTTCCTAGTCAACCTCTTGAGGGGACAACCCAATGTCTTATCATTTTTATGCTAATCACTAGGGCATAGTGGGGCATCATTAAATTTTTTCTTTTTTGATCTGAACATCAAATTCTTTGAAACAATGCATCAGGTACATTATGTCAAAGAGGGGCAAAATGTAGACATGTAAAAATGGCTTAATGCATGTCACACATCCTAAAACTATATTTTTCCATTATCGACATCACTTTCATTATCATTATTTCATTTAACATATTTGCATCATTAACCCTATTTTCCCCTATTAATTAAACAATCTTGAATTATTTAATTAATTTCACTATGTCATCACTAATTTAACCTTATTCCTCTTGATTAATTAAATAAACATTAATTATTTAATTATTTATCTAACATTATTTATTCTTCTAATTTAATTAAATAGTTATCATTAATTATTTAATTAATCTACTTTCCCTCTTCCAAATTAAATAATTAAATTAATTATTTGATTTCCCAAAATTCACTCAACATAGTCTATTAACAAATAAATGGTTATTTATTAAATCAAATAAATTTTGATTGAACAAGTCATATCCACTAATTACTCAATCTAATTTGCTAATTTCATCGATTACTCCAATCCCACTAATTATTCAATCCAATCCCACTGATTATCCAATCAATTCCCTTAATTGGATTAATCGGGCTAATTAACTAATCAATCTATTTTCTCTCAACGAACATTGACCATTGATCCTAATCTTTCATCCTTGCATCCAGATTGTTCATCTGAGATAAGAAAATCTATAAAACAACCTTCATCCCCCTCATAAATCATCTGAAGAATTTTTGGAAAAGGTCATGTCAATGTGATTCTTGAGAAAATTGAGCAAACACCCTTGCATTCTAGGTCATCATCATCATTATCAAGATTTTGCAAATCATGGAGGCTTTGTGTTGAAGAGCAATCCAACATATCAAGATCAACACAAATACACTATGACTTGGGATGACAAGATTATGTAGTTTGAATTCGTTTGTGTTTCCATTCAATTGTGCTAACCTTGTTTGTTGAATTCATAGCTATGACAATTACATTTCATGAGTAGGTTGGGTTTTATCCTTTTATTTTGATTTCATTAATACTAATCCTAATCCATAATTCCCCCTTATAGGGATTAAGGTTGAGATTGTTATCTTATTTTTCATTATGAAAAACTTTAGAAATGTACTTATATGTGAGTAGTTGGATGTTTTGTGTTTCTTGGGTGTGTGTGTGAGAGAGAGAATATTAAAGGGAATGATAAGCCCATGAGCTAAAAGAACAATTATTATTCATTGAGATGTGGTAAGAATATGGAATGTCATGTTCCCTAAGATACTTATTCAAGAGATTGTCCATCTCCTTATATACATTATATCACACAAGGACTTAGTAAATATGGTATAAAAAGCATAATCAATGTCTTTACATTGTGTGCACATCTACAACTATCTCTTAAAAGATCTTTGATCGTGATAAGGCCTATAACATGATTTTTATTGGAACCCATTGATCCAATTGGAGGGTAGGTGTGCCCTCATGTGGTAATGGGATCTAGTATAAAGTGAATTCACTATTATACATAAAGGAATATTCTTATGTTTAATGAGAAGATCCTTGTATTCATTATGTATGGTTATTTATAGGGGATAATATATTGATCTACATAGAGGAGTGTTTGTAATTGTGTGTATTAAATGTTTCAATTGAAATCAGAGGATAATTCAATGCAATTACCCAATTCAAAATTCAATAACTACTTCAATAGAGTGCAAGCACAAATGAAGAAAATCAAATAAATACATCAAATGATAATACCTCCACAAAGTGTTTAAACATTACTCCACTGGTATGATAATGCTTCTATAATATTGGTGTGTGGATTGCTCTTCAACATAAGCATAACCTTATAGCAAGATGGATGTAATAGCTCAATTTTTCAAAGTTCATGGAGGATTTGATAGCTTGGAATGATGGTAGATTTATAGCTTTCACTTGATATCGATCAATAGTGGAGGATGATTTGAAAGATTGATTGAGATATCATGATGAATGTGCACGTGATATGTGTCTTGATGAAGGGTTTGGTCGATAAGTTGAATGCATGGGTGAGTGAAGTGAAAGTGAGGAATAGTGAGCTTTTTCAATCAACTCACTAAATTAGGAGATAAAAGAATATTAATAGAAGTAAATAAATTTATTTATTTAATTCGTGTGCGTGGGATGAAGATATATTTAGGAAATACATAAAATAATTTTATTTATTTTTAGAAGAGTTGAAGATAGAAAAACAAATTAAATAAATTTAATTTAATTTATTTAATTTTAGAGGAAATATTAGCTAATTAAATAATTAAAATTATTTAATTATAGTGGATGAGAAGAATGCATGAATTAATTGAATAATTCAAAATTATGTAATTAAAGTGGATAAGGAAATTTGAAGAATTAATTATTTATAATTATTTAATTAAAGTTGGTGATGGAAAATAATGAATTAATTAAATAATATTTAATTAATGAGGGTAATGTGTTAGCTTAATTCAATAGTTATAAAATTAGTGGATAAATTAATGAGAAATAGTGATGAATTAGACATAATGTGTTAGTCATTTTTAGCTGCCTACATTTTGCCCCTCTTTGAAACAATATAATGTTGGTATAAATTTTTTGGTGATGACATGCCCCAGTGTGCCCCAGTGGACTGAGGGATGGAGGTAGGTTGGTAGGCTTCCACTTCGAGAGATCAACTAGAATTTTTTTTTTTAATGAGCTCATGATAGGAAAAACAAGATAGGTTTAGTGGATTAGTGGAAAAATGAAACTGGATGAAGGAAAAAATAAGGAGAAAGGGGTGATAAAATGATGAAAATGGAAGAGATTAAGGTGTAAGGGGGAATATGGGTTCAAGGATGGATTTGAGTTACTATGAAAGAAGAAATAAGGTGAAATGTAGGGTAATGAAGAATGAATGAATTTTGTTGATCAAATATTAATTAGTGAACGCTATAAGTAGGTAATGAGATGGATATGGAATATGGGATGAGAAGGTGATTCACTTGGAGGTGGGTTATGTATGAAAAAATGTAAAGAGAAATCCTTATTTTGATATAGAAAATCAGTATTATGCACCAAGGTATAAGGAACCAAGGTGACGTATCTGTTGCATGGACTTTGACTCTGCAAACAAAAGGGTTATCTTTGTGCATACCAAAAATATTGGAACCTCGTAGAATATATGTGAGGAAGTAATATATAGAGCATGATAAATCTAGTACACAAAATGTATGAAATGGCCTTATACACAAAGGATGATTGTTTATGCAAGAAGCCACCTCAACTCACACAAGGTAAGTATTTGCCTTGGTCGTATTACAAGAACTTCCCACAAACATGACATACAAAAACAATGACCATGCCCAATTCTATGCTCCTCTAGACACACCATGATATTGAAAGATCGAGGTGGGTTTGAGTAAGTGTTGGAAGGATATAAAAATATAAATAAAAAAGAAAAAGACCAACCAATAAAATAACTCGACATCCATCATATCTCTTGCCAAAAAGGTGTGTCAATATCATATTTTTCCTATTGTAGGAATGATTACATCCATTAAGGCATGCATTGGGATGATGGATCAAATGATTAAGAAATAGGTATGTGTGCAACAAGTTGATTCAACAATGGTCTTAGCTTGTGATTGTTGCGAAATCTTGATTTTTTTTGTGATGTATAGTTTATTTTTTGCTTGAGTGTCAAGTCTAGGTGATGATGGTTTATTATAGATGAGATGGAGGGTGTTGTGTATGTTTGTGGATAACGAAGCAATCGTTTGTTATTTGATTGGTTTATTAATGGGATGTGATGATGATAATAATAATGATAAAATGATTAGGATGATGATAATTATAGTGATGAGCGATGAAGTGAGATGAATGTGTAGAAATATCAAAGACCACTTGAGATCTTGTCACTATCCAAGCTAAAGTTGATTATTTAATTGATTTATTGATGATAGTGATAACATTGTTGATGAAAAAAAACAACACCATGATTGTGTTGTTAATGATAAGAACAACACAACAATTGGAATAATATGTCCCGATGATGATAGTTTGGATAAAAGTGGATCGAGATTTATAGCAAGGCTAGGAACAAAATCTATTATATGGTTTGATATCATGTTGGAGTGTATGACAAGATGAGATTGATGGGGGTTCTCTAGAATTGCAGGTGATGGAGGACAATTTGATGGAAAAAAATTATTCATGGGATGGTAGAAAATAATCATTTTTTTTTTGTTTATTTGTCATGGAAGCTATCCAATCACTAAGCTAGAATACATATATCAATATCTATTCCAAACTTGGATGCAATCACCTACTTCCAATGTATATCAAGGTATGGGACACTATGAGTGGATGAATGGACTAGTGTGATGGAAATGAATAGGTGAGGGATGGGGGATAGCCATTATGCAACTAGATCTAAGACAAGAGATTTGACTTTGAAGGACTATCTCACAATGGGATAAAATGTTTTTATCCAAGCTAATAGTTTTGATAGTTCTATGTAGGTGATGACATGAAATTAGATGGTACGTGGTAAAAATAAATGACCATGTCAATATTTTTCCAAAATCATGTGTTAGGAGTTTGTGCCCATAGTCTTTATCAAGATCAAGGTGGATAGGGAAGATGGATGGGAATGATATGGAGTGCATGGATAGCGATGTTAAGATAAAATAACATGATGGGTGAGATAATATGTTCCCAAATAGAATGGTACACATAGATAATTAATTCTACACATGACACCCATGATTGGGTTTTCATCTTGTTACTTGTCCAAAGCATCATAAGCATGGTTTTCACTATTGGAAAAAAAATATTTTTTACTTTTTACTTTTATTTTTCTACACATGACTCTTGTAAATAGGGTTTCACCATGGTACTTTCCCAAGGTGCACTGAAGTAGTTTTCACCATTGGACAAGTTATTTTTACTTTTACTATTTTTTGGGATTTTTTATTTTTTCAGTTTTTGGGTCTTTTTTGGATGGTATTAATATTCAAGTGATCACTAGTTGTTCTAGTCCCTTTGATGGTGTTAATGTAGATGATGTCATAATATGTCAATAATATATTGCCTTGAGGGGTTACTTTGCCAATATTAAGGCACTTGTATATAGCCCATGGATATTATTATGATCCTTATTGATATTGGGGTTGGTTTTATCTAAATGTGCTCGTCGTGGTAGAGTACCATTAGAGTCCTTATGATAAAGTGTTGTTGCCAGGAAACAATGAATGTGGGATTTGGAATTTTTGGATTTTAGGTGAGATGGATTTTGATGAGGGATGAGAGACATATATGAATGATTTGGTAGTATGGATGCAATATTTTTTTTTTCCAAACTCGGGATGGTGGATGATGGATTATAGATGTCAAATTTGGAACATGTTTAGGACCAATGGTCTTATACACCTTGTGTGTTAGTATTGAAGTGTTTTGAAGGAGGTGAACACTTGTGATTAATGGAAGGCCTTTTTAGATGTGGCTCCATGGTTTTCATTAACTATTAGATTTGGATTTGTATTGTGGATGCTTTACATGATCTAATTTTCTTTAGGGTCCATTTGGACTTTATGTGTCCACTTTGACTTTTGGATTTTGTAGCTTCATCAATTTGATTTTGATCTTCTTTTTTGTAATGATTTTTCTTTTTTTTGGCCCCAATTAGTGGGTTGAAGGATTTGGGAATAATGTTTTATGGTGTGGATGGGAGGAGTGTTGTCAGTGACATTATTTAAAGGACTACGCATGGCCCCTATTTTGATGTTTGAATTAGATTAAGTTGTCCCCAATATCACAAAGTTGTCACTAACATCATTAGATTTCTTGATTGATTAATAACCAAGACCCTGATACTTAGGATTGTTAAAAAAACTATATTGGTTCCAAAATACCTTATTCATATAGGCCTAATCCTTTTCCTTGACATTGCATGCTTTGGAAAATTCTATTTGCAACAAGATATGTGTTGTTTTGGAAATAAGATGTTAAATCTCCTTTATGCCATAGGAAATCATCAATGGTGGTTATCTTCTCATTAGTAAGAAAATTTCCTTTGAAAAAAAGTGAATGTGATCCAAGTTGATAGGATATTGATGTTTTTTTGTCTTCGTGCTTGTCGCTTCATCATTTTGTGAGATGTTGATCATATCCATAGTAGCTTGTTTATCAATACCTTTGACATGAGTCTCAGGACTAAGGGACTCGACTTGTGTCCCAAAATACATTGTTGCATCAAGGTTGATATGAAAACCCTGTTTGTGGTCATTTATTGGAATAACATCATGGAGTCCTATAAACTTAGATATAGCTTCATCATTTTCAAATTTGTCTAGAGAGAAAGACTCTTTTTTTGGATAAACAAGGGATGGATCATCTATGTGTCCAGGGGAGGAAAGTGTATTAATTGTGGAAGTGGAGGTTATTGGAGTATGGATGTGATCAAATTTATTTTTGGGATCATTGATGGAATGGAAAGGGATGATGGGATCATTGTGGAATTTTAGAGAGATGGGATCTTGATCATTTATTGGTTGAGATTGGAAGATTTAGGTAACTTGAACTTGATTCATTTTAGAGCTTGTTTCTTCGTACTTTAGGTTGTTCCCTTGACATGGATCAAATTCTATTGATGGGATGTGAGTTTGGATATGGATGGGGGGTTCTTGGATATGATATTTTGGAATGGTGATAATAGATTTTGAATTGGATTATCTAAAGTGGACATGATGGGCAAAGGGATGCATGATGGTGTTTGGTATAATATTTCTTGATCATTGATTGGACTTGTATCATATCTTGGATTAGCTCAAGATTATCCATTATAGAGAGCCCTTGGATGTAATCTTGCGAGAGTTGGGATATGGTGTTGTTATTGGATATTTTATTTGACGGGGATTGTGTGGATTGTTGTTGCAAAGGTTCAAGGGATGAAGGATTGGAAGGAGAGATAGAGGTGTCTTGTGGGAAAGCCTCTTCAAGATGACTTATTATGGAATCAAATTATGTGGTTATGTAATGGATAGGGATGTTATTATGCAATAATTTTGGGATGAGCCATTGCTAGATATAGATGGATGATTTTGATCATGCTTGAGAAAATTATCTTGATATATGCCTCATTTATTAGTAGTTTTGCCTTTAATGAATATGGTGGTGACACATGTATCGATTTATTCTATACATGCCACAAAAAATTTATATAAAGTGGAGGTATGATTGATATTTTTAAATGAATTATTGGGACAATCTTCAATGTTAACGTTATCTTGATGATAAGATCCTGAATAAGATTTTTCATTTTTGCATAATTAGGAGTCTTATGACATTTGACTCTATGGTACTCACAATACTAATTATTTTGTCTAATGAGGGTTTAAATAGGGGTTCTTCATACTGTCTAAGTTTAGACGACTTGATTAGATTAGATTGGACCAGTATTTTTAAAGAAGATTTAATTAACTCCCTTAGGGGAATGCACTTTTGTCTTGGGTTCTTGTTTTGTCTAGGTGGTCCTCTTGGAAGAGTCAGATTTTGGTTGTGTGGTTGCATGTTTGATGGTGTTTATATGTTTTGTACAAACATTCTGTCTACTACACCATTATTGACAATATTTTTATTTTTATCCCATAGGTGAGGTTCGTCATTAGAACGTGAGGCATGGTCTTTGTTTTCCTTGTAGATTTTAACAAGACCCTTTCCAATAAGAGTATTTTCAATGGTTATCCCTTTATGATTTCATCAAATGTGTTAGTGCATTGCACTTGTAAATGGAAGCCCATTTCTTGACTGAGCTATTGGACAAATATGCTCATAAGTTGTTTTTAAAGAGTAGGCCATTTACTTATCACGTTCCTCCATCATTGTAGAAAGGCAGTGAATGATTCTCCATTTCTCTATTTTGTGTTACATATATCAATCAGGGAGATTTCATGTTCAATGTTATATGAGAAATGATTGATGAAATTTTATACTAGTTCATGAAAGGTTTTGATCCAATGTGGTAAATGAGAGAACCATTCAATTTCTTGTCCTCCTAAACTCCGGGAAAAGAGTTGCATTAAGTATGTGTCATTGTAAGGAACCTCTAGGTAGGCTATGTAAACATTCCTGTATATGTTCACGTGGATCACCTCTTCCCTTAAATTTGTCAAATTTACGAATTTCAAAGCTATGAGGGAAAGGAATCATACGGATTGTTCTATCAATGGATACTGACATATGTCTTCAAGCATGTATTTTTTCTTTGTGCATCCTAGTTCAATGACAACTATATTCATATGTAAGCTCTGGATTTGTTGTGCCAAGTTATTTTTTTATTGTAAAGGTAAAATTTTGAAAAGAGGTTGAGTGATAAAATGTGAAGAGATAAATGATTGATGTTGTGGACTGTTGGATGTACTAATGAAGGATTGTGATTTTGGGGGATTTTTAATTGGTTTGTGGAACGTTGAAATTAGAAGGGATGGATGATTAATTTTGTGGGACGTATGATTGATTTTGTGGAATTTTAGATGAGGGGATAGGCAATTGATTTTGTGGGATGTATGATTGATGTCATAGAATGTTAGATGATATGATAGATGATTGATTTTGTGGGATGTATGTGTTTGTAGGTGTATTGGATTTGAAATATTGTGAATGATTTGGGTTGTATGCATTAGTTGATATGTTGGAAGATTGTGAATGATTTGGGATATATGTGTTTATAAACCTATGTTGGAATATTGTGAATGGTTTGGGATGTATGAAGAGATTTGATGGTTAGGCATGGATGTAGTGGTATGACTAGATGGGATGGGTCCTTGGTAAATTGGATTGGCATATTATTTAGAAAATGTTGTTGAGTTGGTGTCAATTGAGGGTATGGATAGTTAGCTCGAAGAGATTGTCATGGATGCTTGGGGCATAGAGACATTAATCAATTATTATATGGGGATGTTTGTGATTGGTATATTAGATGAATTTGTTCCCTACAATATGTTTGATGAAGTAATGGTTGTAGGGACTTGTTCCCTAAGCATGACAGTATCAAAATTTAAAAGTTACTTGACACCTTTTTGTGATAGCATGAGAAAATATCTATTGGGATCAAAAGAAAAAAGACTATCAATGACTTTCATTATGTTTAGGTCTTGTTGCATTTATTTTATTTCCATTGGTGATAATTCAGAGTCATCTTGTGCGTTGTCTCATAAAACAAGAATAAATCTTGAAGAAGATGGTTGTTGTGTTTGATAAGTATTTTGGGTGAATAAATGAGAAGGCATGCCAAACTCATGTTGATTATCACTCATAATTGTAGTTATGTTTGAATCAGATTGGTGGGATTCCATGATTTTCTTATGTTGAGACCTTGTGATAGGCATACAAGTTTTAGGACCTTGGTAAATGATGTGTGAGATGAAAAATGAATGATTGATATGGATGTGTAGGTTTTTTGGACTTCTTAAAGATATGATTATTTTGGATTGTTGTTTTTTATGTTTTTAATTGATAAAAGGATGATGTTGGGTAAAACCTCAATAGACAAAAGGTAATATAGATATTCTAGTGATAATAAGTTCTAGGATATGGATGATTTTACTTAAACTGGATTAATAACTCCAAGCAAAAGGATAAGGAGTGGAGTTCACCAACTGAAGAGTATCCAAGGCTCCTAAGCTAGTTTATCATCTAGTGATTAAGCTAACTCAACTCTCTACTTGAAATAGGTAATATTTCAAGCAAAAATGTAAGCTAGAGACAAAATATAGAAGATCTAGATCAAACTCTAACTATTTGATTGCTAGATGTTTGATGATTGAATGATTAAGGATATGCTAAAAAGGGTTGTTGTCCAAGTCAAGGATAATATTTCTAAAGTTCAATGGGTGAAATGAGATGTTTGATGGATGGGATTTTGATTCAGAATTTTGTTGGTGGATGAAGGTGATAGACTCGGTTGGAATATTATAGGTCTTTTTTCTAGGTTTGCTTAGTCAAAATCCTAACAATCTAATTTTTGTAATGTTCTAAAAAAAGGATTTCTCAAAAGCATCACAATAATGATCAAATGCACAACAAGATAAGTTAAAATTGTAGTACAATGACATAGAAGTACAACTCTATTAGCGAATTGCACTGGAAAAAATGTCAAAAGCACTATAAAATTTGATTAAATGGACAAGTTTACAGCTCAAAAGCATAACTTTGTCAAAAAATTACATAGGAAAATAGATTAGAAGTGCCACAAAATAACTAAGAAGTGCAGTAGTGTGACTCAAAAGTGTCATTATGTGGCTCAAAAGCACAGGTTTATGTCTTTGAAGTGTAACTCTATCAGAGAGATATGTGGGAAAATAGATCAGAAGCACCACAAAATAACTAAAAAAAGCAACGGTTTGACTTTGAAGCATTTTTTTGTGACTCATAAGTGCAGTTTATGTCTCAAAAATGCAACAAAACAACAATTACATATCAAAAGTGTAGGTATTGGATAATATATATATTTTTTGTAAGTGGATGGTTGTTTTAGATGAATTGTTCTTTGGCAAGAGACAAAAACAATAAATTAGATGGCTGCTAAATTTCAAGGTAATAAGGTTAAATGGTTTTTATTGGTTTTGACAAGAATACACTCCAAGAACATTAAAAAACCTATACTTATTCAAGTAGGAGTGTTGTAGTAATGTAGGCCCACATAATAAAATACCTTAAGATTACTATAACCAACTTCTCTCTTCTCAAGAGTCAATAGCTAGGAGTCTAATGGCTCAAGGGCTCACCTTTTTCCTTACTTTGGAGGTTTTGACACCTTTAGCCCAAAGAGTTTCCATATTACTAAGGGAGGTACATGGTGAGTAACTTCAGGCATGATATTATACATTACACCACACTAGATTGACAAATGATGGTCCTAGGCTTGCTAAAAATAAGGTTCTTAGTGGTATCTATGAGTTGAGAGCCCATTTATAAATGCTTGAATCTAGGAGGGTCTCTCTTATCCTCTTCACTAAATGAGTCTTGATGGACCAAGGGTCCCATGGCTTAGCCAAACATGGTGATGAATCACCCTTGAGGTACAAATTTCCCTCTCCCCCTTTACACATCTTACCAAAATACTTGGTTGAGGTCATCCTTGAGGTGATGAAATCCCCAAGCAACACCCCCTAAAGGGAAAGATTGAAGCTAGTGTTTTTGATCCCCAAGCTCAAACAAAACACAAGGGGATAACATACACACGCTATCTCAACCTTAGGTATGAACATAAAATAAACAAGTAACCTAGAATATGTTTTGGATCTCCAATATCACACATACTGCAAGGAGAGAGCATACACACCCAATAACTTACAAAAACACAACAAACATGTTCATTTTAAAACTCAAAACCAAATGTGCAACTACTTTAGTGAATAAAATAAATAACTTTGACAAATGCCACACACCTAATTACATCAATAGTCTATAATTTCAATTCTTTCTCCAAGCGATTGCCAAGTTTCACCACTTGATTAGTTCCCAAGATCACAAAAATGTTGGCCAAAAATAAAACTCAATTCACATAAATAGATGCACCAAAATAGCTGTCAGATGTGGCAAAGTAACAAACAAAAGCACAATAATACTCTTCAAATACGTTGTTTTACCTATCAAATGCATCATTTTGTCTCTTAGAAAGGTTATTTTATTTGTCAAAAGTGTCAATCTATTTGTGCTAATAAGGACTTGCAAACAAAGATTAAAAAAGATGCACCAACTTGTTCTTGCAATAAAAAACAATCTGAAAATAAAAGATAAAAACCTACAAAATGATGATTAGTCAATTTCAAAAAATTCTACAAAGGTTGGTTTGAAAAATAGTAGTTTTCAAATCTCAAAAAAATACTATTCTACAAGTATAATAATTCAAATTCAATCAATGATTCAAAATCCTATAGACAAAGGTCAAATGCATTGAATAAAGGATCAAATACATCGATTTGTTGAATAGAAGCGTCAATGTAGTTGACAAAAATGTTAATGCCCCAAACAAAACCACCAAGAATAAAATAAAAGCACCAATCTACACCCTACCTTAAAAACAAAAGAATCTCAAAAAAAAGTTAAATTGGGGATGTGGGTCTCATCAGGTGTACCAAAATGTGAGTGTATTAAATGTTGAAATTAAAATCAAAGGATAATTCAATGTAAATACCCAATTCAACATTCAAAAACTACTTCGATAAAGTGTAAGCACAAACAAAGTAAATCAAATAAATAACTCAAATCATAATACCTCCACAAAGTACCTAAACCTTACTCCATTTGTATTATAATGCTACTATAATATTGGTGTGTGGATTGCTTTTCAACATAATCATAACCTTTATAACAAGATGAGTGTAATAGCTTGATTTCTCAAAGCTTGTTGAGGATTTAATAGCTTTGAATGATGGTAGATTTATAACTTTCACTTGATATCGATCAATGGTGGAGGAAGATTTGAAAGATTGATGGATAAGATTGATTGAGAGGTCATGATGAATGTGCATGTGACACGTGTCTTGATGAAGGGCTTGATTGATAAGTTATCTGGTTGTATGGATGAGTGAAGTGAAAGCGAGTATTAGTGAATAGAAGTTGTTTTTTCAGTCAACTCACTAAATTAAGAGATATAAGAATAATAAAAATAAACAATAAGAGTTATTTAATTCATGCAAGGGGTAAATATATATTTAGGAAATAAATAAAAAATATTAATTTGATTTATTTTTTAGAACAATTAAAGATAGAAAAATAAAATAAAATAAATTTATTTAATTTTAGAGGAAATGTTAGCTAAAATTATTTAATTATAGTGGATGAGAAGAATGCATAAATTAGTTAAGTCATTAATTTTTTTTTAATTAATATAGATGGAAGAATTTGAAAAATTAATTAAATAATTAAAAATTATTTCAATAAAGTGGACGAGAGGAATTTAGGAATTAATTAAATAATTCAAAATTATTTAATTAAAGTGGATAAGAAAAATTGAAGAATTAATTAAATAATTCAAAATTACTTAATTAACAAGGGTGATGTGTTAGATTAATTAAATTATTTAATTAATATTGATTGATAAATTGATGAGAAATGATGATGAATTAGACAAAACATGTTAGTCATTTTTAGGTGTCTACAGTAATGATATTTCCTACTTATATAAGAATAAATAGTTTGGTATTGTTTATTAGATGATAATTTATGAGGAAATTAATTCTATTGTGTTGTGTTATTGTTTTGAATTTTATGTGTGATAGTTTGGGTCAATCCAATGAGTGTGTCATGTTATTGGGTTTGGACTTGTTGTGAGTTATAGATCAATCCAACAAGTGTCATATTGTTTGTGATGTGTTGTGAAGTCTCGTGATACTCTATGTGTGGTCTTTGTATTTTACTATGGAATGTTGTAATGTGTCTTTGATGAGTTGCATAAAGTTGGTTGTATAAGGTTTTGCTAGTGTTCTAGTTAATGCATTAATATGATTACAGTCTAAACAATACCAATAAATGGAAAAACTTAACTAAAAGCCTTTAATATTGTTACATGGACTATGCAATCTTTATTTGACCATTTTAAGGAAAGTTGATGGAAGGGGCAAACCAAGTTTTCGTTAATGGTGGGTTCATATGATACCTCCCCATAAGCAAGGATTCCTAAAATAAAGAGGATCACTTTATGTGGTATATATTTGGGGATGTTTGATGTGTTGCCACTATTGTACTTGAGTGATGTGGTAGATTATATCAATCATATTGCGCTAAGAGGTGCAACTACACTAGTAGCAAGGGGTAGATTGTAATAGATTAAGTGTGTTCATAAAAACCCATTAACATAAATTTGTCTGTCATTTACATGTCAAATTAATAATTAGTAAGTTCTAAATATAATATTTAATATATTTAGAGTATTTGGATATTTAAATTATATTCTACATAATAAATTTACAAACCACATAATCTTAAGATATAATTTGAATACCTAAAGACTCTATGTATTTAAATAATACATTTATATAGTAATTATAGTAATTTAATTATAAGTATTTAATGTGATAAAATGATTAAAACTATATATTTATAATATTTTACATGTAAATTAAGAATAAATTTAAAATTATATAATTAATATACTATTGTAAGGGGCCTAGATTATGACCTAGGACTACTCTTACCCTTTACAAGAAAATAGTTGTTAGTTTATATGGTATTGTTTAGAGAATTGGAAATAAGGTTTGAGATTATGACTAAGGAAGTGAAGAAAATGTGAGCCCAAATGAAAAAGGGCAGACAAGGATTTCAACCAAAAATGAATTTATTTAAGATAGAAAAACACTTTAAAACTTTCTCCCTTCACTTGTATATTGAGAGGGCCTTGAGAATGTTTATGTTTATTAAGTACTTGATAAGGATGACTAGTGGGGATGACAATGGTGTTGGGACCAATAAGAAAAATGTATTAACATTGATCGCTGAAGAAATGTCTATTTTAGATGTAGGTCCAAGCTAATCGGTGGTCAATGTAGATGATGAATAGTTTCCTCATCTCTCTCTTTCCTTTCTATATTTTTGATATTATTGGTGGGTTTCATAATGTATTAAGATAGAGAGTAAGGATCACCAGTTTTGACATGGTGTGATGGTTAGGTTGTGGTGTTTTTGTTCTTTCCATTAAGGTTCAAACCCCACGGGGTGTTATTGTTGAGTGTTTACCTCGAGGATGAGGTCCCCCGTTGTGACCTCACCGATTCATAGCCTCAAATCAAAAGCGTTTACCAAAAAAATTAGAGTTTAAAGATAAATACTAATTTTCAAGTGGTAGATTCATCCATAGTTCGAAACAAACAAAATTTCTAGTATTCTATGTAATAACATCTCTATAGTATCATTTGACTTATTTTTAGATATTATAATGTAAAGGGTAAGGGACCCTTATTCATCGATCTAATTATAAAGTACACACATAATTTTAAAAAATTTAAATCCATTTAAAAACCCTAGGTTAATTAAATAAATACAAACAATGATTATATTATTAATTTAGATTTATTTAGGAGTTGGGTTGATAAATTGAAATTCTATTTTTAGAAACTAATTATGAGATAAAGACACACTTAGCTTTAGAAGCAACAATAAAAACTATTACCAATGTCATGATGGAATCAATTTTTATAGGTAGAAAAATCATATCTATTAATATTTATCAAATAAATTTTAGGCTCATACAAGTTTAAAATTCACTATCAAATCCCTTGGGTTCAAACCTTAGTGTCATCACCTTCATCTAATGCATGAGAATGAACTAGCCCATATAAGAATAAAGTAGTAAAATTTATATGTAGAGATTCATCTGCATTTTTGCCTTCCCAATGTTTGGATCTATCAAAGAAGATTTATGAACACCTTGGGGAGATTATTGAATCATAAGGGCCATGTTCTCTTAGGTCAAACCCCTAAATGAACTCACTTTACAAATTTGAGAAAATGATTGTAGACAACATTCACAAAACATACATATGACTTGTATGATTCTAATGTAAAAGTCTATTTTAACCTCCAAATCCAAATATTCTTAGAATGGTTTCTCATTGTTTGATCATGAATTCACCTTATCTAGAATACAAATTAATTGCACAAATAATCTTTTTAAAATATTGACATAGAAATAAATCATAAAAAAAATGTGTTATATGAAATTTACAATCACTAGGAAAAGGAAAAAGCTATTGTTTAAATTTAAACTTTTGATTTTAAGGTTCAATACTAAGTGACATGGAAGTGAACCAAGTAGGGAAAACGATCAAATCAAGACATGGAGTGACTATTTGGAAGTGGGTGTGATACATGATAATTATTTGAGAATATGCATAAAGGGATGAAATAAAGGTAAAAATAATGATGAAGTGGACAAGAAAAAAATATTAGGTCTTGAGCTATTTAGTTAACACAAAAGTGTGCCACTTGTTTATATGTAATAGTATAAAGATGTTCCATCAAAACGAGACCAAAATTGAATTGGAATTGGCATGAATATGTGAAATTCCCCATTATATTCTAGACCCATTTAAGGTGCACACAAATCTAATTTTAGCATGCATTTAAAAGTATATGATCATTCTCAATCATTCATGAAAATTAAATATTTAGTCATTTAAAAAAAAAAATTATCTATATAAAGCAATGGATTATTCTCATATTCTTCTCCTTGATTTGAGTGCTTTAGAGGAACCTACAAAGTAGAGAAAATAGATGCAATGAGTAGCTTTTTTCATAGAAGTGAATTATATGAATAAATTTAACAAGTAGAACATTTCAACTATCTATTAAAAATAAAAAATAAATAAAGAAATTAGGGTTAAAGATTTCACCTATATAAAAGTGATACAATTATACTTTGCTTGATGTAGTGATATCGTATGACCATGTGATGCAATTCCACTTGACGTGGAAAATGTGATCTACTCAATTACAATAATGTGATAGAACTTTACTCAATTGTGGGCATGTAATCAATCAAGATCTATCTGTGTTGCCAAAAATTATATACCTTTGAAGAAAAGGACAATTTTGTGCCTAATGTGATACTATTTTTGACATCTTAGCCCCTAAATAACCCCTTTTTGAGCCTTATTTTATAAAGAGTTGTAACAAACTCTCACACTTTCCTAGGCTTGTCATCACTAAATTGACTCTTTCTTATGATAAAATGACCCCTTAATGCACTTATAGGTCCTACTTAAGTGTGTTTCAATAGACAATCCTGTTAATCAACATTAATCACCTTTTAATTCCCAACAACCATTTGAAATTTCCCAAGTGGACTAAGTCGCCACCTTGGGCGACTTAGTCCCATGTGGCATAAAAATCAAAATTAACTCACAATTTTGGTGGGATATTGTCTCATAAACCCTAAGGTCAGCCTGTGATGTGGTATTTTTGGGAAATTAGAGCACAACGTGTATAAATAAAGGGTTTTACCCTTATTTTTAATCTCTATTACATCTCTTATCTTCCACAACTCATCACTCATTCTTCTCAAGCAAGCTAGGGTTTTAGCATTATAAGTTATCAAGACATCTCTCCAAAGCATTCAAGGCCTGAATCTTCCTCCATTGTTGCAACAACTCAAGATCAATCATCATAGAAAGGTACTCACTCTATTATTTCATATTTCATACTTTATTATCTTATTTCATCACTTGATTTAATTATCTAAAAGGGGTTTGACCAAGGCAAACTCCCATGCCTTAACAATCAACATTTCTCTCTTTATTTCTTTATGTGTTTGCAGATTTAGGTACTTTGAGGATTTGGAAATCATTGAAGAATGGATTGAAGAATTGTTGAAGGCATCCCCTTGTTGATTAGGTAAATATCTACACAAAAAGACATCTACAAGCCAAAAATCAAGGTTTCTAGTCCGAACACTTGGAGGAACAAAAAGTGCAAATCAAGAGCTTCCATTTTCACCTTTAGATTTTCAAAAAAGACAAAAAGGACACTTCCCCTAGTTGTGGTGACTTAGTCCCACTATGCATATTTTTAGAGATTTCTACAGGTCTGGATACCCATTTGGCTAAAATAGGTCCTAGAGCAGTTTTATGAAATCACCTCGAAAAAGGATTAAGTCACCCAGCTTGGCACAAGTGTTCCACTAGACATAAAAATTAGTATTTTCAGAATCTTAGAGTTTCTTCAAATCTAAAATACACTTTTAGGTGCACACTTCCAGTTTTATAGTTTTCGGTTTTGTTTCATAAAATTTCTTAGGTAATTTAGCATAAGTTTGCATATCTTAATGTTTTCAAACATAGTTCACTTTCTAGGTTTTACATTACTAGTTAGCTTCTTTTATCATCTCTTCGAACTTAAGGCATTTCATTTAGAAACATCACACTTTAACACATAATCTTGAATGAACCCTCCAAGTTTTAGGGTGTGAAAGATCTCTCTCCTTTTAGGTGGAAAACCCTAGAAGTGCAAAGAAAGCTATCTTTCCCTTAAAATTTATGGTTCATTTGGTGAACCCACCTTTCGAATACCTTATTTTCTGATTTAGAGTCCATCATTTTCCTAGAATTATCTTGCATTGCATTTTGCATTAGTTAAGTTGCATTCTAGGGTTTCTAAAATTTTGCATTTGTGAAAGTGCATATAGGTTGCATTTTTGCATCTCAAATCATTGAAAATTTCTAAAATTTTGCATTTGCATCTTCTGTTTGCCTCATGCAACATAGAAACCACCCAAATCAATCCAAAAAATATGAAAAAACTAAAAAAGTCCTTAGCAGGACTAATTCACTACCTTGGGCGACTTAGTCCCTTTATGCCTCTCAAACTGCCTTTTACAGAGCTAAAAACCCTATTTTAAAGCTTTTGTTTGCTGCCCCTACTTATTTGTATCAATTGGTTGTGTTTTTGTAACATGCATTTTATTAGATCTAGCCTAAATTAGCTCATTTTATGCATTGCTTAAATTCAATTTTGCATTTACAACATTTTATGTTCTGATCATTGCATAATATAATCAGTACATTACCTTGTGTGAAATATGAAAAGTTGCATTTCATCTTATGTCTTTACATTGCATTTTAAGTTTGCATAGCTTCTATTACATTTAAATTATTAGAACTAAGCATTGTTTACATTCATGACAATTATAGATAGCTTTAGAATTTTGCAATTTTCATTTTCAGCATTAGTTCCTAGTTCATTTAGATCAAATTCATTAGAAAATGAAAACAAAAAACAAAAAACATTAAAAGAAATAATTCAAAAATGATTCAATTTAGGAAAAAACATATTGTCCAAGCCCTTTAGTAGTGATGACTTAGACATGTTAGATGAAGCCCTTAAGGACTTTTTCTCACTAAAATCATCCACTAAAGATTTGACACAAAAGGATGCAAGCATCGATAATCATGATAATCATAATTGTTCTTCTCCTAAGATCTCTCCCATTGGTGACAAAGGTATCTTGCGGAAAGGAGACACAATCATTGAAGATCATGAAAGTATTGCTTGTCTTCCTCCTCCTCCCCCTTGCAAAGATCTTATGACACACGAAGCTAAAATCATGGTTACTACCTTACGTAGTCTTCATTCATCTCCCAACACCTCCCCTATTTGTGATAATGCTTTAGTCAATAAGGATATAATCGTGAATGCTCATGACAAACACATTTGTGAGGAGGATATGTTGGTATCAAGAAATCCAATGATTAAGAGTAATAGCATTATTTCTCTCCTTCCTAATATTCCTCACATTTGGAATGGTCTATTTGAACAACAAAGTCCAATCATTGGTAACTATAAAATTCCTATTTATCCTTCTCTTGATGTCTCTCCTATGAGCGATGAAGCTACTTTATCAAATCCAACCATGAAATGTGATGAACCTATTATTTTTCACTTTCCTAAAATCTCTCCTAGTAGGATCAATACTATGACACAAGAGAATGAAACCTTAGAAAACAAGCATGTAATCATCGATAATCACACCAATCAAATTTACCCCTCTCCTAATATCTCTCCTATTAGTGAAGATGATATTATGGTGTTACAAGATCCAATTGATGAGAATCATGAGAATCTTATGGAACAACACACTTCAACCATTGATCATTCCCTTACTTGAGATGAAGTCAATTGTGAAGAACCAAATAATGAATGTCCTGAACATCTTGTTTGTAGTTCTCCTAAACACTCTCCTACTAGGGAAGGTATCATGGTGCAAGAAAATAACAACATTGTTGCACTCCTTTCAAGCAATAGTAATTTGTTTTCCTTGGGTAATGGTAAAAGGATGATACTCAATTTCCCTTTCTTAGAGATACATCAACCCAAGCCCGCTGAGGTTATGAACATGAAAGTGTCCATTAGATCCCCATTTACTATTAGACCTCATACATACCTCGTGGGACATCCTAAGAATCCTCTAATTCTTCACCCACCCTCACAACAACTACAAATTCAAATTCAAGCTACACTCATCTTAGAACCACCTAATAGGAAACTCAATCATAACAATGTTTCACACCAACCAAGTTACAATGACATTACTCACATATATGAAAAAGTGTATAAAATCAAGGTCAACTTTGTAGAAACCTTTTTTACTTGTCATCATAAATAACATTAGTTGCTGCTCCTTGCCATGTAATATTTGTAGGATCATAACACACTCACTATTTCATGTTTTACATCCATTGCGAGGAGCAGCATACCATCATCCATTCCTGGCTCACCTTTGTCTTGCACTAAGTGGAGGCAAAGGGTTAAGTAGCCTTCTCCTCGTGTGTCACTTGTCATTGTCTCTTTTGGCTAGTCGTTAACCTTTCATGAACATATAAGAGCAAGCTTGGGATATGGATGACATGTCTTAAGTTGACTCACATGTGACATACTATCTCTTCATGATGTAGCTCAATTCAGAAACATATGACTTGGCATAGGGCTTTCCAAGTTGGCTCTCCTGTCTTCTTTCCTCTATCCTTGGCTACTTTAAAGCAATTTCTCATAGTGATGGTGTAGTAATCGCTTTAAAGTGGGGGCATACATAGATGACATCCTTATGAAAATTCCATGGCATGATTTTTATTTTTCTTGTGACATGTCCTCTTCTTGGTGGTGTCATTGGGTTTGATGTTGTCCAAGAGTGTATGATCAACTAAAGTGGCCTGATGTGAACGAGGCATCTCGTGGATAACGATCTAACACCCTGACTTATCCTCTCTTGGAGACATTAGGCACAATGCTCCCTAAGATGAGACCTCACATGAACAAAGCAAAATCCCCTTTAAAAAAATCTTCACATAATATTCAAAAGCATTTACAAAAAGCATTGTGGTGCCTTATCAAAGTTATCACCTTGTAAAGTAATTTTTTAAGTTATGTGAAAGGTTATTCTATTGCTAAGTGAAATAAACAAGCTCTTTTTTTCTATTAAGTCCCTTATGAGAGTTAAGGGGGGCTTCTTTCTTTATGTGAAAATAAATGTTACGTAAGTCTCACATGTATAGCTTGTATAGATACCTTATTTTTCCCTTTTTCTTGTAAGTATGGCTGGTGGGAGGATTGTGTAGTATCTTCCTCTAATTGATGTTAAGAGAATATTCTAGCTAAAATCACAAAATATATTCATAATTATAAAAAAATATATTCATAGGTAGTTGATGGATAGTAATATATTTAAAATTTATTTTAATAAGCATGTTTAGAGCGAGATGGCCAAATATACTCAAAACATAAGTATTTTTTACACATTAGTAGCAATTTTTTTTGTTATTTTTAAAAAGAAATTTTATTAAAAAGTTAAAATAATAATTCAAAGGCAACAACCTCCTCACTATCCTCCACATTGGGGAAGAGCTCTAAGGGAGCCACAAACCCATGTAGGGTCTGGACCTCCCTCAAAATGCCCACACTATTCCTTCCTCAACATTACTTTGTGGTGCTAGAATATGTGTTAGTGTAGCCATTAATACAGTCCTCCCAACCATAGTTACCCTGAAGTCAAAGTTTGGTAAGTGGATTCAACCCTTAGAATATGAAAATATTAGAGCCTTCTTCCAAGTTTTCAAAAAAATTGGTCATTTGCAGAATGCTTGCAACAAAAACTTTGCGGATCCTCTAAATGGGCGAATGGGTGTGTCGCTAAACCCCCTTCTAAAAATGTTGAAATGGCTGACTCTGGGACTGTTTCTAAAAATATTTTGAATCCTACCTCAGTCATGGCTCATCCTTTTCTGGAGGTTGAGCCTACTCAGGGTTTTTCTATTGAGAAGACTTTTAAGGATCCCCATATTTTTGTGGACTCTAACACTTCTCCCAAAAGGGACAAAGTTACCACTCCTCCTAAGGAAGTCTTGGAAGAGCCTTTGATTCCCCATAATGAGGATGGTTTTGAGGTTGTATTTCCAACCAACCCTATTATACCAAGTTTGTTCAGGGATGAACAACAATAAGCTTGTAGTCTTGAATCCAATATATTGGAGATCAAAAAGTCAGTTCTTGTTTTTGAATTAGAAGGAAAAATGCTCTCTTTCCGGGAAGAGAACTTAGATGCTCTTGAGGAAGGAGAGATAAACCACCAATAGAAATAGAAAAAGGATTATTCTCCTCATTTTCCTCTCCCAAGAAACAATGATAAGCCAAACACCAACAATTATCTTCAAACAAAAAGGAAGAAAAAAGTATAAAGGATGTTATGGCCCAACTAGGTTTCTCTTCTTCCCTATTGATGCATAGTTGAAGAAGATTGGACTCGGCCTAATACAAAATATAGAAAGAAAAAGAAACCTGATGTGGGAGGAGGGAACAAGGTTGGAAGGATGCCCTTGAAGGAGTTAAGTAATAAAGACACAACCCGTGATGTTGCCTCAAGCAAACAAAAAACCCTTGACTGCCTTTCAGGAGCTAAGTCAAAAAAGAAGTGGGAGGGGTCCTCCCTCCTTGAAACATCAAGGTGTTGCTGCTCTTTTCTTTGTTAAAAATGAATTTTATTTCATGGAATATCAGGGGCCTAAACAACCATATGATTTTGAACCATATATTTTTTTGATTCAAGAGTCTAAAATGAAAAACGATACCTTTGAAAAAGTTGTTAAGTGCTTTTGGCCTAGTACCAATTTTTCTATCAGTGATGCTAATGGTGCTTCAAGATGCATAGCTACTAGTTGGAATCCTGCTAGACTGATTGGCTCCATGAGGTTTTGTAATAAAAAATGCCTAATGGTCTCCTTTGAAGACATTGTTACTTCTGCTAAATGGAACTTAATGAACATTTATGGCCCTAACTCGCACCTTGATAGACTTGCTCTATGGGATTTTCTAGAAACTAAAATAAATAACAGTAAGGAGGAATTATGGATGTTGGGAGGGGACTTCCTTTCCTTGTTGTTTCCTTTAGAAAAACAAGGGCGTTTGGATGACTTCTCAAAAAGTATGATGGATCTGGCAGGGTTTTTTAATTATGTGGGACTAATGGATATCCCTTTGTCTAGAATTATCTTTACCTAGTATAATAGACATCAAGGCAACCACCTCATTCAGGTCAAATTAGATCACTTTATCATTCCTCAAATTGGAATATACTTCAGGACCTTACTCTTATTGCTTTTCCAAGAACGGGCTTGGACCACAATGCTCTGCTCCTAATTTGGCATGAAAAAATTTCTAAAGGACCTTTCCCTTTCAAATATGAAATAATTGTTGGAAACTTGCAGCCATCTAATGACAATTTCCACATAACCCAAAAGAGATCTATGCAAATAAGTATTCAAAATCCACATGCAAGAGAATAGACAACATACCCATGAAAATATGACACAAAATATACCCTGGGAAAACCCTCAAGAGGCAAAAACCCAGCCTCCAAAAGCATCCACCTCTCATGTATTATTGAGCAATAAATATTACAATACATCTTTAGAGTCTCCATGAACACCATTGAAGCAACAAGCCCTCTCCATGCAATCCATGTGAATAATCATGTAATTACACATCCCATGTCATGCTTCAAACCTCCAAAAATGCTAACAAGAGCTAACCTGCCAACTGATCTAACCTAAACAACTACCCTTGTGGTTGCTTTTATAGACACGAGCTCCCACAAAACCACCAAGTGGTATTACACAAAACCATGTGACTAAAACCATGAGAATACAAAGCCATGTTCCCATATTTAATATTGGGTACTTTATTTAATTATTTTTCCCCAATATTAAATAATTACATTTTAGCAACTTTAACTTATGTCCCAATGTTACATACAACATAAAGTGACCCCAATAATAATTACATTAAATAAATTATGCAAGGTGTACAACATACCTTTTCCTAACATTCTCCCACTCATTGTATACATTTCATAAGGGGAAAGGGTAACCTCAAAACATGAATCAAAATGAACAATCCATATAGCCACATATACCATCAAGGAATCAAAGTACTCCATGTGCTTCATCAAGATACCTACAACAAGAATCAAAGTGACCACCATCCCAAGCAGGAATTCTCTCATCCTCCATCATGCCAATGCACAAAGATAAGAATCCATCTATAGAGAAGCCACATAATCTGTCACACAAAGCATAAGTCTTGCCTCAATCGATATCCCAAACACATACACTCAATCCAAAAGGTATCGATATGCACCAATAGCTATCAAGATAAAAAAAACCCATAGCTGAAATAACACCTACAATAAGTGCCAACACATCCTTACGTCCAAGGTATACTAAATATAAAAAACTCATGCCATCAACATATACACCCATAAACTGCAATCATAAACTCCAAGTGTAAAACATGTCAAAGAATGACATACAAATCTAAGAGCTCCCACTACATGGGTAATGCAAATATGAAAAAATATCAAGGCATGCCAAGTATACCAATAGCATCATATGGAAAGTGTAAACAACATCATGTAGAGCCAAGGAATCATCCACAATGACATGAAAACCTATAAGAACAACTCTCACCACAAGTCTCCATAGCTCTCCCAAGTTCTTCACACCCAAAAAAGGAAAAAGATAAAGGAACCTCCATGTCATCACCCAAGAACATAAGTAAAAACACATGACCACAAGCTAGTGATCACAATAGCTCCAACAAAACATCAAACTAATGTAATATGAAACCAAACATCCAGGAAGATAACCAAGACCAAAGAGAGAAACTTTGCACATCATATACATGTAGAAAATCCTCCTACATACACCTCTAAATGCCAAATTTGTCAAGTATTATCTCCTCCACAACACCCAAAAAGAAAATCCATACAACACCCAACCATTCAATCACCAAGATTAGAGATAACATATGTATCATGTAATAAACATGGATGTAAGCCTCTCAAGCCAAAGAAGATCAAACTAAATCCATTCCAAATGAAGGAAATAAGCCCAATACATCTCCTAAACTCAACATCAATAAAATTAATCACAATGCATAAGGAAATAAACATGCCAACACTCCTCAAATGAACCCTCCAAAAACATATATCCATAGCTCAAGATCCATATGCATGAGAAGACAAAGTATAAATCATAAAGCACCTAAGAGAAACAATGGGAAATACCTCTCAAGTGAAATCATCCAGTAGACCAAGAGCGGGGAATGAGAATGCTCCTCCAAGACATCCAAGAACACTCTCCTCATAGGTTCATGTTGAATTCACGTTCGACAAAGGTGTAGGCTCTTCAAACTTCTTGCTGAAATCTCATCAAGAGTAACCATCTCAACACATGTATCTAGCCATAAGAGAACTCAAGCCTCACCTATGTCTCCAAGTATCCATGATTACCTGTAACCAACCAATCCATGCCAAACTCCAAATACAACATAACATCATCATGAAGTAATCAAGCAAATAATCAATGTACCTAATACCAAGAGAACCACACAAGATCAATGTCAAAGCTCCAATCATGAATCAGGAACATAAAAATGACATCATGATCTCACCATCTCCTCCTAGGAGATCACATACAACAATGCATACATATTAGTATCAAGAGAACAAGTATTATGCCATAACTCTAATACGAGATCAAGAGTAAACCATGACATAATACCATAACACTCTAAATGAATAAACAACATCACTAATCAATATGAATATAACCATCCCCTATCAATGAAACCAAAGATGTCAATGAATGCTTACTGCATAGAAGTAGAAACCAAGAGTCCATCCATGACACCAACAAACACTGCAGAAGATCATCCACCATCCAATGGTGAATCCACATCATTTCCAACAACTCCCACTAAATCATGATACGAGCTACACATGGCATCATGACAATCATCCTCTCCATGAATATCATCTAGGTCTACACACACAATTGAAATGTCAATAACATAAAAAGTAGAACCAAAATATCCAACCCAAGAAGATACCTACAACCGCCAAACCATCATAAACATATCCATCACCACCAATCCATCACTGTCAAAATCTCCCACTAAAAAGTGTAATCAAAATTTCCATGACATCATGATAACAATCTCCTCATGAAGATCAACCAGAGGCCCTCACACAATCAAAGAACTCAAATGTAACAAGAGCTCCCAAAAGGCAAAGTAAAACTATGATCCTCATACCAAGAAGATACACCACCACAACCATAATTAGGAACCAATCCAACAAAACCAACAATGCACTTGCTTAAACCATCATGACATGCCAAAGTATCTAAAGCACAAGAAACATCCATGACACCATGATTACCACCAAATGTACCAACAACTCAACCCAACCGTGACCACATATCTGCATAACATAGTCAACTGAATAGGTTTCATATCATGACTATACCTGGTAATACCATCTAACCTCCCGAATATGACAACAAAACCAGTAAACCAAGTGACTAAACCAAGCCACCAAAATTGAACATGCATTATCACTAGAATATCAATGGGCAAAGACAACCCATGTCCAAGTCATAAATGCAACATGTAAGTATAGAACACCTACAAAATTGGACAACTTGTAGATACAAAAATGAAGCATAAAAAACCAACCAAACTGATAACCATGTCAAAAGAGAATAATCTGAGATGTACAATTGAGCATATAATGAATCCAACATCAAATCTACAAGATCCGATAATCCATAAAATCATAGGATCACCATAGTCAAAGTAACCCATAAAAAAATTAGATAAGGAAAACAACAAATAAACCATGCCAAAATAACTCCAAACTTGATCCACTATGTAGTACTCTAAACAAGCTTTCCATCAACTATTCAAAGTCCAAAATTCGACTTCGTATGCACCCGATATCACCTCTCAAAGCTCAAATAGAAAACCCGACTTCCAGCTAGAAAAACTCTATAAAAACTATAAAATATTATAAAAAAACTAGCATCACAGTGTAAAGCACTAAATCATCTTTCCAACAAGTCCAAGAAGTCAAAAAACAAAGTACTTGGGCGAAATTTATGCCCCTTTGAATAAAAGTTGCACAATTATGATATGAGGCAAAAAAAATCACCACCCCTAGTGGCTCTTTGGTGGTGGGAGGACAACCCCACCTGGGCGGCACCACCCCTTGGGTGGCGGACCCAAAAATTCATTTCATTTTGCATAAATTTCTGAATACAATTTTTTTTATCGGGTCCCTTTCAAAATGAATTGGCGGATTTCATTTTAAATGAAAGCGATTTAAAAAAAATAAAAAAAATATTTTAAAAACCCCAAAGGGGTTGGTGGTTGCCGACCTTGCCGATGACTATATCGAAAGGCTGCCAGCAATAGCCGACAGGACTGCCACTGGTAGTACCTGTCGATACTACTGTCAAAAGTACCTGCTGCAAGCGGGTATGGGGGCTCGACCCTCCCCCAATTTTTTTTTTCATATATATATATATATATATTTTAAAATATTTTTCAATGAAATTTTTTTCAACCTCCTTTTAATTTTAATTTTAATTTTTTTTTTCTTTTGCATGATGAAATTTTTAAATGACGGGATTTTTATTTTAAATTCTACAACTAAGATGGAGGGTCATACAACCATATTTAATAAAAGAAATTTACATTTTATTTCAACTGTAAGCAAAATAGGTCATGTTATATATCAAAATTCGTCTCTCGGCCAACCCAAATCCAACCATAAGGTCCATTTTGATCTAGGAGGTCTTCTCTAAATTTTACCCCACAAAACCCCCTTTTGATTGCAAAACCAAGAAACTCATTTCACCCAAAATTTCTTACACTCCAAATCTGCAAACAACCCATAATAGCAGCAAACCTAAAACCCTTAGATCTGCAATAAACAACCTGCAAAACCCTCATATCTTGCCATGCCTTTCATTCTTTCATGCAATGCATAGATTCAAAATTCAAACAATATTTTTTCTCAACCAAGGGTTATACAACCACAACCATGACTTTGATACCAAATGTTGGAAACTTGCAGCCATCTAATGATAATTTACACATAACCCAAAAGGGATCTATGCAAATAAGTATTCATAATCCACATGCAAGAGAATAGACAACATACCCATGAAAATATGACACAAGATATACCATGGGAAAACCCTCAAGAGGGAAAAGCCCAGCCTCCAAAAGCATCCATCTCCCATGTATTATTTAGCAATAAAGATTATAATACATCTTCAGAGTTTCCATGAACACCATCGAAGCAACAAGCCCTCTCCATGTAATCCATGTGAACAAGAATGCAACCACAAATCTCATGCCATGCTTCAAACCTCCATAAATGCTAACAAGAGCTAACCTTCCAACTGATCTAACCTAAACAACTACCCTTGTGGTTGCTTTTATAGACACAAGCTCCCACTAAACCACCAAGTGGTATTACACAAAACCATGTTCCCACATTTAATATTGGGTACTTTATTTAATTCTTTTTCCCCAATACTAAATAATTACATTTTGGAAACTTTAACTTATGTCCCAATGTTACTGTTACCAATTTTTTGCTACAACTCAAATTGGTGGAGCTGACTTAAATATTGTTATATTTTAAAGTGAAAATGCAGTTATTTCTACATTTTCTTGAGTGATGTTTGCACTTCATTTCATCAAGTGACAGTTGTGCAGGTGTTTTGAGAAAACTGAATTTCAGAAGTATCATTCATGTTTTTGCATAAATCAAATAGAGTACAGAACTGAGTATAAAAATGATAAAGCAGAATGCTTTCATTTATTTCATGAAATGTTTCACATTACATATGTCATTTGATTGCGAGAATACAAATGT
This sequence comes from Sequoiadendron giganteum, assembly GCA_007115665.2. Taxonomy (NCBI): domain Eukaryota; kingdom Viridiplantae; phylum Streptophyta; class Pinopsida; order Cupressales; family Cupressaceae; genus Sequoiadendron; species Sequoiadendron giganteum. The sequence continues at coordinate 490,664,571 of CM021102.1, read as the reverse complement.
TGGTACAATCTTGCATTTTAATTATTTTCTTTTAGAATGGAAATGAAAGAACAAATTTGAATATCCACACAAGCCGTGGTTTTTGCCAATTCTATTCATTGACAAGGAAACAAATATACAATTGAAAATAAAAGGCAAATAACATCAGACATATCCTTCATTGCCTGAGTTGGTCTTCGGTTGGTTTCTCAAAGCTAGCTCCTTTTTGCTTCTGCTCTTGAATGTACTTGCAAAAGTTTGAGAAGGGTGTCAATTAAGAGCTTGGGATATGAATAATACTACACACAATACTAATAGAGATATATTTCAATCCTTGCAATACAAAGAAACAACTAAAGGAAAGAGCAGAAGCATGAACTGAAAAAGAGAGAAAACATCATCATTCTTTGTTTTTTGTGCTAACATTGTTTGTTTCCTTGTGCAGGTATAGGAAAAGTCATGTAGCTGATTATCATTTGAAGACCAAGCATGTGGGGAAAAACGGGCTCCCACAAGGGTAGAGCCCGACATGCTGCCCTTATACATTACAAGAGGGCTAAGAAGGAAAGATACAATCACCTTGCTCTTCTGAGCTTTACAACTTAAGAAATAATCAAATTTGTCATGCATTTATAATAGTCAAATCAAAACATGAAGTGAAAATTACGAATGGACAATAAATTTAACAACTGTTGCAGTTGAAGACTATCAATCTATCATGTTTCCTGAAAAAGTTTGGTACTGCTGTCATAATATCATTTTGTTGCTTTAAGTCTATTCACTTTAAGTGTTTTTTCATATTTTTTCTATTTTGGAGCAACAGTGTTTTATCTCATAAATGTGATAGTGAACAGGCATACATATGCCTCATCAATAGAATACTGTTCGATAAAGTAAGCATGTGCAGAGTTTCGAGTTCCATTTGAATGGATGGGGACAAGTATCAGTATATTTTCAAAGAATAAATGACAATTATCAAGTGGACAAGCATGGATAGATTACACAAATACTGCAATGTGAAGAGTTTGTTTCCAGAATAAGCAGAGAATGACAAGCATGCATATGAAAGAGCTTCAGATTCTCATTAAAATGGAAGATGACAAGCATCAGTTTAGTGACCAATATGCAGATGATACAACAAACACAACCAGTCTCATGATTGCAACCGAGTAAAGGAATGTGTTCCATATGCTATTTTGAAAATACAGAGTTTCGAAGATACAAGTTTTTATCGTTCAATTATTTTATGAGTTTTGATCCTATAGGGTTTTCCATACACTCAAGGGGAAAGCAATAAATCATAAAAGAAGTAAACTAGAAATTAAATGGAACGAAGCTCATATGTATTCATTTTTAGAAAATGAAAGAGGATGGCCAAAGCCAAAATGGTTTGCACAGGAATAACAAATACCCATATGAATTTTTATCTCAGAAATGTAGTCTTCTTCAAAGTAACATTTACCCATATAGGGGTTTTACGAAATTTAGAATACAAGGGAAATACAATGGAGGGGGTCGAGCTCGAATTTTGGAGAGACCCAGAATACACATTATTCTCCTTAAGACAAATTTCTTTCATTTTCGGAATACCCACATTGGGGTTTAAGGTTTAAAGTAAAAATTCTATAATTTTCAGGATGTACCCATGTTGGGTTTTGATAAAATACATAAAATGGGAGGATTTTTTTTCAAGTTTTATAAATACCCATATACAAAATTTTACTCAAAATACAGATGTTCTTCATATAAAGAAGTACCCACATGGGGTTTCATAAGGAAATGCAAATTAGCCATGATTTTCAGAATACCCATATTGGGGTTTTGAAAATAAAATACAGACAGTTCATTTTCCAGTTCACCCATCGAGGTTTTCAACAAAAATACAAAATAAATGATTTCATGTAGAATCAAGGAATACCCACATGAGGGTTTACATCAAAATGCAGATTACAAGCATCATTTGTGATTTCATGGCACAACCAAATGGAGGAGGAGTTCTCAGTTGTAAAACCATTAAAAGTATGGAAACCATTCTGAGGTTACTATTTTTTTTTAAATCAAAATATGAAGGAGAAGGGATGTGAGGAGCAGTGAGAAATTCATGAAAGAAACCTAGAATCATATGTTCATGGCATGACCTGGGTAGTGGTATGCATTTTTTTCATTCAAAGTAGCAACCATAGCTCTCATAGTTTAGTTTTTAAAACCCTTTCATTAATAGAGATGCAAAAATTAAACAATAAGGGAGTAGCTTACCTTGTGATGCCTGTAGAAGAATAGAGAAGGCATGACCAAGCTCTTAAGAGCTCTCAAGATAAGGGTCAAGCTCTCTCATGGCGGCCAACAAGAGACAAGGCAAGCACAAAGAATGAATGCAAAGAAATCATAGGTAAGAGAAGAGAGGCCGTGACCTTATGGCCTATCTTTTGCTTTCAAAACAATGGGAAAAGCCATCAAAATACAAATAACTCAACTCACCATAGTTGTTGTCAAGAATCGACCATCTAAAGACCAAGTCATGGAGTTCCCAAGCTTTTGCAACCTCAAAATTAAGCATAGACATGGTGGCGCATTTTCCTCATGCAGAACCTCTTTCTCCAAATCACAAAGTGCAAATGAAGTGGATTTAGGGTTTTCTTGCAAGTTTTGTTCATATCTCAAATGCCCTAATTCGACCCCATTGAGGAATTTTGCATAGTTTTTAAAGTATTAAGTTTGATTTTAATACTTTATGTGACTGGGGTTTTACTAGGTTGAGCCTTTGAGTTGTGTATTTCCATTTGCCTAAGCCTTAGGCTTGTGTGGATAGAGTATTTCATGATCTTTAGACTTTAGGCATTTGTGTAATACTATATGTGTAATACCATGTATATATTTTTAATTGATTTTGAGATCAATTAAAATTTAAAAGTTGACCAATATATGTCTTTGGTATTTAATTTTCAATTTTTTTTGAAGAAAAACAATTAAATGTGTATTAGGAGATTATTATTATTTTTATGATTTTTTACAAGAAAAATCAAATTTGTATTGGAGAAATAAGGGTGATGTTTTGTAAGTAATTGCAAAATAAAATAATTGTAAAGCTGCATGTTGTAAAGTAGAAGCATAAAACAATACTTTATAAATTGTTTTGTGTTTTCTTGCTATTTTTAGTAGCTGGGTGTTGACTTTCTTCTTGGTCGGATTTGAGATTCTAGTTGGAGAGATAAGGTGCTTTCTTTGATTTAAAAGCAATCTTTATCTATTTTTAGAGGCTTGACAGTGTGTGCATGCGAAAAGTGAGACTTTCCAATTTTGTGCTGACTTTTTGGACAATTTTTGGGACCTCTTCCTTGAGATTTTTTCTAGAGCTCGGATTAGGGTTTTGAGAGATATATCTTTGAAGAAAACTTAGGGTTTTCTAGTTCAAATTCCAGTTTCTTGCTCTCACACATTTTTTGAGCTTGTAAACTGCTTTGTACTCAGTTTGGAGATTCTGGCATACTCCTACAGTTGAATAAAAAATAACATTCCTACTTATCATTTTTTGGTGTCTACTTGCAATTTCAGTTGATGTTATGTTGTGATTTTTGTTTACAGAGTCCTTATAATGTCCCAAGACTATAATTTTGATGCAGAAAAGTTCAAGATACAGGTTGCATTTCGTATTTGAAAATCAAATCTTCAAGCAAATCATTTATGTAAAATTGTTCATGAGAGGTTGTGAGATTGTGTTGTTTTTCTGAAAACTATTTGTGAGGGAAAAAACCAAAGTCATCATTAGGTTATTATCAAGCCTTGGAAAAAATCATTTCAAATCACATATTTTAATTTTAGTTATTCTCTATCCCTTTTCCCAGAAGGACCTTTAGAATAGGATCATCATACAAAGAAACAACTCACTCTGGAGATTCTCTTTTCTTATAGATTTCCCACATCTGGAAAGAGTTTCCATGTTGCAACAGATAGTCTGACTTTTTGCAAATCTGACGGGGTGCATATCTGATTGCTAACTGTTACATACAACATAAAGTGACCCCAAGAATAATTACATTAAATACATTATGCAAGGTGTACACCACACCTTTTCCTAACAATAATGTGTACCCACCATTTGAATTTCAAAGCTCTTGTGGGAAGTTGGTGGATTGAACTCTGTACTGGAACTCCTATGTTTCGCTTGGTCAACAAATTAAAAATGTTAAAGAATCAGTCAAAGGATGGATTGAGCTCTCTTTTGAAATTTTTTTCCATACTAAGAAATCATTAGGAGACTAGATCAAAGAGATTCAGGATTTGACAGAGTAGGAAGTGGTTAATGAATCCATATGAAATGAAGAACGAGACCTTAAAATTCATTGTTTGAAAATAAACAAAAAAGAAGAAATCTTTTGGAAACAAAAATCCAAGATCCAATGGTTGTGGAAGGGGATAGGAATACTAATTTTTTCACCAATCAACATTAAAACATAGAAGCAATTTCTAGATTAGATTTCTAAAAAAAATTATGGGTCAATCCTTAATTTAGAAGATGAAATTTCTAATGAAGCTATTTCATTCTCCTCAAACTTCCAAAATGCCCTTGTTGTTGATCTGGTTGAGCTTGAAATTGTTGGAGATTGTTGGATATTGTTGATATGTGGTTGTCATTGATTTTAACACTATTGTCATTAATTTCTTTAAGATTGTATATGTCGAGGATATTGAGAAAATTATAATAAAATAAGTTGCAGGGGGTCGGTGATGCAGTGAAGTTCAGTATGATGGCTAGTTCAGAATATTGAGGATAAGGAATTGTGGATTAAAGGGTTTTTTGAAAAGTATATCTAGTTTATCCATTGAAAGTTTCAGAGGTTTGCATGAAGATTTGATCAAGTTATGAGTATTTGTGTTCTGACGGTTGTTCTGTTGCTTTAGTTGTTCCTAAAAGAAGATGATGCGATTCTAGTAATTTGATTTAATACGAATGTTTCTATGGTGATTCATGATGCTTTTGGATGTTTCTAGATTGTTCTCTATTTGTGTTGTTGGTTCACATTGATTGTTGTGCTTGTGATTGGTGATTTTCTTCTATGTGTTCATGTTTTTGATGTTCATGGATGACAAGGTGATTGTAGTGTGTTGTGGATCTTTGAGGAAAATTGTTTAAGGTGTTTCATGTTCAAGACATAATTTTTTGGGTACTTGCTATGTTTTGGCCAATGCTATTTGGTTTGCATTGATAAATTGTTTATTGATTTGGGCTGACAGTTTGTACACATTTTATATTTTGGTGGGCCAACATGTAGTTGATGTTATCCTTAGATGCAGATATATATGATCGATTGTTTTCAAGAAATGAGAAATGTGAAGTGCAAAGTGCGAGTGTTGTGTGCGAATAAAGTTCAGATCTTTTGAAGGTAGAAGTAAAGTGTGAAGAAGTGTGAGTAGAAGAAATTATTTATGTGCTTAACCAAAATTGTAATAAGGAATTAGTAGATGCTATTTCCTCAGTTCAAAATCTCTCAGATGGATGTAATCTGAATGTGACTGTAAGACAGCGTGTCTTCCTTTTGGCAGTAAGCCTTTTTGTATTTGAGTAGTGAGCTCTAGGCAGTGTGCCTGAATGCATGTGCATTCCCCATTTGTAATAATTTAAAAGAGTATCTTATGGATTAACTTCCACTGTGGTTTTTCCCATAGTAGGGTTTCCACACAAAAATCTTGGTGTTATGTGTGTTTTTGATGTGGTGATGGTTTATGCTTTCATGTTTATTTATTAGATCTGAGAATAATTTTAATAAGTATAAATTCTGTGACAAATGATTCACCCCCACCTCTTAGTTGTCTGCCGTTGTGTTGCCAACAATTGGTATAAGAGCAGGTTCCTCTGGAGAAGTTTGATCACTTGAGGTGATCTGGAATGGCGACATATAAGAAGGATAGTTTGTGATTTGATGGAACAAATTATTCTTTGTGGAAGACTCGAATGGAGTGTCATCTGAGATGCATTGGTGAACCCTACTGAACAATTACAAAGAATAGATATATCATCCCTCATAATGGTCCTTCTACTGCAGGTGAGATTAAGGAAGTCGAGTACAATATCAGGGCTAAGGAAGCATTGTTGAGTGCTTTGAATGATTCCAAAATGATAAATGTAATGGAGCTGAAGACTGCTTATGAGATCTAGAAAAAGTTGGAAACCTTGTATGAAGGTGATACCCATGTGAAGATTGCTAAGTTGTAGAGCCTGAAAGGGAAATATGAAACATTGTGAATGGGTGAAGATGAGAACATTAATTATTTTATGCAGAGAATGAATGAACTTGTGTGTAGTATCAGATGTGCTGGTGGAACATTGGAAGAATCATAGATTGTTGCTAAATTGCTTAGATCCTTGCCTGCTGCATACAAACACAAAGTTGCTGCTATTGAGGAGATCCGAACTATGAAAAATGTAACTAGAGACATGTTGATTGGTAAGCTTGCTGATTTTTAGTTAAGTGAGTTTGGTGAATCTCTTCCTAAGACAAAATCTACATTCAAAGCTACTGTATCTAGAAAAGATAAGCAAAGATATGATCTGGGAGAAAGTTCTTCTAGAAAAATGTCCAAGTATGAGCAAGAAATGAGAGAGATTGAAGAAGAAGAGAGAAAACTAGATGAGCTTGAAGCACTTCTTCTCAAGAGAGTAGCCAAAGGAGAAGGTAAGTATAAAGGTAAATTGCCTCTTAAATGTTTTTTCTTGCAATAAGATAGGTCATTTTGCCTCAAGGTGTCCTGAAAGAGTTCACATGACAAGTGATAAAAGTAAATTTGTGAGCTTGGAAAAGTATGATGGTGGTGTTGTAAGATTTGGTGATGACAAAGCTAGTGTAATATGTAGCAGATGATCCATTTATTTTGATGGTAAGCATAATGCTGATGATGTTCTATATGTGGAAGGTTTGAAGCATAATATTTTAAGTGTTGGACAAATGGTTGACAAGGGATATAATCTTCAATTCAAGGATGGAAAGTGTAAAATATTGGGAGTTCTGGAAATGTGATTGCATCTGGTACAAAAACAAAAGGTAATATCTTTCACCTAAGTATTGCTAGTAAAAGTTGTTTGATTTCTCAAGTTGATGAAAGTTGATTGTGGCATAGGAGATTGTATAATGTAAACTTTGACAATATTATCAAGATAAGTTCTACCTAGGCAGTGAAAGATCTTACCAAGTTGATAAAACCTACTAATACTATATGCAAGGAATGTCAGTTAGGGAAGCAAACTAGAGTTTCATTCATAAGTAAACAATATTGTTCAAATGAAGTATTGGAGCTTGTGCATACTGGCTTGTGTGGTCCTTCTAGAATCAAAAGTTTACAAGGAGACATGTATTTCATGTTACTTATTGATGATTTTTCTAGATTGATGCGGGTTACTTTCTTAAGGGAAAAATATGAAGCTCTAGAGAAATTCAAGATTTTCAAGGCTATGGTTGAGACAGAGACATGTCTGAAGATTAAATGTCTGAGATCAGATAGAGGTGGTGAATTCACTTTCGGTGAGTTTAATTCTTTCTGTGAAGAGCATGGGATAAAGAGACAACTACCTACCTCACGTACCCCTCGAAAAAATGAAGTTGTGGAAAGGAAGAACATGACAATTCAAGAAGCTGCTAAGACTATAATGTTGGAAGGAAATGTTCCTCTTATCTAGTAGAGAGAAGTTGTGAGTACTGCCGTTTATACTCTCAACCAGGTACATGTGAAAGGTGACACTGGTAAGACTCGTTTTGAGCTATGGTTTGGTCATAAGCATACTGTCAGATACTTCAAAATATTTGGGGGTAAATGCTATTTCAAAAGAGATGAAGCTATAGGAAAGTTTGATGCTAGAAGCAATGAAGGAATCTTTCTTGGTTATTCTACTAAAAGTAAAGCCTACTAGTGCTACAATAAGATATTAAGGAAAGTAGTTGAAAGTGGTAATGTAAAGGTTGATGAAGACACATTTAGACCATCCATAACCTGTGGATATGATTCAGATGGTTAGAATAATAGTACACATAAAGGAAAGAAAGATCAGATTCTAAATCACGAAAATCAAGAGGAAGAAACTAATGAAAGTGAAAAAGTAAGATCACAAGAACTTGAAGTTCAAGAACAACCTAAGAATCCAAGGTATGTAAGACTAAATCCTTTAGAAGATTAGATTATAGGTGATAAGAACAAAGGTGTTCAAACTAGGAGAAGAATTGCGAAAGAATATTGTTTGATTTCAAAGACTGAGACTAATAGTGTCAATGAAGCATGCAAAGATGAACATTGGATGGAAGAAATGAAAGAAGAGTTACCACAAATTGAGAAGAATGATACATGGATTCTTGTTCCTAGACCTAAGGACAAAAATATAATTGGAACTAAATGGGTCATTCAGAAGGAACTGAATGAGCAAGGTGAAGTTGTTAGAAACAAATCAAGACTGGTGTGTAAAGGATATTCTTTGATGGAAGGAATTGACTTTGAAGAAACTTTTGCCCTTGTGGCTAGGATTGAAGCTGTGAGACTATTTCTTGCTTATGTTTCTTACAAAAACTTCAAGGTTTATCAGATGGATGTCAAGTCAACATTTCTAAATGGTGAATTGGATGAAGAAGTATATATTGAGCAACCTGATGGATTTCAATTGATTGATCAGGGAGATATGGTTTGCCAACTGAAGAAAGCATTGTATGGACTTAACCAAGCCCCAAGAGCATGGTTTGCCAGATTGGATAAGTATTTGTTGAAGCTTGGATTTAATAAAGGTACTGCTGATAGTAATTTTTATTTCAAGATTGGTCATGATTTGATTGTTGAAGTCTTTGTTGATGATATCATTTTTGGAGGAGATGATAGTTTGTGCATAAAGTTTGCTGATGAGATGCAGAGTGAGTTTGAGATGTCTATGATTGGAGAAATGGAATTCTTTTTGGGATTGCAAATTGCTCAGCTAGATAAAGGGATTTTTATATCTTAGTCCAAGTATGTGAAAGAATTGCTAAAGAAGTTTGGTATGGAAGATTCAAAGCCAGTTGGTACACCTATGGTGACCAGATGTAAGTTGACACAAGATGATGATTATCCTAAAACAAATCAGACTAGATACAAATCCATGATTGGTGGATTTCTTTATTTGGCTCAAACTAGACCTGATATCATGAATGTTGTATGCATTGTTGCAAGATTTCAAGCTGATCCTAAGGAATCTCATGTGACAGTTGTAAAGAGGATTTTTAGGTACTTGAAGGGGACGATTGATTTTGGCCTATGGTATCTTAAAGAAGATGACCTTATTTTAAGTGCTTTTACTGATGTTGATTGGGAAGGAGATGTGAATGAAAAAAAGAGTACTAGTGGTGGTGCATTTTTCTTGGGAAAGAAGCTGATTTCATGGTTAAGTAAGAAGAAGAATGACATTTCTTTATCTACTGCATAGGCATAATACATTGTTGCTGCTAAAAATTGTACTCAAGTATTGTGGATGAAGCAGATGTTGAGAGATATCAGAGTTGTGTATGAGGAACCTATTGCTATATTCTGTGATATTTCAAGTGCAATTAACATTTCTAATAATTTGACTCTGCATTCAAAAACCAAGCATATATTTATCAAGTTTCACTTCTTGAGAGAGAAGGTGAGTGAAAAGGAAGTCAGATTGGAGTATGTGCTTACTAAGGAACAAATTGCAGATATCTTTACCAAGCCCTTGCCTAAGGATAATTTTGAGTATCTCAGAGGGAAGCTAGGGTGATTACCCCTCCTAATCAAAATTAAGATGCATTGACTTACATCAGTTCATGCATTTCATATTCATATCTTGTGATCCGGATTGAAGTTGTGGTGGCTGCTACTCATGGAGAGTAGTCAGATATTCAGATATGTGGTTTAGAGCTTGTGTGGAGAAAAATAATGTGTATCTTTGTCATTGATGTCAAAGGGGGAGAAGAGTCATGTGAAAAACTGTGAAAGAGTTAAAAAGAAAAGAGTCAAAACCTAAGGGGGAGAAACTACTAAGAGAAAGTTTGATTGATGGTGTTTTTCACATCATGTGTTGCCATCAATGCCAAAGGGGGACATTGTTGGAGATTGTTGGATATTGATGATATGTGGTTGTCATTGATGTCAACACTATTGGCATTAATGTCTTTAAGACTGTATATGCTGAGGATATTGAGAAAATTGTAATAAAATAAGTTGTAGGGTGTCGGTGATGTAGTGAAGTTCAGTATGATGGCTAGTTCAGAATATTAAGGATAAGGTGTTTTGGATTAAAGGGTTTGTTGAGAAGTATATCTAGTTTATCCACCAAATTTTTTAGAGGTTTGCATGAAGATTTTATCAAGTTATGAGTATCTGTGTTCTGACAGTTGTTCTGTTGCTTTAGTTGGTGTTCCTGAAAGAAGATGATGCATTTCTAGTAATCTGTTTTAATGCGGATGCTTTTGTGGTGATTCATGATGCTTGTGATTTTTCTAGATCATGATCTATCTGTGTTGTTGGTTTGCATCGATTGTTGTGCTCACGATTGGTGATTTTCTTCTATGTGTTCATTTTTTTCATGTTCATGACTGACAGGGTGATTGTAGCGTGTTGTGGATCTTCGAGGAAAATTGTTTAAGGTGTTTTGTGTTCGCGACATAATGTTTTGGTTCCTTGCTATGTTTTGGCCGACGCTATTTAGTTTTCATTGATAAATTGTTTATTGATTTGGGCTGACACTTTGTACACATTTTATATTTTGTTGGGCCGACATGTAGTTTATGTTATCCTTAGATGCAGATATATAATCGATTGTTTTGAGGAAATGAGAAGTGTGAAGTGCGAAGTGTGAGTGTTATGTGCAAATAAAGTTTAGATCTTTTAAAGGTAGAAGTAAAGTGTGAAGAAGTGTGAGCAGAAGAAAGTATTTATGTGCTTAACTAGAACTATAATCAGGCATTAGCAGATGTTATTTTATCAATTCAAAATATCTCAGATGGATGTAATCCGAATGTGACTATAAGATAGTGTGTCTTCCTTTGGGCAGTAAGCCTTTTTGTATTTGAGCAGTGAGCTCTAGGTAGTGTGCCTGAATGCATGTGCATTCCCCATTTGTAATAATTTTAATAGGGTATAATCTTGTGGATTAACCCCCACCATGATTTTTCCCCTAACAGGGTTTCCATACAAAAATCTTGGTGTTATGTGTGTTTTTGATGTGGTGATGGTTTATTCTTTCATGTTTATTTATCAGATTTGAGAATAAGTTTAATAAGTATAATCTTTGTGATAACTGATTCACCCCCCTCTTAGTTGTCTGCCCTTGTGTTGCTAACAAAAATGCTATTGCAGGTTATTCCTCAAGTCATCTCCGAGCAAGATCTAAAAGATTTATCCAAAGTTGTTTCTCTCAAGGAAGTCAAGGCTACAGTTTTCTCTTTTGGTGCCTAGAAAGCCCCAAGACCAACTTAATGATACTTTTATTGCACTTATCCCCTAATCTGAAGAAGCATCCTCAATGCAAAAGTTCAGTCCTATAAGCCTATGTAATACCACTTATAAGATTTTTTCAAAGATTATGGTTAATAGATTGAATCTGGTTTTGAACAAGATGATTACTATTAACTAGAAATATTTTGTTCAAGGGAGGCACATCTTAGATTATGCCATATATACCCATGAGGTTTTCCACTCAATGGAATTAAGAAAGAAATAGGGTATGGCTCTTAAACTTGACATCTCTAAAGCCTATGATATTGTCTCCTATCCATTTCTCATTATTGTCCTCAAAAAGTTAGGGTTCAGAGGAAGATTGCTCAATTTAATCAAATTACCTCTTGTGTCATGAGTCCCAAATGTTTCGTTCTAGTAAATGGTGTCCCTAAGGGGTTCTTCTCCTATGAAAGGGGTTTAAGACAAGGTGACCCCCTCTCACCTCATCTCTTTTTTATTGTGGTTGAGGTCCTTGGAAGAAATATTCAAAAACTATTAGACACAAAGTTGTTAAAAGGGTTCAAAGTTAATTCCTCCCTTTCCTAGACCTCTCATAAGTAGTTTGTGGATGACAGTATTCTAATGGGGGAAGCCTTGATTGCTGAAGCTGGCCACTAGAAAGACATCCTTAACAAGTATGCTAAATTTTCAGGCCAACACATCAACTATAGCAAAAGTAAAATCTATTTCTTTAGCATTGACTAGATGATTAAAGAAAGGGTTTTGCACATTATTGGTTTTCAAGAAGCTGACCTCCCTGCTACTTACCTTGGTCTCTTGCTTATCTCCAAAAAACCTCACAATAACTATTGGAACTACATACTCAAAAGGATTAAAAAAAACTAGCGAGCTAGAAAGGGAGACTTTTAAGCCAAGCAAGGAAACTACAACTACTCAAAGCCTCATTGCAAAAAATTCTAGTCTATTACCTCTCCCTCTTTAATATTCTACTCTTTATTGTAGAAAATATTGAATTGATTCAAAGAATGTTCTAATGGTCAAGAATGGAGGAGAGAAACAGGATGGCCCTTGTAGGATGGGAAAAAGTTTGTGCTCTGGAGAAGGAAGGTGGTTTAGGAATTTGAAGGTTGAATCTCTTTAACAAATCCCTAGTTGGAAAAATGGGATGGTACCTCTTAGAAGGAGAAAAATATTAGGTCATGATCCTAAGAGCTAAATACTTGAAAAACAAGGAATAGGGTTATTGAAGAGCTTACTTATGGTTCAGTCTTTTGGAACAATATGATTAAAATTAGAGGAAATTTGAAATTAAGAGTTAAAAATAGAATAGGGAATGGACAAGATATTAATTTTTTGGAGGATGTTTGGCCAAAAAGTACACCCTTATCTTCAAATAAAAATCTCCTACACATCAAACATAGGTTGATAAGAACTCTTGGAAAATAGGTTACTAGCTATATCAATTGGGATAGTTTGAAGCCTCAATGGATCGATTTTAAAAATTATCTTAATAGAGCTATTCTCAGAGGAGGGGGGCACCATAATTGGGAAGAAACACTACACTTTTTACTTCAATAGGTTCATAAAGCTGAATTATTTTTGAAATACAAAAAATATGAATAGATTTGGACCAAATACTCATCAGGAAACATCTTAGTTAAATATATTTATGAAGTCTTGGAAAGCCTTTGATTCCAAAGGTGAATTTAATTAGAACATGGTATAGATAAAAAACCTGATACCCAAAGTGAACAGTTTTTGGTGGGTAGTAGCCCATGGTAAGATTCTCACCACAAAAAAAGAAAAAGAAAAAAGAGGTTTCCAATTTGTTAGTAAATGCTATTTATGCAATGAAGTTGAGAAATCAATAATACACTTGTTATTTCAATGTTCCTACTCAAGTGAGGTTTGGTATTTTTTCCTTGCTAACTGCATGACTGAATGGTTTTCCCACCCTTTATAAAGATGTTTATGGATTGTTGGAATGTTTTCCCTTATTCTCACAAAATTATTGCTGATCTCTGGCAACAAGTCCCCCCTTTTATCACCTAGGATATGAGGAAGAAGCGAAATAATAGAATCTTCAGGGATACTACCAGAAACAACAAAGATCTTTGCATGGCTATTAGACATCAGATTCAAGAAAAAATAAACGTAGGAAAATATGCCCCTTATAGGCATATTCCCTCATAAATAAATATGAATAAAGAAATTATGGGGATTAACACATGACCTAACCAACATTAATTGGGCTAAAATAATAATAATAAAAACTATAATTTGGTCCCCTCTGCAAGTTGACTAGATTAAATGCAACTTTGATGGTTGCTCCAACGGGAATCCAGGATTGGCTAGTGTTGGGGGAGAATTAATATATCATCAAGGAATTTTATTGAAGGCTATGGCAATGGATCCAAGGACATTGCTTTAAATAATCTTGTTAAGGCTAGAGCTACGTGGGCTGGTTTAAATCGACTAAAGGACAAAGGTTATGCAAAGGTGATAATCTAAGGAGATTCTAAAATAATAATTGACAATTTAAAGGAAATTATTGATGTGCCTTGAGAACTAAAAGATATCATGGACAACTACAAGATAACTCTCAAAACCTTTCAACATTATTAAATTTTCCATGTGTATAGAGAAGGTAAAATAGCAATAGATGTTATGGAAAATGAAGGTCTTATTCAAAATGGGTGGTCCTACTACAATTTCTCCTTACTGCCAAATCACATCAAAAAGATAGTTAAAAAGGAGAAATTTGTTTCCATATATAATCCTATATGGAATGATGATAACCAACTTTAATTGGGATGATCATTGAATTTTCCTGTAATGATCACTAATCAAGGAAAGGTTAAAGAGTTAGTGATCATCTTGTTAATGATGATCTAGGGCATTATGGTATGTATGAGGACGAAGAACCCTAATGATTACATTAGTACTACTTTCTATTTGAAGATGAAGATTAACAACATGTGGAAAGATAATCTAATCAATTTCCCAAGAACTGCTCCTACAGGGTGGTAGTTTAAAGTGATTGAAAGTTAAGACATTACCCACTCAAAATATTTACAAAAATCTATTTACAACCAATCGAAATGACTTGAATCCATATTAGTCTCTACTTGTAAATTCATGCAAGCTATAGGTTACTTAATAATGCCTTTTAATGACCTGAAATTCATCATTCCCAATAAGGGCAGGAGAGGCACACATGAGATCTTTTCTTGTGGCCTGCCTAAATTTCTGACTATTATCATTCTTGACAGCTAGTTTAAGTCGACACTCTTCCAAATGTAAACTCCCAGTGTTACCCTCAATTCTGAAGGCTTCACATTGCCTATGATTTTGGTGTTGGATGATATAGGATTAGCAAATGACTAACTATTGCTGCGAAAATATTATTTGATTAGTGAGGATATTATGGGGGGGATTAGAAAGAGGAAAAAATTGAGTAATTATGATTCCCTCAAACAAAATGCAAAATTATAGGGCTTCTTTGAAAGAGTGGGTTTCACCCCATTTTACAAGTTTGCAAAATATTAGAGCGATGGGGAAGTGAAAATGGGAGGGATCCAATTCATTGTTACTACTAAATTAATTGCTCAAGCTATGGGTTTGTCTTATGAAGGAAAGAATATCACTAAGAAGAGTACAAGGAATTATCGACAATACATTAACACAAACTTTGAGATAGAATAAAAAGCAAGAAGATTCCAGAATGGCTACTCCAAACTGAAACTCCCGAAACACTACCATAATGTAAGTTTGTGATGAAATACTTTACTCTTAAGGTCATTTTTAGTCGGTACATGGCTATCACTTTCCTATTCTAAATCACATATGCCACCTGGAGAAAATTAACCTTCCATTCTTTCTCCTCTCATCCCTCCAACAAAGCATGGAAAATGGTGCAAATCCCCTTCTGCATCAGGGTCGCATTAGAGCTATCTATAAGTTTTTTCTTGCTACCACGCTGCAAAATAATCTTTCCCTTAATTTGCTTAGAAACCCTTAGCCTCCTAAAAGCTCTATTCACATAGAGTTGCTTGAAAGTAAAACCTCACTCCCTTGACAAAGCGATTAAGTGGAAAAAGAACAAGTCCCCTCCCCCGGATAGATGAACCCTCTTGGGAAGAGCTCTTAAGAATTACTTCGAAGAAACATAATTCTTCACCCCTTACTTTTGGCCTAATTAAATGTAGAAAGGTGGCGATAAAGGAACCTAGCCTAAAAAGCCCCATAATCACTATCTCAGATAACAAGGATAATATCCTTGATAGAGGCTTGAAACCCCCTGGTGGTCATAGGTTGACTCGCCTAGCTATTGTTGCCTCTAAGGGTTAGAGGCTAGTAAAAAGGGTAAAAAAATTGTTGAAAGGGAGAATATGGTCTCTTCAAAGGAGGGTGACAAAAAAAGGAAAAAAAGTGGTGGTGGTGGTGGAGAAAGAGGATTCTTCAGAGGAAGAATATGTCCCATAAAATCTAGGGGAAACAATTTTTTGAGGAAGAGGAAGTTTCTGATGTCGAAGAAAAGGAAGAAGAAAGCCAAGACTTGGAAGAAGAAAATAATGAGCAAGAAGAGGATATCGACGTGGGTGAAGGGTTATATTTTGGAAAAGAAGATGGAAAGGATACTACCAATGTAAGCCCTATGGTCACATAAGTTTTAGATACCTCCACTCATACCTTTCATGATCAAGAGAACTTGAAGGAGAAAGAGAATAAAAATGTGAATGCTAAAATTAAATTTCTTACTGCAAGGATGAAGCAAATTGAAAGACAGATGGAGGAAGTTGATAGTTCTGAGAAGATACAAATGATGGAAGCTGCTATCAAGAATATTTTCTGGGTTATGGATGACATAATGAAAAGGATGGTTATGGGAACCATTTTTGGACAAGGCAAAATTTAAAAACAACAAAGGAAAAAAGGAAAAAAGAATGAAGCTAATCAGTTTGAGGTGATGGAGCTCAAGGATAGCATGGTAGAAATGGTGGAAGATCTTCAAGAGAATTGGAGCTTCATTGAAGAAGCTTAATCTACTTTTATGTTTCTAGCTATAAAATTGGTTATTAGGCATTGATGCCTCCTTTTGATATTTTTGTTTAAAATTGCTATATTCTACATATGGTTGTTATGCTTGTTATTGACTCTTTTTGGCCTGAAACTTTAACTCTTTTCTCTTTGATAAATATTGTTATCTTGTTAATAGTTAGTTATGAAATTTCTATTTGGTTTGTTTCTTTGTTCTGTAATGGGGAATGGGTTTATGGTTTGTCTAGTAAGGTTAATTTTTGGCCACAACTATGGAATGAGCTAATTACTATTTTACTGTGGTGTTTTTTCGATGCTGATAGTTTATTTTTTATTATATTAAGGGGATCAGGAAAAAATTAACTATCTTTGGGTCTCTATCCTATCTATTGTTTATGTGGTTCTTAGTTGTTCTTGACTAGCTGTTGTTTTCTCTAGTCTATTTTGCTATCTTTTTTGTATGGGATCAGGGCCCTAACCATGCTTAATTAATCAAAAACATTAGTTTATGGGGGAAGTAAATATGATTATTTCAAAAATAGAAAAGTGAATTAAAACAAAATTATTTGAGTGACCCTTTTACTGTGCTAGAGGCCTAACCCCACATGGCCATTCACTCCACCCCTTTACAAATTTAACCTTGCTAAGTTGTTTTGTTGCAACCTCTAGTCACCACCTAGTTTGAGGAAAAAAGAGATGATAAAGGAGAAAACCTCACAATGGCCCAATACATATTACTTTAAAAATTATATATTAGTATGCATCTACTTATGGAAGGGTCACATTAGAAAAATGGGTCAACCCCCAAATCAAAGTCCACAGTTTTTAATTTCCATTTATCATGTTGGACAACATACTATTTTTAATGCCCCTCAGTTTGCTTTATGTTTTTGATAGTGACTTGATTGTACTTGGATATTATGATATTGATGCATAGTTATGATGATACTTGATGACACTTTTATCACGGATGTTTATATATGTCATGACTAGTTTATAGTTTAATTATTGGTGTGGATTATTAGTGCTATGAATATCATGTGGTTATTTGATGTATGTTCTTATCATGCTGCTAGCATTTGTTTGTTGTACATTGATGTATTATGGTGAGGGGGGAAATTGTCACATCACTCACTTGCGAGTGCCCTGTGATGCTATGATTTTTCCTCTCACGGTGTGTTTGACTGTTTGACTAGGTCCATGCTCGACTGTGTGGTTTGTTGCAGGTTATAGGTACCAGTCATCGACTCCACCTGAATTGTTAGGTTTGAGCGTGCCTTAAACCCAATAGAGATTGTTGATATGGAGATAGCATCTGGTCCCCTATGTTGAGCCATCATCCTTGATGAGGATGAGTATCTGGTTGTCATACCCTGTCAGTGTGGTTAGCTCAAGTTGGTTTGTCTATGTCGTTATGTTTTTCCTTCCATTTTGCTTCAAGGTTAGGTATTGTTTGGTATTTTGTGCATTTGATTTAAATTGGATTGATTAATACTTTGATTAATTATTACATTAAAATAAAGTTTATTGAAGTTTAAAAAGGGCATTTTTGATAAGTAAAATAGATGCTTTTATATGACTGTGGTTTCGATAAAATAAAATATTATTAATGCCTATATTAAATTTAAATAAATTAAGATCATGTTTTAATTAAGAAATATAAATAAATAAATATATATATATATATATAAAAATTAATGTGAGGTACAAATAGAATTAAAAGGGTAAGTTAAAACTAATAAATTAAATATTTCAAAGTTGATAAATGAAGTGTAAAATAAATAAGGATATGCTTGTAAATAAATATATATAAATAGTGGCAGTTAACAATGGATGGAAAATTAAATAAATTAATTAAATTAAAGAAGTGCATGGAGCAATAGAGAGTTGAGAAGTGGTTAATAAATTAATTAATTTGCTAAAAGAAAGGGGACTTTTGCACATTTTTCCAGAAAACAAATCTTGTTTCAGTTTCTGGTGAATGGTTCTCATTCTTGGAAGGTCTTTCTTTTGCTTTTCTTGTGTTGGAAGTTTTGGAAATTGGCGGTATTTGCAGTATAGGTTGGGTTCTTTAAGAAGCTTGGAGTTCAAAGTTGTGAAGTTGAATCTAACATCAATCTACAGCTGGGTCAATCATTTTGTAAACCAGGTTCCATTGCTTTTCGAATATTACCTCTCTTTAATTTCGAGTTGGAAAAAAATAAATAGATGAAATTTTTGAAGAATTCTTTAGTTCTCTCAACTAATCGTTAATCCATTTATTCCATTAATTCGGCTTTAATTTGATTACAACTCAATCTGTGTATATCTTGCAACCATTTCATTCTTTTGTGCATTTCTCAAGCTTCTTTTGTATGTTATTCCCTTTGATGGCAAGAATGTTTGGAGGCTAATTGTCTAATTTTCGCCCCTCTCCATTCCTTGTAGGTTCATTGTTGAATCTCTCCCTGTATTTCTTTTGGTGCTGTACATTATGATTCACATTTTTACCTTCGATCTCTATCTTCTAGAGTTCACCCTTGCGTCATGCTCTGTCTTTCAAAAAATTTGATGCTTGGTATCAAGCTTGGTATTGCATGTTTTGATAGCCACATTGAATATTTAGAGTCCACACTATGGATAAATCTTAGAGTGTGAATTATATATAATATGAGATTATAGTAATTGCTGGAGATGTTTACACCTTCTCTCCTTCATCCTTGTGGTTTCATCACCTACTATATTGTCCTTATCTTCTACACCATACTTATATCACTAGAAACTTCAATTTTTATCCCTAAAGTTATAATGTTTTAAGCTAGGCTATTGCAATTTCATTTACAATCGCTTACTGCATGGTTTCAATTTTATTTAGGTAGTTATATTCACTGCCTTGTGTTGCGATTTCCAATCTTTTGCATAGTAGCTATAATCCACACTATATGGTGCGAGTTGATAACTTAGTTTTTTATGGCAATCAATACCGTCCTTTCATTGAATATAAATTATATTGATAATTGAATGGAGATGCAATATATATGTGTTTCACTGAATATGCTTAAGTTTGGTATTCAATTTGTTTTGACATTCGCTACTTTATATTTAGTAATCAGAGGTTCTTACTTAAGGTATTCAAGGCTTATGTATCACCTATCATTTTGATGGAATAATTTTGTACTAATATAATTTTGTACGATTAGTATTCCAAGTATTAACCTTGCTCTCGATTACCGACAAATATATTATGTGTTTGGAGTTTCGATTGATATAATGTGTATTGTTAAATTTATTGTATAGAATTCGATGAACCTGTATTTTGGTTGGCATGCAATTTATTGTATAGATGTATACACGTATGTGTATTGTGTTCTCTTGCAAAAGAATATTGCTGCTTCTATGTATTCGTATTTAGATAAATGAAACAAGGAAAATATTAGGTATAGAAGGATGGGTGTATTTGTATTTAAAATAAGTGAAATATTAGTTATATAAAAGTAGATGATCTTTTGTTTAAGATGAATAAGTAGAAAATTAAAATGGTTGCATTGTAAATTCATTATGTATTCCATGATTCTATTATTATTGTGAGTCGTTTGTATAAAGTAGTGTGAATGGATATTGATGTGGGGATGTTTGTGAATTATTGTACAAATGTTAAGTTATTGTGTGAGGGAATATTGGAAGTCTTCCAGAGGCTTGAGAAAGTAGGTTATTGGTTGAAATGTAATGTGTGAACCCTAGATTGGTTGATATTTTCACTTGCGATGTGTTGTTGTGGGTCTTTAGCCATGCATTCTTTATTGTGTTACAGTTGTGTTTGAGAGTGAGATGGTCCATGCCTTGCTCAGATTATATACTATTGTGTCTATTCGTTATATGTACGTGTTGGATTTATCTTGTTGATTTTATTGGGTCTCCTAGTTGCTAGTAGGGGTAGTGGCTCTCAATGGGGGCTGACACACAAAGTGGCACCATGGTAACCCATGTGGGATTTTCTTAACTTAGCGATAAATTAAAATAAATTAGGGGGTCGTGTTGTCTAAACCTTAATCAAGTTAAGTGAATGCGTCACCCATGCTTGTAGTGCTCGTTTAGGCTAAGGATGGGTTGAGAAGGCCTGGTCGGCAAAACCAACTTCCTTGTCCTCATGAAAGGAATTTTGGTTCCACATGTGTCATCCCATGGGGTCGACGACTAGTGAGAGACTACCAGGGTAACCATGGATGGGGGTTGGAGGTTGGTGACAGACTGCCAGCGTAACCCATGTCAGGAACATGCGATGAAACTCTTCCCTCTGTAGACTAGTGTTCCCTTGTTTTTCCTCCCCCTTTGGTATGTGTTGTCCTCTGGAAGCAAAGTATGTTCTTTTATGATGTGTTATTATTGTTATGTCAATTGTTCTCTATTTAGCCTTATTGTTTCAGTTGTGGTCATCTTGGTTTCATTGTGGGGGGGACCAAGTGTTATCTCCTAATACGAGGGGTGGACCTTCGAGTTCCACATGGTCAAGTGGAATGTGCCTTGTATTCCATTGGGTTCCCTTGCTGATATTCGTGTTCGTGGTGACTATTCATGTCAATGTGGATTTCTACACTTGTTCCAGTTCAAGTGATCTATCTCACATGTACTTGTATTATATTGAAAACAAGTTTATCATATATAATCTCCCCAATTAATAAAGGGGAAACATTGATGTAATGATGTAATATTGTGATTTATTGTTGAAATTTCTCTTGTAATTTGTAAAGTTAATAATGTACCTTATTTATATTAGTTAATTAAATTGATTTTGAATGGTATCTATTGATGACATGTTATGGTTAATGATGTTGCTTCTGACATTATTTAGAGATGTATGCCTTGATTCCAATGAGTACTACAACCATTGAACCTTTGAGTGCATCGATCTAGACCGAGAGGTACCCAATATTTGATATCTTGAGGAGTGACTTCCAAGGTTTAAGTATCTCGAGGAGTCACTTCTAAGATATCATATCTTGAGGAACTTCTTAGTACATCAAAGATACTTGAATGCGGTTCGAGATGGCAAATCACAATCTTGTGGAAGTTTTTGAGTTTTTGGGCATAACTCCTTGATGGACTTCCCAATATTCTAAATTAGTTGGCATAGATTAACTTTATGTATGATTAGATACATTTGTCATGCTTGTTATTTGATCTTGTAATTCAATATTATACTCTCTTGTAATGGATAATGTAAATGATGATTATTGCATATGTTAGTTAATCAAATGGTCTTTGATATTGCTATATAGAAGACATACAAATGATTCATATTGGTTGATCTTTTAAATGAGATAGATTAAATGAAATTCATATTGATAGTTGGATTTGTTTAATGTGATGAATTATATATCTTGTTAGTTTGGTTAATGGGGCTTCTAGTAACGCAACCTCAGAACCTTAGAGGACTTAGATTAGAAAATAAGTTGTACCATCTGCAAATTGTTTATGTTGCTCTTTTAAAAAAAAAAATGTTTCATTTTTAAGAGTTGTAGCATGTTGTCCTCAAGGGTTCTATGGTGGGGTGTTACGATAATCACCAGGCCAAGCATCAGGCTACCATGGTCGAGACTACAAGTGTGTTATAGGGTAGTAGAGTCTCTATCCTCTTTGAATTTCGTGCTTCAAATTATTTTATGTCTCCCTCCATAGTGGCACGATGTGGATTGGTGGCAGAGAAGCAAGATGATAGGTGGTAGGTCAAATTGGCCTCTGGTGCTAAGGTCGCAGTTGAGTCTCTTGTTCGTGGTTGTGGTTTGAGGATTGGTTCTCTTTACACCACAATTGACCTTCATATTATACCCCATGGGTCTTATGATGTGCTGGGCATGGATTGGTTAGATGCTCATCGAGTAGTGATAGATTGTTGGCGTAAGTCAGTGCAGTGTGTAGATGATTCAGGAAAGGAGGTTGAGGTAGTTGGCATTCAGAGGCCCATTTCCTTGCGTATCATCTTTGCTATGTAGTTGAGGAGGTGTATGTGTTGAGGATGCTAGTTGTTTGCGGTGTCAGTTAATGATTTGGAGTTAGGGGAGAGCCAAGAGGTGTCCCTCGACAATCATCCTATCCTAAGGTAGTATGTTGATGTCTTTCCTAGCGAGAATCCAGGGATGCCACCTAAGCATGACATCGATTTTAAGATAGACCTTGTTCCTGGAGTAGAGCCTATTTCCTGGGCTCCATATCAAATGACCACACAGGAACTTAAGGAGATTAAGTTACAACTTGAGTTGTTGGCGAAGGAGTTTATTCATCTTAGTGTCTCTCCTTGGGGAGCACCAATTATTTTTGTGAAGAAGAAGGATGGATCCCTTCGATTGTGCATTGATTACCGATAGTTGAATAAGGTGAGGATGAGGAACAAATACCCCTTACTAAGGATCAATGACCTATTTGAGTAGATCAAGGGTGCTAGGGTGTTTTTGAAGATTGACCTTAAGTTAGGATATCATCAATTGCACATCTTTGATACAGACATCCATAAGACCGCATTTCTCACTCATTACGGGCATTATGAGTTCATTGTTATGTCGTTCGGGTTGATGAATGCACTGTCCATATTTATGAGTTTGATGAATGATGTGTTTCGTACTTACCTTGATAGATTTGTTTTGGTATTTTTGGATGAAATTTTGATCTATTCGAGGACTATAGAGGAGCATGAAGAGCATTTGCGGTAGGTACTACAATGTCTGAGGGAGAACTAGTTGTATGCAAATATGGAAAAATGTGAGTTCTTCCAAACATAAGTGAAATATTTGGGTCATGTTATTTCTGGTGAGGGAATTGTCACGGATCCTTCAAAGATCCAAGCCATTATTGATTGGCCCATGCCCACTAATGTTGCTGAGGTTCACAGTTTTATGGGTTTAGCAGGTTATTACCGACGATTTGTATAGGGTTTTGTGAGGATAGCCCACCCCATCACCTCTCTTCAGAGGAAAGGGAAGAAGTTTATTTGGTTAGAGAAATGTCAGACAACCTTTCATATTCTTAAGGAGAGGTTGACCAACGCACATATCTTGGCAGTTCCTGACCCTATCAGAGATTTTGTGGTTTGTATAGATGAATCCTTGGAGGGTTTCGGAGTAGTGTTGATGCAGGATGGTCACACGATTGCCTATGAGTCTCACAAACTCAAGGATCATGAGTTGAAATATCCTACACATGATCTGGAGTTAGTCGCTATAGTTCATGCATTGACAAGATGGAGGCACTTCCTGTTGGTGCATCGGTTTGAGTTGCACAATGATCACTGTAGTTTGCAATATATTTTCATGTAGCCAAATATGAATGCTAGGCAAAGACGGTGGATGGAGTTCTTGTGCGAGTATGATTTTGAGGTAAAATTTATCCAGGTAAAGGAGAATGTGGTGGTGGATGCTCTTAGTCGGTGGAGACATGACCTTTCGGTAGTGACTCTTGGAGTGGATCTGAGGAGTCAGATCCTTACAACACTTCCTACAAATAGTTGGTATCAAGAGGTGATGTCTGAAATTGATTCATGTAGACCTTTAGAGGGAAGATTTGCAAGTTATTCCCTTGAGTTGGATGACCTTTTACGACACTTGGGTTGCATTTATGTTCCTTCCTTAATAGATCTTCATACTTTGATCATGTCACAAGCACATCGGGCACCCTACTCAACTCATCTGGGTGTCAAGAAGATGCACTTAGACCTTCGTCAATTGTACTTTTTGACCGAAATGAAGAGGGATATTTCTGGTTTTGTGTCAATATTTTTGGAGTGTCAGAGAGTGAAGGAAGAAAATCAACATCTTGTAGGTCTTTTACAACTACATCTTGTTCTTGAATGGAAATGAGATATCATTTCATTGGATTTTATTGTTGGTTTGCCTATTTCTTCCCATTGACATGATGCCATCATGGTCACCGTGGACAAGTTGACTAAGGTGGAACACTTTTCTCCTGTTTTATCCTCATACAATGATTCATTAGTAGCTAGAATCTTTATGGAGGATATAGTTAGGTTGCACGGTATTCCTTGTAGGATTATCTCAGATAGAGATCTAGTGTTCACTTCAGCTCTTTAGGCATCCTTACAGCATGCATTGGGGACAGTTGAAATTTAGTTTAGCTTATCATCTAGAGATTGATGGGTAGACCTAGAGGGTTAATTAGATCATCGAGGATATGCTTCAGATTTAAGTTATAGATCAATAGTCTCGTTAGGAGGATTACTTGTATTTGGTGGAGTTTGCATACAATAATGGATATCACAGTTCTATTGGCATACCTCCTTTTCAAGTGTTGTATGGTTGTCCTTGTTGGACCTCGTTGAGTTGGGATCATCTTGAGGACAAAGTCCTTCTAGGACCGAAGATGCTTCAGTAGATGGAGCAGTAGGTGGTTCGCATTAGAGAGCATTTGGTGGCAACCTAGGACAAACATAAGAAATATGCATATGCTCATAGGGTTGACCGTCAGTTCTTAGTTGGAGACTGGGTATTCCTATGGGTATGTCCACAAAAGAGTCTGATTTGTTATAGAGAAGGCTCTAAGCTCAAACTGTGCTTTATTGGGCCTTTGAGGTGTTGGAGAAGATTGGTCCTACAACATACCATCTTGATTTTTCACCCAGTCTATCGTGCATTCATGATGTGTTTCACGTTTCTATTCTTAGACCTTATTATCCAAATATATCTCATGTTCTTGATTGGAATGCCTTACAAGTATAGGATGGGAAACTGGCTTTGGAGCCTCTGGGCGTCATTCAACACAGGAGACACACCCTCGTGGGTCAAGAAATTGAGCAGGTGAGGGTCCAGTGGGATCCTATTAACAAGTCTTCTGCTACATGGGAGGATGCATCCAAGATGAGAGAGTTATACCCATATTTGTTTGTAGGCTTCCAGGAGTAAGCTTGGTTTTAGGGGGGAGGATGTAGTGACCCTCAATTTTCTTTTTGTTTCTGATAGTGAATTGGTTGTACTTGGATATAATGATATTGATGCATAATTATGATTATACTTGATGACACTTCTATCACTGATGTTTATATATATGTCATGACTAGTTTATAGTTTAATTGTTGGTGTGGATTATTAGTGCTATGAATATTATGTGATTATCTGATGTATGTTCTTATCACGTTGCTAGAATTCATTTGTTGTGTGTTGATGTATTATGGTGAGGGGGAACAATGTCGCATCACTCACTTGCGAGTGCCCTGTGATGCTGTGATTTTTCCTATCACGGTGTGTTTGATTGTTTGACCAGGTACATGCTCGACTGTGTGGTTTGTTGCAAGTTGTAGGTACCAAGCATCAACTCCACCTGAATTGTTAGGTTTGAGTGTTCCTTAAACCAAATGGAGATTGTTGATATGGAGATAGCATTTGGTCCCCTATGTTGAGCTATCATCCTTGATGAGGATGAGTATATGGTTGTCATACCCTGTTAGTGTGGTCAACTCGAGTTGGTTTGTCTGTGTCATTGTGTTTTTGCCTTTCATTTTGCTTCGAGGTTAGGTATTGTTTGGTATTTTGTGCATTTGATTTAAATTGGGTTGATTATTACTTTGATTAATTATTGCATTAAAATAAAGTTTATTGAAGTTTAGAAAGGACATTTTTGATAATTAAAATAGATGCTTTTATATGATTGTGGTTTCAATAAAATAAAATATTATTAATGCCTATATTAAATTTAAATAAACTAAGATTATGTTTTAATTAAGAAATAATATATATATATATATATATAAATTAATGTGAGGTACAAATAGAATTAAAAGGGTAAGTTAAAGTTAATTAATTAAATATTTCAAATTTGATAAACGAAGTGTAAAATAAATAAGGATATGCTTGTAAATAAATATATATAAATAGTGGCAATTAACAATGGACGAAAAATTAATTAAATTAAAGAAGTGCATGGAGCAATAGAGAGTTGGGAAGTGGTTAATAAATTAATTAATTTTCTAAAAGAAAGGGGGCTTTTGCATATTTTTTTGGAAAACAAATCTTGTTTCGGTTTCTGGTGAATGATTCTGGTTCTTGGAAGGCCTTTCTTCTGGTTTTCTTGTGTTGGAAGTTTTGGAAATTGGGGGTCTCTGTAGTATATGTTGGGTTCTTGAAGAAGCTTGGAGCTGCAAGTTGTGAAGCTAAATCCGGCATCAATCTTCAACTAGGTCAATTATTTTGTAAACAAGGTTCCATTTCTTTTCGAATATTACCTCTCTTTAATTTTGAATTGGAAAAAAGAAATAGATGAAATTTGTGAAGAATTCTTTAGTTCTCTTAGCTAATCATTTAATCCGTTTATTCCATTAATGCTGCTTTAATTCAATTGCAACCCAATTTGTGTATATCTTGCAACCATTCCATTCTTTTGTGAATTTCTCAAGCTTCTTTTGTATGTTATTCTCTCTGATGGCAAGAATGTTTGGAGGTTGATTGTTTGATTTTAGCGCCCCTCTCCATTCCTTGTAGGTTCATTGTTGAATTCCTCCCTGTATTTCTTTTGGTGTTGCACATTATGATTCACATTTATACCATTGATCTCTATCTTCTAGAGTTCACCCTTGCGTCATGCTCTATCTTTCAAAAAATTTGATGCTTATTATCAAGCTTGGTACTGTGTGTTTTGATAGCCACATTGAATATTTAGAATCCACACTATGGATAAATCTTTGATTGTGAAATATATATAATATGAGATTATAGTAATCACTGGAGATGTTTACGACTTCTCTCCTTCATCCCTATGATTTCGTCGCCTACTGTATTGTCCTTATCTTCTACACCATACTTCTATTATTGGAAACTTCAATTTGTATCCATAAAGTTATGATGTTTTAAGCTAGGCTCATTGTGATTTCATTTCCAATCGCTTACTGCATGGTTTCGATTTTATTTAGGTAGTTATATTCACTGCCTTCTATTGCGGTTTCCAATCTTTTTCATAGTAGCTATAATTGACACTATATGGTGTGAGTTGATACCTTAGTTTCTTATGGCAATCAATACCATCCTTTCATTGAATATATATTATATTGATAATTGAATGGAGATGCAATATATATGTGTTTCACTAAATATTCTTAAGTTTGGTATTTGATTTATTTTGACATTCGCTACTTTATATTTAGTAATTGGAGGTTCTTACTTAAGGTATTCAATGCTTATGTATTTCCTATCATTTTGATGGAATAATGTTGTACGATTAGTATTCCAAGTATTAACCTTGCTTTTGGTTATCGACGGATATATTATGTGTTTAGAGGTTCGATTAATATAATGTGTATTGTTAATTCGATTGTATAGAATTTGATGAACCCGTATTTTGGTTGGCATGTGATTTATTGTATATATGTATACACATATGTGTATTATGTTCTCTTGCAAAAGAATATTTCTGCTTCTATGTATTTGTATTTAGATAAATGAAATAAGGAAAATATTAGGTATAGAAGGATGGGTGTATTTTTATTTAAAATAAGTGAAAGATTATTATATAGAAATAGATGATCTTTTTTTGAAGATGAATAATTAGATACTTAAAATGGTTGATTGTAAATTCATTATGTATTCCATGATTCTATTATTGTTGTGAGCTGTTTGTATAAAGTAATGTGAATGGATATTGATTTGGGGATGTTTGTGAATTATTGTACAAATGTTAAGTTATTGTGTGAGGGAATATTGGAAGTCTTCTGGAGGCTTGGGAAAGTAGGTTATTGGTTGAAATGTTATGTGCGAACCTTGGAGTGGTTGATATTTTTACTTGTGATGTGTTGTTGTGGCTCTTTATCCATGCACTCTCTATTATGTTACAATTTTTTTTGAGAGCGAGATGGTCCATGCCGTGCTCGGGTTATATAATATTGTGACTATTTGTTATATGTACGTGTTGGCTTTATCTTGTTGATTTTATTGGGTCTCCTAGCTGCTAGTAGGGGGAGTGGATCTCAATGGGGGACGACACACAAAGTGGTGCCAAGGTAACACATGTGGGAGTTTATTAATTTAAAAATAACTTAAAATGAATTAGGGGGTTGGGTAGTCTAAACCTTAATCAAGATAAGTGAATATCTCACCCATGCCTATAGTGCTCATTTAGGATAAGGATGGGTTGAGAAGGCCTAGTCGGAAAAACCAACTTCCTTGTCCTCACGAAAGGAAGTTTGGTTTCACATGTGTCACCCCATGGGGCCAATGGCTAGTGAGATACTACTAGGGTAACCATGGATGGGGGCCGATGGCTAGTGACAGATTGCCAGGGTAACCCATGTCAGGACCATGTGATGAAACTCTTCCCTCTGTAGACTAGTGTTCCCTTGTTTGTCCTCTCCCTTTTGTATGTGATGTCCTCTAAAAGGAAAGTATGTTCTTTTGTGGTGTGTTATTGTCGTTATGTCAGTTGTTCTTTGTTTAGCCTTGTTATTTCAGTTGTGGTCATCTTATTGTCATTGTGGGGGGACTAGGTGTTATCTCCTAGCACGAGGGGTGGACCTTTGGGCTCCACATGGTCGGGTGGAATGTCCTTGTACTTAATTGGGTTCCCTTGCTGATATTCATGTTCGTGGTGACTATTTATGTCAATGTGGATTTCTACACTTGTTCCAGTTTGAGTGATCTATCTCACATGTACTTGTATTGTATTGAAAACAAATGTATCATATATTGTAGCTTTGATGTATAATCTCCCCAATTGACCACGAGAAACATTGATGTAATGATGTAATATTGTGATTTATTGTTGAACTTTCTCTTGTAATTTTTAAAGTTAATGATGTACCTTATTTATATTAATTAATGAAATTGATTTTGAATGGTATCTATTGATGACATGTTATGGTTAATGATGTTGCTTCTGACATTGTTATTTGAAGATGTATGCCTTGATTTCAATGAGTATTGTAGCCATTGAACCTTTGAGGGCATCGATTTGGACCGAGAGGTACCCAAGATTTGATATCTTGAGTAGTGACTTCCAAGGTTTAAGTATCTTGAGGAGTCACTTCTAAGATATCATATCTTGAGGAAATTCTTAGTATGTCAAAGATACCTGAATGCAATTCAAGATGGCAGATCACAAAAGTTCTTGGGCGTAGCTCCTTGGTGGGTGCTCCAATATTCTGAATTAGTTGGCATATCTTAACTTTATGTATGATTAGATACATTTGTCATGCTTGTTATTTTCTCTTGTAATTCAATATTATATGCTCTTTTGTAATGGATAATGTAAATGATGATTATTATATATGTTAGTTAATCAAATGGTCTTTGATATTGCTATATAGAAGAGATGTTATGAATGATTCATATTGGTTAAAGTTTTAAATGAGATAGATTAAATGAAATTCATATTGATAGCTAGATTTATTTAATGTGATGAATTATATATATTGTTAGTTTGGTTAATGGGGTTTCTAGTAATGTAACCTTAGAACCTTAGAGGACTTAGATTATAAAACAAGTTTTTGTACCACCTGCAAACCGTGTATGTTGCTCTTTTAATTTTTTTTTTTTTTTCGTTTTTAAGTGTTGTAGCGTGTTGCCCTCTAGGGTTCTATGGTAGGGCATTACACTATTACCCCACATTGAGTCTTGCAAAAAATAAAAATAGTTCATGTTAGACACCTTCCCTTATTTCCTAAGCACTACTTGAAATATTTTTTGAAGGAAATAAGTGCTACCTCCATTCATTCACTAGCCAAATAACATAAAAAGGAGCTATTCTACTTTTAGGGCTTCAACTACATATTATTAGGGTTATTTTAAGTTTATTTTATTGTTTTATTATGCATAAGAATTCTCATTCTAGTTAATTTCATGATTTAGGGTTGTTTTTGGAATGGTCATACGGGTTACATTATCCTTTAGTATGCTAGAGAACAAAGGATTATATATATGAATATTAATATTAATTCAAGGACATAGTTAAGAGAATTTGGTTTGAAATGGTGTGCATGATTTCTTAATAAGAGAAATTATCCTTAAATAAGACTTTTTAAAAATTTATATTTGGTTCATATCTCTTTAGAATTTTATTATATATAACCTTGTTTGGTCAGGATATGTGAATTAAATATAGAAATGGCTAATTTAAGTATTTATATATTTATATGGGCGAGGCATTTTATATTGCTACTATGTAGTCTAGATATCACTACTTTCTATATAATTAGATTTAGATGCATAAAATTCAAATTAAGTATCCTCCATTGTTTTGTACAGTATCAAAGTCCATGAGAACTATTAGAAACAAATATCCTTGGGATTAAAAGACAAATACCTAGTCTTAGGTCAATGTTACCTTTGGGATATTGTTCAAGAAAAATAAAGCAAATGTATCAATGATCTAATGTATTTAAATTAGTGACCATGATTTACAAGAATCATTTTTTGATGCATACAAGATCATACATCTTATTTAAGGGAAATTATGTAGCATTGTCCTTCTAAGGAGACTAAAATTGCAAAACGTACAGGGTTGTAGTTAGAGTTCTTTAAAATGCTATGCCAAATAGAATAGGAGGAATTAAGTTACTTTGGGTCTAGAAGACCATAAAATAAAAATAAAATAACCATCATTATTAATTTATCAAGCTTCTATTTATGGTTTGAAAATTAACTTAAATATCCTTAAATTAATTTTAGAAAAAATAAACCCTTTGGCATCAAATTGACGAAATCATGTTTTTCCATGAAGATTAATTTAAATCAAATGTTAGGAAAAAGGGGTTGTTAAAATTTGACATGAATCGGTAAATAATTATAGGGTTAGAACTAAGTATGAAGATGACAAATTTATCTTTTAGGTACTCATTTGTACAACATAACTAAATTAAATGTTTTAGCTAATTTTATCTTCACATATAAAATCCTAAAGATATTTTTCCTAAGGTGGATTTCCCTTGAAGTGTCACATTATCGCTCTTGCATGAAGTAACAAGTGCACACAATGGTTTATCATGTCATTCATGATGTAAGATGAAAGTATTAGTATAAAAGAAAAAGAAAAATATATGGTTTTGTGCCTATGTCCACATGTTAAAATGTGGGCATGACATATGGCTTGAGAGAAATAGTTGTATCTTCAAGAAATCTATT
Source organism: Sequoiadendron giganteum (assembly GCA_007115665.2). Taxonomy (NCBI): domain Eukaryota; kingdom Viridiplantae; phylum Streptophyta; class Pinopsida; order Cupressales; family Cupressaceae; genus Sequoiadendron; species Sequoiadendron giganteum. The sequence continues at coordinate 490,633,042 of CM021102.1, read as the reverse complement.
TGTAGTATTGAAAAGTATTTTTCAAATTAGAGATGACTATTTTAAAAAAAATTATGTTGTTGGACTAACCGCCAGCATCTCCCTTCAGGTTTGCGACATGGTTTAATTGCCTCCCGTGGATCTTAACTGACGCTTGTATTGGGCATTGACAGGTCGATCTTTTGGTGCAATGGCAAGGCCAACAATTGGTATCAGATCCGGTCATAGGTTTGAACCCCTCGGGTGACACTGAGCGGGGGATTGTTGGAGTAACCGCTAGCCCTTCGGGTTCACGACATGGTTTAACCACCTCCCGTGGATCTTAACTAACGCTTGTATCGGGCATTGACAGGTCGATCTTTTGGTGCAACGACAAGGACAACATATGTCTCATATCAATAAATCTCCTTCAATATAAGTCTTCCTCCTCTAGTTTTTTCTTACTTAGAATTCAAAACTAAGCCAAATAAAATATTGATTTGATGGAAAGCTCCAACCCTTAACATGACAAAGCTCAATTTTGACAGAGCCTCAAAACCCAAGAAAATCAAATGTTAGGGCTATTTTAAGGGATAATTTAGGTCAAATTATAGTTAAAATTTCCAAAAAGTTCCCTAATGGTTCAAACAACATAACAAAAATTAATTCTCTACTCTTAGGTCTAGAACTTGATGCTAGCAAAAATCCAAAAAACTTCAAATAGAAGGTGATTCAATGGTGATAATTTAGATTTGGGCTCAAATATTAGATCTTAGCTCAGATCAAGTTGCTCCTCTAAATGCTTAATTCCTATGAAATCTATCATTGTTATAGAGGCTAATGTGGTGGAAACTAAGTTAGAAAATTTTACAATAGATAGAAACTATCAATATTTAGAAATTGATAAATTTGGGATTGTTAATCTCAAACACGATTCTCTTTGAATGTGGTTATTCATTGAAATAAAAAGCTTGTAATGGCCCCCCTAATACTTTTCAATTCAAATGTGGTCATATAGTTAGTAGTTACATACCTCTTCATGAAAAACTCCATTCGTATTGATGAAAGTTTTTGAATGCATATATTTTATATTTTTTATATAGGTGTTATATGGTACTAGTGGTCATTATTCATTGAATATTTATTTCTTGAACCCTCATTCTATAACTACCAAATTTTCAAGCTATCTCTATTCACTTATCCTATGTACACCTAGCCTATGAATAATGAATAAAATCTTGGAAAATCCTATGCTTTTATTACATTCTCATCTCATCTGCCACCTCAATCTATGCTTCTATTATTCCCAAGAGTTCATTTATGACATTCCCCCATTTTATCAACTCTTATCTCTTCACAAAGGATGCTAAACAATAGATTTCATGTAATTTTGAGGGGGGGGGGGGGGCGGCTACTACTAATATGCCTAGTGCATATGATACTCACAAGTTGAATAAATTCTTCAAATATGACTACTTAAAGGTAGATAATGCAATTCTTCAAGTTACCAGTGTCAATTCCCTAGCTTTCTCCTTTTGTCCCTATTCCTCTTATAAGGTGGTGGCCAATTTTCTATCAAATTCCATGGATCTCCTAATATGTTCAAACCTTTTGCACTTGCTATAGTGTACATATATTTGGGAAATTTCTATAGTTGACTCCCAACTTCACATTACTCTTTGGGATTACAATCTTCTAAAGGGGTATATCACATAGGTGGGATTTTCTCTTTATCATTATATAATTGCCTCCTCAAATGCTAGGTACATATATTGTGACATTACCCTCAAGCTAAAAAAATATTGTGGAATAATATTTAAAAATGCAACCTCTACTCATGTTTGCCTCCTAGAGTCGGATCTTATGCAAAACGATATCGCTAACTTCAAAGCACTACACATTCTAATCAAACACCCCCTATAGTTCTAGTTCCAAGTTTGAATTTTCTTAGGCTGACTAATCTTGTGTGTGTAGAGGAGCCTTTTCTTGGAGTTTCTTCGGTAGCTTTTTCTTTGTCTACCCTATTTTTAATTGAACTCTCCATTTTTATCATTTGAACACTTCCATTCTACATTATATTTTTTGTGTTATAATTTTAAAAGAACAAATTTGTACTAAACTTTGTATTTATCCTAATTTCAATAATATTATACATGTGATCTCACCTTTTACTTTTTTTTTTTTATCATCTAGGTATTAGAATAAATTACATATTTGAAAACTAGACACAAAATACTACATTTTATATTTTTGGACCTTGTTAAAATTATATGTGTAAGTGCTACAAATTTTCTCCAATTATGACAAACTTTGATTTAAAAAAAAAAAAACTTTCACTACCCATTATCTTGCACTTACCCATCATATGATTTTTGATGTGATATTTCCATGATAAATCCTTAAACTACATAATTTAAAAGGGGTGTGAGATCCCAATTCCTATATTAAGCCTTACACTGCAACCATTCAAGAGCCCCTTCCCTATGATGGGGTGTTACTAAAATATTCCTAATTTTTTAGAATGGATAAAAATAAATTGGTATTATATAATCTTAGAGGCATTAATTCATTCTTTTTAACAACTCATATATAATTTTATTATTTCCTTTAACAAGAACAAGCTAGTGGAAACAAGAATATGAGAGATGTAGTCTCATCCATTTGTTAAGTATTTCCTTTTCCTAATGTTTTTGATTAGGGGTAATTAAAGGTTATTTTGAGTTTATTATGATATGATATAATTATAAGATGAATATGTGTCTTTTTAGATTATATTTCCTCATTTTTCATTATATGCTATTTCAATTATGACATTTATTGTTAGATTTGATGCTTTGCTTCATGTGTAGGTTATATATATAATTTTTTGAAAAGTGGATGTATGTGGAGGAAAATGGCATGGATTCACTTGAAATTCTCATCGTACCTATTATTTTGTTGTTGATTTAGTAGCCTTGCAACTCTTGTGATATTTTTGGTTTCTTAATCCATCCTATTTAATTGTGAGTAAAAGGATGTTCCCTATGTTTACATAGTTTTACAAAAAGCTAAATTGTTTGTAATTTTGGGTCCTTGTGCTATTGGTGAAATGGCAAAGTGATTCCTTCCTTTTAGAGTGTTTATTTAACTTGTTTTCTCTTGCATTTTATTGGATTTTTGACATTCTTGTTGTGGAGCGTTTGTAGAATAATTCTAAATACTTAGTTGAAAAGTTAGTTGTTTAATTGTCTTCACGAAAAGATATATACATTTTAATATTGTAAATATATTTAGAAAATACTATAAGTTAAAACATATATTTCAGTTAAATATATTAGTTAATTTAAAAATATATTTTAGTTAAATATATTAGTTAATGAAAAAAATTACTATGTTAGTTTTTAAAGGTAATTCCTAGATGCATTAGTCAATTTTAGTGAAATTATATTTGGAAGGAATTCATTTTGTTAAGCATTTGTTAGAATTGTAGATTTCAATTCTTTAAGTTGTAGTTTCATTTTTTGAATTTTTAAAATGAGGTTGTTAAACTGATAAAATTTCTCCAAAAAATATGTGATTGCATATTGTGGTTTTGAGTGAGATTATAATAAAAGAGTATTGTTAAAAAATTGACTATTTTTTCTAATTTTCTTGAAAAATGTGAAATAACCCAAAACTTCTTAAAAATACTCACAAAAATAATGTGATTGAAAAGTGTGATCCATACCCTATTTATAGAAAGAGTGAATAATTTGATTTTCAAATTATGCACTTTTTATTTATGGTAAAAAAATTAGTGGATAGTGAACAACTTGAAGCTTCCATTAATGGTGACTAGGATTTTTGTATATTGCTTGGAATAAAAAAATATGAATTCTAGATTTTAAGACATATACAAAATTTTGATTTTGTGGAATGAAATATCTCATGTTAGAAATTTTAAGACTCTTAGACATAATGGTGTATCCCAAAAATTACAAGGTATAGCAAAAAATAGTTCACACTAAAAAAAATAATTTTTTTTTTTGAAAATAAAATAAAAACTTTGTAATTTCCCTACAAACAATATCCTAAAACCATATTGGAATATTCAAAATAATTGATAACCCATACCAAGTGCACAATAGAAACTCAAACCCTTATAAAAAATGACTCAAACATTAAACTAGTAAAATAAGTATGACTTTCAAGAATGAGAGAGACACACATTTGAAATATTGTAAGATAGGAATATGGCTCAACACAAATGTATTGACTAAAATCTTATAATTTAATTAATGAAATACAAGGTGAGTGGCACATAAGTAGAAAATAGAAGAGATAAATACAAAAAAATGAGAGATATAAATCCAACTACTTAAAAATAGAGGTTTTTTATTCATGGAGAGTGTCATCTACCTCATAAATGAACCACACACAATAATTTAAGAGAGACTCAAAATTTGTAGAAAAATATATGATATCCAACTTAGGAAAATAAAAATCCTACATTAATAGAAACTCAACAAAACTTCACAACTTTAAAATACTTTAAATTCCTTGAAAATATAAATTTAATGTAAAATACAATATTAAATGAGTCTATAACGTTGGGGAAATGTTTTCTATTAGAATAAATTATTAAAAGATGATGAATATCATATCAATACACAAAAATTGATAAATATGATATGTATTTTGATGATTAAAATTATCATAAATTGTATATATCCATGCAACTTACACCAATTTACAATTTTATCTTCTCTTTGTACATACTTGTGATGGGTTGGGTCATACTATTCATATTTGGTTGTATATTCACCCTTGAACTAGAATACAATGACTCCTCTATCTCACTATCATCATATATAACCAAATCCAACACTCATTTCTTTTATTACACCCTTTTTATTCTTGTCTCTAAAATTCAAAAATCTATTCTAAAAAACATGGAGAAGTCCTCATCCGATGCAATCCAGTTGCTATATGGGTTACTCAAATATAATTTAATCAAATTCTATGTAGTTTTGTTCATCTTTTTGCACAAAGGTGAAGGTTTTATTGCATGAAGTTAAGGTAAATGAAGCCTATTTTTTCAAAATTTCACACTTCTTCATGTGAATAGCCTCTAATAATCTCCAATTACACTCACATCCAAAAATATTACCTTACAATAAAACATTGAGGGCTATCTTTTGAAGATTTGAGGTTTTCCCACCTCAATCATCCCACCAAATAGTTATATTGAACATATGTTAAAGTATACATTCATACAATTTTTTTCTATTTTATCATTAAATTGATAAGTATTTGTGTCAATCTAATGTTAATTGTGGTCTTCCCTATCAAGCTACAAGTTCATATTTTCATGATCTATGTGCTTAAACTAACTATTTTGTAAGGTGATGATGATTGGAAGTGAATGATGATGTTAGAGAAAATAAAAAGGAATTAAAGAAAGGGTGTAAAGAGCACACCAAATTTATGCAAACATAAAAATGGCTCAAGTACCATGTTTTTCCACCCAACATGCTTAAGGTATGTTTTAACCTAGAAAATATTTGACAAAGAATATGAAGGTGGAGATATCGAGCCTAACTTCTACCTAGGCACACTTTACCCATTGCCTATATATTATAAATTTTACCTATTTTATAAGATGATATTATTTCAAAGCTGCATCAAATACTCTACCTTAGATAAGAATAGGTAACTATCAAGCATAATCTCACCCAACAAGTTCAACAATGGATTAATCCTTCATGAAACTTGATTGATTTAATCTAATAAATCTTGATCACACGTAATAAATGGTTAAACCACAAAACTAATGTGCTTGACAATTTAAATTCATTTAATTTTTGCACCTTGGTGAATTTCTTATATGGTTGAACTATACATTTTCTACTAAAAAAATAAAAAATGAATTTAAATAGATTATGAACATGTTGATTTTCTATTTTCCATGAAAATGAATTTAAATATATTATGAACATGTTGATTGTCTATTTTCCATATAATTATTTTTCCAAACATAACTTTATGTTGGCATAACTATATTTTCTCCCCAACCTCCTAACATGGAAAAAGCACAATTCTAAACTAACAAGCCATCTCCAAACTCTACCTATCTAAAGAAGTTACGAGAAAATGTAAAGATGCACAAGTTTTAGTGGTCCAAACCATTAAAAAAAATTCCCATGCCTTCTAAGGTCATCTTATCATGTAAATATTTGGGTGAAATTTATCATGAGGCAAATTATAATAGAAATGTGGTACCATAATTGTCTTAGTCATCCCACTAAAGAAAAAAATATTGAGTTAAAACATGTAGGGAAGAAAACCGAATGCTGATATATGAATGCTATTCACCATATTAGCTCAAAACAATTCATCCTTAGTGTTGTAGTAGAAACATTTCATTCATTTCATATTTTTACAAGACCACAAGTAGTGTTCAAATTCTATTTAAATTTCTTTGTGTAGGGATTTTTAAATGTAATAGTGCCAAAAAAATTTTCTTCTAATGTTCTATTTTTTTAATTTTTCTTTAAGTTATTTAAAGCCTTAGATTGATTTTCACTATTACAAGTGGCACTTAATAGATTCTCTAAGATATCACAGTCATAATCATGTAAAATAAAAAAATGGTACAATACAAATAGCTTAATTATTTTAAAGGAAGTTATCAGATTGTATGGGTTATCAAGGAGCATGGTTTCAAAGAGAGATACAAGGTTTTTTTAGGTACTTTTAGAAGATATAATAGAAAAGTAAAGTTATATTTATAATTTATTTTATCATATAATTTACAAATAAACAAATAAATAGAAGTGGTAAATAAGAATTTAGGGAATTTTTTTTAATGCTTAATAGGAGAGAAGATAAAAAATTCAAATTTGGTATTGATGCAAGTTGATTTTTCATACAATAAATTGTGAGTATGAGTAAATGGAAAACACGACTTGTAAGTATTTCAAATATTTTTTTTAGGAATGGGAGATATGACTAATGAATAGAAGTGAAGTGTAGAAGTAGAAGAATTCTAAGAATCACATGGAAATATTACATGAGGAAATAAATAATCAATTGGAAAAGATTAAGAGTATATATAAGGATAAGGAAAATGAGAAAATAAGGCATAAGGAAATTTTAGGAGATGAAGCAATGGCATACCTCAAAAAATAAATATTCCCAACTATGGCATATAATAAGTTGAAAATGAAAATGTTTGTTCCTTCCAAAATTATCAAAATAATTGATTTCAATAATGTATATGAGGCAAAATTATTTTTTTGTATTCATTATAATAAACGTAAGATGGGTCTATCGAACTAATATACAAGATTAAGATAGGTTACAAAATTGGTTACATTTGTTGTTCATCAAAATTTGCCTCGTAGGGTAGTTAGTTATCCATTGCCTCCCTTAACTAATATTTGTATTGATGTTGCAAAAAGTTTATTCCATTCATAACTATTACATTTTTAAGGTGCTTCTTTTACTCTTTCTTTAGTTTCCCTTTATCTTTAGTGGCCACCCTGTTTGCTTTAGGTCTTCTCTCCATAGTCTTCTCCAAGTATGGTTTGAAGTAGATCCACTGATTAGCATAAAGGAGCTCCTCTTTGGTTATTTTTGTTTTTCCTTTTCTTATGAGGTTTTGAAATTTCTCTTTGGTGACTTCCACAGTTATGGATACTTGTGAGAAAATATATAAGCAGCGAGTCTACGATTGGACTCAGTAAGTGCCCTCCTTATGCCTTGGTATTTTTCACTATTCCTAGTTTTCCATAGAAACTACAAAATTTCAGTAGTAAGGATAAGCCAATATAAATTATTTCATTTCCCAATGTCTATAACTTTTCCAATAAGAACTTCCTATTTTATTTTAGGTAATGAAACATCAATTAGAAAAAGATTCTGGATTTATTTTGCAAAATAACAATCAAAGAATAGATGAGAGATAGATTCATTTTTTCCTACAAATTACACACATACTGGTATTGCCTTTTGAAGCAAAATTAGGAAGTTTCTATAGAAGAAGTATCCATTTAAAACCTACTTCTTGGGTTCAATCACATTATTCCATAGATTAGTGAAAACCTTATTCTAATATTTTTGGCTATTGATGTTCCAGTTTTTATTAAGTTGTTCATCAATTTTGATGGGGGGAGCCACCAAATGATAAATTTATTTAGTTTTAATCTTGATTAGATTTTCATTAGTGAGACACACTAGATGATCAGAATTACCCCCTCACTTTTTTAGCTTTTTCAATATTTTCTTTTTGTATTCTAATTCTTTCATAAGTCCTTTTCTATGTAGAGGGAATGCCAAATTCATTGTTGAGTTTCTCCCAAGTGATGAATTTACCATTTATAGTTAAGTTTTGGAATGTGGAGACCCCTTTTCTATCCCGCTCCCTTGCAAAGAATCCTTGGAGAAGGGCAAGGGATTTCCCATTGTGAAATGTGTTCCACCAAATGGATTTAAGTAGGAAATTATTGTTCAAATCCTTTTCCACTGGGTATTTGTTAAGGATAACCATTTTTCTCAGCTCCAAAGCTTTCCAAAGACTCTTAAAGACATTGGATCCGATAAGGGATACATCAAATCTACCAAAGATAAGGTCACAAAGAGACAAATTTCTCCAAGCTTTTGCACCTTTAGGAACAACATTCATAATATTATTTTTGATCAAAACCTTCCGTGGTTCATTGCCCTTAAGGCTTTTGTAGATCCATTTTACTACTAGAGCTATACCTTGTAGTCTAAGATCCTTCAACCCTAGGCCCCCTCTTTTCTTTTCATTACAACAGATCTCCCATTTCATAGAATGTTTCATTTTTTTCCCTTTACCATTTGACCATAGGAATTGCCTTATATTCTTTTGTATAGTCTGGACTTGATAGCTGTCGAACATCCACACCGAAGCATAGTATATATTATAAGATGAGAGGATTTTTTGATACACCTGTGCTCTCCTTGAAATGCAGAGGTATTGTCTATTCCATGCATTAAGTTTCTTTTCAAAAAAAATTCTAACTAGTTCCACATGTCTTTCAAGTCTAGGTCAACAATGAAAGGGATCCCCAAGTACCTGACAATTTTTTGGGACCTCCCCATTAGAATTCAAACTTTTTCATCCACTTTGGTTGTTGTTTGTTCTAAGCCAACATTATTGATTTGGCCTTCAAAATTTTTTCCCCTGCTAATTGATTAAAGATTTCTAGTTTTCTCATTAGACACTCAAAGTTGTCTTGATCTAGCCTTACAAACATGGTTGTGTCATCAACAAATTAGATATTTATAATTTCTTCTCTATTTGGTAGTGAGAGCCCCTGTACTCTTGGGCTCAGTGAGGAGTCCCTTAGGATATAATGCAAAGTTTCAGTTGCAATTACAAACAAAGATGGGGCAAGTGGGCACCCTTGTCTAATATATCTTTGTAGTTGGAGATCTTTGGTTAGCTTCCCACTAAAATCCACTTGAGAAATGGCATATTTCAATAGAGTTCTAATCACTTTGCATAAGAGTTTTAGAAATCCAAAGTCTTCCAACACCATTAAAATAAATGACCATTCAATTCTGTCATAGGCCTTTTCAAAATCCAAGAGAAGCATACCAACATTCTAATTGGAGATTATAGCCCATTCCATAGCCTCCCAGCTAGTAATTAGATTTTCCAAGATATACCTCCCCTTTAAAAATCATGTTTGAGTGTTGCTGATAATTTTAGGAAGAACATTCTCTATCCTTTTGGTAATAGCCTTGGCTAGAATTTTATAGGAGACATTTAAGAGAGTAATGGGTCTCTAGTTCTTAACAAGGGATTTGTCACCATCTTTAGGGGTTAGCTTGATAGTGCCATGATTGATAGAGTTCCCTAGTGAGACCAAATCAATAGCTTCTAGGTATACATGTAGTAGGTCTTCACTTATCCACTTGATGTTTTTTTATAAAATTTTGTTGGTAAACCATCTAGACCTGGAGCTTTATCATTCTTGAGTGAGAGGATTGTATTGGAAATTTCATCTTTAGTTATATGTTGGCTAAGGTATTTTTCTCTTTCCTTTAAGGTCTTTCTTGGGATTAACCCATTACATTCTGTTACTTTCTTTATCCCCTAGAGGGCCATGTCACTTAGAGGTAAAGAGTGCTTTACAATACTGGTAGAATTTTCTTTTATCATTTTTGGGTCCTTGATAAGGCCTGCCTCATCCTAGATTGCACCAACAGTTTCTTTGATTTCTTTAGATTTTAGACATCTAAAAAAGAACTTTGACCCCATATCACCTTGAGTTAACTAGTTTAATCTGTCCCTTTTCTTGATATCATTGTCTTTATAGCTCTAGATTTTTCTCATTCGGGTTTTTGTATAGACTAACTCCTTGTTTACTGACAAGTTTTGTGGTCCTCTTGAAGGCATGACTCCACTTCTAGCAAGGAATTTTGTAGTATATTTTTAAATTTTCTCATGTCCTTAGCTTTTTTTTCCCCAATGCTTTGGAAAATACTTTTCCAACCTTGTATATTTGTGCTTCATCTTTCTATTGCTGACTGGTTGGCTTTGGTCCACTTAGCTATCTCACTTCCTTCAATCTCGAGGTTGCTTGCTAGTGCCTCCATTGACTCTACATGTTAACTTTGTCTTTGATAAAAGGACTTACACTGTCAGTGACTTTTGATTTGCTTAGGTTCTTTAGTGATGCTAAGTCTGATGCACCCTTCCTCTGAATCACTCTATCTTCCTATCCATACCTTTCCCATCTGAACGCCATTCACCCACAGTTTTCCCCTTTCTTCTCTCTCTTTTTTTCCCTTTTTCTCGCTACCCCTACCAATCGCCCTCCTCACCTCCCTTGCGTGGTAATAGGCTCATCGTATAGCTTATATTATTTCTTTTCCTTCAATAGATAATACTGGTGAATGAATTTTGACTCAATACCTACGATAGATTAAAAAAATAATAAATGAGAAAAGGATGTGTATCCATCCTTATCTACAACACAATTTTCCTATCTTGTTAATCTATTGACGTGATTATTCTTTGTATCCTCTTCACTATATCTTTGGCTATTTTTATGATTGTTTTATTATTCTTTTCCTTTCTCTTCTTCTAGAAAATCCTATCACTTAGGAATGTGTTTGGAATATATATCCTACTATTGACTACATGATCACAAATATGTGCAGTCTATTTATTTTATTTACGAGTTCCTATTATATTTGTTTATTCTTTACATTTCATGTCCCTTTACTTGGATATATATGAGATATATAAGTTGAAGTGTATAGATGTGTTTTTATTGAATGAGGGGTGTAGTTGTCCAAGATTTTTTTTTTTAAATTTCTTTTGTTGTCACTTAGACCTCCTTCCATGAAGCATATGTAGGTTACATAACCAAATATACAAGAAAAACCTCACTTTGAAAGTAAAATTAGTGTGGATTAAGAATCATATATAGATTACAAACTAATATTCATCCCATAACAAAGATTTAAATCTTTTTTTTTTTAAATCACCCGTATGAGATAAAACAAGTAAAACCCCATGCATATTTTCTTTACTTAGTAATTTAATCTCCAAGGAAAATTGCATTTAAATCTTGAGAGAGACTAGAAAATATTTGCAACACTCATTTTGGAATGGAATACAACACAACTTACTCTATTTTTATTTCTTCATTAAAATAAAATATAACACTCTATTTTTTTAACATGCATTGTTATAAATGATATTAAGAGTAATTGGTTTTATTTGTATACCAATGAATTTAGCCTTGTTCTTTCTCATTCTCTTTCATGTTACATTTCGAAACAACTTCCCATATTCTGAATAAATTTAGAAAAGTACAATGAAAGACACAGAAATGTGATCCATGTTAGACCCTGCTACAAGCATATCATCAACATATAAACATAAAATAATGTAGCTATCTTCACCTAGCATCTTAAAATAAACACAATGGTCTGAATTACACTTATTGTAACCTTGGTCAGCCATAAAACTATCAAATTTAAGATACCATTGTTGAGGTGCTTGCTTCAAGCCATATAAGCTTTTCTTCAATCTGCACACTAGTTTCTCCTTACCTTTGACCTCAAATCCTTGTGGTTGTTCCATATAAATTTCCTCTTCCAAATCACCATGGAGAAAGGCAGTTTTAACATCAAGCTGTTCTAAATGCAAATCTTCAACAGCCACAATACTTAACACAGTACGAATAGAGGTCATTTTAACAACTGGAGAAAATATTTCATCAAAATCAATACCTTGTTTCTGTGCAAATCCCTTTACAACTAATCTTTATTTAAATCTTTTCTTACCTCCATCCTCCTCTTTCATCCTATAAACCCATTTTTTTGCTAAAACCTTTTTACCTGCAGGCAACTTGCATAATTCCCAAGTCTGATTTTTCAGCAAGGAGTCCATTTCTTCTTCCATTCCATGCTCCCACTGAACCTTGGTATCCACCTGCATAGCTTCAGGATAACATTCTGGTTCACCAGCATTAGTTAATAGAATAGAGTAAAAAGAGGAGAAAATCTTTCTGGAGGTCTACTTAACCTTGAAGATCGCCTAACATTCACTAGAGTTTGTGGTATTTCTTGTTGCTGTTGTTGTGGAGCATGAGGAACCACTGGAACATTGTTGTTTGTAATATCATCCAGCACTGCATAATCCTGTTCTTTCTTCTCATGCTGCTGCAATAGATCTTTGTACAACATTTTCTCATTGAATATGACATCCCTGCTTCTCACAATTTTCTTATTTTCAAAATCCCAAAGCCTATAACCAAATTCATCGATGCCATATCCAACAAATATACATTTCTTTGATTTTACATCAAGCTTGGTTCTATTTTCAGAATCTACATGTGCAAATGCTTCACAACCGAAGGTTTTCAAAAAAGAATAACTCACCTTCTTACCTTTCCATGCTCCCTCTGGAATACCACAACCCAAAGGATTAGATGGACCTCTATTAATTAAATAAACAACAGTGTTTACAGCCTCTACCCACATGTTTAAAGGCAACCCGACATGCAATCTCATAGTCCGTGCACGCTCCATTATTGTTCTATTCATGCGCTTAGCCACTCCATTTTCCTGTGGAGTCCTTGGAACCATTTTCTGCCTACGAATACCATTAGAGGAACAATAATCTTCAAACTCTTTGTTGCAATACTCACCACCATTATCAGATTTGAGACATTTCAACTTTTTACCTGTCTCATTCTCAACCAAGCTTCTCCATTTTTTAAAAGTTTCAAATACATCAGATTTCTGCCTAATGAAATAAATCCATACCTTCCTAGTTGCATCATCAATGAATGTGACATAATAATGAGAGCCACCAAGAGAAGATACCTGAGCTGGTCCCCATACATCTGTATGCACAAGCTCCAATTTCTCATCTTTCTTTTGTTTCCCATCCTTGAGAAAACTAACTCTCTTTTGTTTTCCATAAACACAACTTTCACAGAAATCCATATTAACACATTTTAGACCTGGTAAAACATTCTTTGAATGAAGTACTTTCATACCTTTTGCACTCATATGCCCAAGTCTGTTATGCCATAGTGTTGATTCAGAATTCACAGCAACTATCTGATTTTCTTCCTGCTGAACTGCAGCAACTGTTCCTGAACATTGATTTTTATCTGCAATAGCTAAAGTAGAAGGAACAGTATGACCTGTACAAAGATATAAGGTGCCTACTTTCGCACCTTTTGCTACTACTAAGGCACCTTTTGTAACCTTCCAATTTTTATCACTAAATGTAACAACACAACCTTCATCATCTAGTTGCCCTGCAGATATTAAATTTCTTTTTAGCTTTGGAATGTGCCTTACCTCATGTAGTAGCCAGTGATTCCCATTCTGCAACTTAATCTTGATGCTTCCCTTTCCAACAATTTGATAGGGTTCATTATCTCCCAAATAAACCAGCCCAAAATCCCCTTGGACATAATCAAGAAAATAATTTCTATGGGGCATAGCATGAAATGAAGCCCCTGAATCTAACACCCAAGAATCATCAACATTGTCAAGAGAAAGAATCAAAGCATCCTCATCAGATTTATTACTTACCACATTTTCCTCTTTATTTCCTTCCTTTTCGTCTCCTTCTTTATTTTTTCGAGACCAACAATCTTTCTTTAAATGACCTGGCTTACCACAGTACCAGCAATCCCTCTTGTCTCTAGATTGAGACCTTCTGTAACTTGATTTTCCTCATGACTTCCCACGACTTCCATAATTGTTTCTTCTCTCCTTTGTTCTACCCCTGCTTTCTGCATTCAAAGCACTGCCTGATGTGGATGTTCCACCTGAGCTTTTCCTATGAATTTCCTCACTCAAAATAACACCAACAACATCATCAAATTTCAATGTATTTGAACCAGAAACAAAATTGCTAACAGCTATTACCAAGCTATTCCAGCTTTCAGGCAAAGAACATAGAATCAAAAGAGCCCTAACTTCTTCATCAAAGTTTACTTTTACAGAAGTTAATTGACTAGTAACTGTATTGAACTCATTTAAATGATCAGTAACTGATCCACCTTCTACCATTTTCATATTAAATAAACGCTTCATAAGAAATACCTTATTCGAAGCGGAAGGCTTTTCATACAACTTTGCTAGGGTTTCCATCAACTCTAGAGTTGTCTTTGCTATTGTGATATTGAACACCACCGATTGTGCCAGGCATAAGCGAATACTGCCAAGTGCCTTTTTGTCTAAAATATCCCAGTCCTCATCCGTCATTGCTGTGGGTTTCTTGGTTTTCCCTTCCAATGGCCGCCATAAATCCTTCTGATAGAGATAGTCCTCCATCTGCATCTTCCATAACTGATAGTTCTGCCCATTGAACTTATCAACCTTCATCTTACCCTCGTTTGCCATTTCTCCCACTTAACCATGAGACTCCCACTCAACCATGAGACTTTCACGCAAACGATAATCGAAAAACAACTCGCTCTGATACCACTTGTTAGGTTTTCAAAGGCAGATATCTAAAAGCTAAATGCAGATTTTATCAAATAAACCAGAAATAAAACACACATAAAACTAACACAGAGAATTTAACATGGTTCACCCAATGTGGGCTACATCCACCAAACAGCAGCCAACCAATGATATTATTAACCAGTGCAAAACCCTATTACAATATCGTGAATAATCGCCTGTTTCTTATAATATTGTAACTCTATCCCAAACCCTTTATAAATTAGGGTTATACAAAATCGGGGTTTTTTTCCTTTTTATGATTTTTCCATTTTTCGATAATTTCGTGAAAAAGCAGGACAAAAAATTTTCTCGGGGGCTATCGCCCCCGAACCCCTGCCCGAGGCCCGGCCCGGCCTCGGACCCCAGCGAGGATACATGAAGAGTGTATAGTATAGAATGATCAGTCGCCACATACCAACAATCTCCCACTTGGAGACTGATCAGGCTCCACACCTAAACACACAGTTGGTGTAGGATTGCTCTCCACCCTATCGTAATGGTGTCATGGAGCCTCATGAGCTCTATGTTGGTATGTGGTGACTAATCATACTATACTATACACTCTTCATGTATCCTCACTAGGGTCTGGGGCTGGGCTGAACTGGACTGGGCTTCAGGGGCGGCCGCCCCCCAATTTTTTTTTCTCGTACTTTTTTGCTTCGTCACCAAAAAAGGAAAAAAATGAATTTGTAGAACCCTAATTCTAGAAATTTTTAAAAAGCTTGTAATAAGCAATTGGGATGAGAGTTGAAATGAGGAATTATTCAAAATATTGTAATATGTTTTGCACTGGATAATAAAATCATTGGATGGTTGCATTTTTGTGGATGTAGCCCAGATTGGGTGAACCACGTTAAATTCTCTGTGTTGTCTTGTTTCTGCTATAATTTTCTGAATGTTTTATATATTTGTTTTATTGATAAAATCTGCATTTAACTATTAGATATCTGCCTTCTAACCCTAAGAAGTGGTATTACAACAAGGTTGTGTTTGGTTATCCTCTGTAGGAAGGTCTCACGACTGAGTGGGAGTCTCATGGTTGAGTGGGAGCAATGGCAGACAAGGGCAAGTTGAAGGATGAGAAGTTGAATGGGTAGAACTATTAGTTATGGAAGATGTAGATGGAGGACTACCTCTATTAGAATGATTTATGCTGGCCATTGGAAGGGAAAACCAAGAAACCCTCAACAATGTTTGATGAGGATTGGGATATTTTGGACAGAAAAACACTTGGCAGTATTTGTTTATGTCTGGCATAATTGATGGTGTTCAATATTACAATAGCAAAGACAACTCAAGAGTTTATGGAAACCTTGGAAAATTTATATGAAAAGCCTTCCACTTCGAACAAGGTATTTCTTATGACGCGTTTATTTAATATGAAAATGGTAGAAGGTGGGTCAGTTGCTGATCATTTAAATGAGTTTAATATAGTTACCAATCAATTAACTTCTATAAATTTAAACTTTGATGAAGAAGTTAGGGCTATTTTGATTATGTGTTCTTTGAATGAAATATGGAATAGCTTGGTAATAGTTGTTAGCAATTCCATTTCTGGTTCAAATACAATGAAATTCGATGATGTTGTTGGTGTTATTTTGAGCGAGAAAATTCATAGGAAAAGCTTAGGTGGAACATCCACATCAAGCAGTGTTTTGAATGCAGAAAGCAGGGGCATAACAAAGGAAAGAGGATTTTTTTTGGAAATCATGGGAATTCACGAGGAAAATCAAAGGACAAAATGTCCCAATCTAGAGACAAGAGGAATTGCTGGTACTGTGGTAAGTCAAGTCATTTAAAGAAAGATTACTGGTTCGAAAAAATAAAAGAGACAAAAAGGAAGGAAATAAAGAGGCAAATGTGGTAAGTAATAAATCTGATAAGAATGCTTTGATTCTTGACAAAGCTGATGATTCTTGGGTGTTAGATTCAGGAGCTTCATTTCATGCTACACACCATAGAAACTATTTTCTTGATTATGTCCAAGGGAATTTTGGGCTGGTTTATTTGGGAGATAATAAACCCTGTCAGATTGTTGGAAAGGGAAGAATCAAGATTAAGTTGTAGAGTGAGAATCATTGGCTACTACATGAGGTGAGGCACATTCCAAAGTTAAGAAGAAATTTAATTTCAGCAAGACAACTAGATGATGAAGGTTGTGTTGTTACATTTATTAATAAAAATTGGAAGGTTACAAAAGGTGCCTTAGTGGTAGAAAAAGGTGTGAAAGTAGGCACCTTATATCTTTGTATAGGTCATATTGTTCCTTCTAATTTAGCTATAAAAATCAATGTTCAGGAATAATTGCTGCAATTTAGCAGACATAAAATCAGATAGTTGTTGTGGATTTTGAATCAACACTATGGCATTATAGACTTGAGCATATGAGTGCAAAAGATATGAAATTACTTAATTCAAAGAATGTTTTACCAGGTCTAAAATGTGTTAATATGGATTTCTGTGAAAATTGTGTGTATGGAAAACAAAAGAGAGTTAGTTTTCTCAAGGATGGGAAACAAAAGAAAGATGATAAATTGGAGCTTGTACACAGATGTATGGGGACCAGATCAAGTATCTTCTCTTGGTGTCTCTTAGTATTATGTTACATTCATTGATGATGCAACTAGGAAGGTATGGATTTATTTCCTTAGGAAAAAATCTGATGTATTTGAAACTTTTAAAAATGGAGAAACTTGGTTAAAATGAGATAGGTAAAAAGTTAAAATGTCTTAGATCTGATAATGGTGGTGAGTATTGCAACAAATATTTTGAAGATTATTACTCCTCTAATGGTAGTCGTAGGTAGAAAACAGTTCCAAGGACTCCACAAGAAAATGGAGTGGTTGAGCACATGAATAGAACAATAATAGAGTGTGCACGGACTATGAGATTTCATGTAGGGCTACCTTTAAACATGTGAGAAGAGGCTATAAATTTTTTTGTTTATTTAATTAATAGAGGTCCCTCTAATTCTTTGGGTTGTGGTATTCTAGAGGAAGCATGGAAAGGTAAGAAGGTGAGTTATTCTTTTCTCAAAACCTTCGGTTGTGAAGCATTTGCACATGTAGATTTTGAAAATAGAACCAAGCTTGATGCAAAATCGAAGAAATGTATATTTTTTGGATATGGCATTGATGAATTTGATTATAGGCTTTGGGATTTTGAAAATCAGAAAATTGTGAGAAGCAAGGATTTCATATTCAGTGAGGTGTTGTACAAAGATCAATTGCAACAACATGAGAAGAAACAAAATGATTATGCAGTGCTGGATGATACTCCAAACAACAATGTTCCAATAGTTCTTCATGCTTCGCAACACCAACAACAACAAATACCACAAACTCCAGTGAATGTTAGATGATCTTCAAGGATAAGTAGACCTTTAAAAATATTTTCTCCCTCTTTATATTTTATTTTATTAACTGATGTTGGTGAACCAGAATGTTATGATGAAGCTATGTAGGTGGATACCAAGGTTCAATGGGAGCATGGAATGGAAGAAGAAATGGACTCCTTGCTGGAAAATCAGACTTGAGAATTATGCAAGTTTCCTGCAAGTAAAAAAGATTTACCAAACAAATGGGTTTATAGGGTGAAAGAGGAGGTTGGAGGTAAGAAAATATTTAAAGTCAAATTAGTTGTAAAGGGATTTACATAGAAAAAGGGAATTGATTTTGATGAAATATTTTCTCTAGTTGTTAAAATGACTTCTATTCATAATGTTTTAAGTATTGTGGCTATTGAAGATTTGTATTTATAATAACTTGATGTTAAAACAACCTTTCTCCATGGTGATTTAGAAGAGGAAATATATATGGAACATCCACAAGGATTTGAGGTCAAAGGTAAGGAGAAACTAGTGTGCAAATTGAAGAAAAGTTTATATGGCTTGAAGCAAGCACCTCGACAATGGTATATTAAATTTGATAGTTTTTATGGTTGAGCAAGGCTACACCAAGTGTAATTCAGACCATTGTGTTTACTTTAAGAGCTTAGATGAAGATAACTACATTATTTTATGTTTATATGTTGATGATATGCTTGTAGTGGGGTCTAACATAGATCACATAAAGGAGTTAAAATAGCACTTATAAAATTCATTTGCTATGAAGGATTTGGGGGAAGCAAAACAAATCCTTGGTATGAAGATTACAAGAGATAGGAAAAAAATAAAATTGTTTTTATCTCAAGCTGATTATGTTGAAAAGGTTGTTGGCAAAACAAGGATAGACAACTGAGAGGGGGGGTGAATGAGTTGTTACCAAAATCAAACTTATTCAACATTAATCAACCTTTAATCTTAGATCTGACAATTAGCAGTGAAAGAATAAATCAATAACACATCAGAGACACATGAACACCAAGATTTTATTCATGGAAACCCTGTTAGGGGAAAAACCACAGTGGATGTTATTCCACAAGATTATACCTTGTTAAAAGTATAATTAAGAGTAAATGGGGAATGCACATGCATTCAGGCACACTGCCTAGAGCTCACCGCTCAGAGGAAGGCTCACTACCTTACATACAATAATCAAAATAAATCCATCTGATGAGGTTGAACTGAGAAATTAGCTTCTACAAAATCCTAATGATAGTTCTGGTTAGGCACATAAAAAATTCTACACACTCTAGTCAAACACTTCCACACTCTGCTCAATCTCTTTCACACTTTGATCTACTCTTGAATGATTTGATCTTTATTCACACATGTAATTCACATACATACATTGAGCATACATCAAACTGAGGAAAAAAATGACTCTTATGTTGAGAAACAGTGCCTCAATTACCAGCTTGGACCTCTGTCAGAAAAAAGACTTGGCGAAAAATGTTTTGTTTTTTCCCTTTACCGCTTTACCCCGACGGTCTGTTTGTGCCTTGGCGGTACTATGATGGCAACCAGGCAGTTACCGTCACACTATGGGTGATGATTCCACTCACCGTGGTGGCTGCGGTGAGGCTTCCTACGTTCTTCCTGGCGGTTACTGTTATACTGCGGGCGGTGAGTCTTCTCACCATGGTGGCAACGCTGAGACCGCTGGCGGTCTGCCAGGTGGTCACCGCCCTAACGTGGGGTGGCCTAGCGGCCCCCATGATAGCGCGGTGAGACCGCTTGTAGTCTACCTAAAGGTTATTGCTACACCGTGGTTAGGCTAGATGGGTCGACGATGGCACGGGGCGGATAGAGACGAAGCTCGGGCGAGTTTACCGCCACACTGCGGGGTGACTTTGTGAGCTCAATAGTAGCACAAGTAAAGTCGAGGTGAGCTCGGATAAGCTCACCCCTATACCATGGTAGGAGAAAGTCAGATCGACGGTAGCGCAAGGAAGTCTGGGTGAGCTCGAGTGAGTTCACCACAATACCGTGGCCGGGTAGGATGAGCTCAGCGGTAGCACGGGGCGACTAGAGGATGAGCTCGAGTGGGCTCACCGCCATACGACGATGGGTGATTGAGCTGAGTGCGATGACGCGGTATCAAGCAGAGCAAGCTCAGAGCTCGGTTGATTGAGCTTGTCCGAGCTAGACCAAATTCAATAGTAATAGGTGAATAGAAAACTGACACGTGGCTGAATGTCAAGTTGCTGATTGGCTAGAAGCCAAAACAGTTAATGGCAGTTATTGCAGGCCGAGTTTCAGTTGAAGACAGGACCTGATTTAGGCAAGGAATTGAATGCTTGGGTGGCCTGATGCATTAAGATTTTTTAGTGAAGATCATATGGCATGATTGGGTGATCGGTGCATGAACCTGAAGTCTACGATTGGGTTGTGATAGAGAATGAAAATTGTAAGACTTGACAGTTGAGTACGATGTACAATTTTTGTAACTCAAAGGAGACTGTATGCTAGAGAACATTGTAAGAGTGAGTGAACTTTGGAGATTGCTGCAGTGAGCTGATCAGAGAGTGAAGACTAAAGAATTTTGTATGTAATATTTTCATTGCTATAATACAAAATTGTCTTTGTTTGGTGTGGTGGGTTTTTTACTTGAAAAGATTTTCCCACATAAATACTTTTGTCAATCTGTGAATGCTTATTTTGTTATCTCTTTTATGTTGTCTGTATTCATCTCAGTAGTTTTAAGAAGCTATAGAACTCATTTTTGCTCCTCTCCTCTATTGTATTAGTGTTAAGGGAAGGTATTCCACACTATTCTCTTTCCCTTCAAGTGGTATCAGAGCTTGGCTAGTTGTGTTATCCTTGTTTGAAAGGTTAGTTTTTTGTGCTAATACTATTTTAGTGGGAGTCTTACATGTTTAAAAATTGTTTCTCTTTGAGATGGCGAGTACATCAGGTAGAGTAGAGATTGAAAAATTCAATGGAAGAAACTTTGAGTTATGGAAACTCAAAATGCAAGACTTGTTGGTGGATAGAGACCTCTGGTTAGTAGTGTCTAGAACTATGCCACAAAGTATGATGCAAGGGGATTGTGTCCTTATTGATAGAAAAGCAATAGGTATGATAAGACTGAGTTTGACCAATTCTGTACTCCTGAATGTCCATGAGGAGACGTCTGCAACTTCATTATGGAAGAAGCTTGGTGATATTTATCAAGGAAAGTCTCTGGTAAATAAGCTATTCTTGAGGAAGAAGTTGTACTCCTTGAAGATGGAAGAAGGTACATTTGTTGTAGACTATCTGAACTTGTTTAACATGAGTGTTACTCAGCTGGCATCTATAGGTGTAAAGACTGAGGAGGAGGATCATTGTATGCTCTTGTTGTGTTCATTACCTGACAATTGGGATCATCTGGTGATGGCTATTGGAAGCACAAACACTGCATTCAAGATGGATGACGTGGTTGCTTTGCTTCTATCTAAAGAAATGTGAAGGAAGTCTTCTGAGATGGCCAAAGAGGCTCTTTCTGTTCAAGGTAGACCAAAGGAGAAAGGCAAGAAGAAGGACAAGAAGTCCAAATCTAAATCTGTAGGGAGATCAAAGTCTCCTGGTAAAAAGTCCAAGGTGAGATGCTGGAACTGTGAGCAACCTAGTCATATCCGAAAGGATTGTAAGGAGAAGAAGAAGAAGAATGCTTCAGATAATGACTCTTCTCAAAGTGATGCAGTCTCCTTCATTGCAGAAACCTTGACAACTCAGGGACCAGATGATGTCTGGCTGATTGACTCAGGTGCGTCCTTTCACATGACATCCCATAGAGAATGGTTCTCTAAGTACGAGAAGTATGATGGTGGAAAGGTGTACCTGGAAAGTGATTCAATATTCGATATTGTTGGCAGAGGAAGAGTCAAAGGAATTGGTGGCGTACTGCACATACCGGGTCTGGCTCGTAATCTTCTTTCTGTCAGTAAGTTAAATGATGTTGGTGTAGAAGTTTCTTTCTCAAGTAAAGGATGTAAAATGGTTAGAGGTACAATGGTGCTGGCTAAGGGTATTCATACTAGCACTCTATAAAAGCTGGATGCATGCCCTGTTCAATGTAACAGTGCCTCTATAACACCAAGCAAAAATGTTCCTGTAGAGGAAGATGAAGACACTTCTTTGGCTAAAAATGCTTTGGAGGTAAAACTCCCAGCAGAGAAGACTATGCTATGGAATCATAGACTAGGTCACATAGGTGAGAATTTAAAAACCTTGAAGAATAAAAATATTGTAGAAGGGCTTGATGATTGTAACCTTGAGTTCAATTTTTGCGAACATTGTATTTATGGAAAACAACACCGTGTTTCATTTTACTCGAGTCCTCATAAATCTTTTGGTATACTGGATTATGCTCATTCTGATGTGTTTGGTCCAGTTAATGTTCCTTCGCTATCAAAGTATAGATATTATGTTTCTTTTATTGATGACTATTCGAGAAGGGAATTTGTATTATTTTTGAAAAGTAAATCATAAGTGTTCAATCGGTTTAAAGAATTTAAAACTTTGGTATAGAATCACACTGGAAGGAAAATTAAATGTTTGAGGATAGACAATGGCGGTGAGTTTTGTTCTGTAGATTTTGAAAGTTTTGCATAGATCATGGAATTAAAAGGCATAAAACAACATCTTATACTCCACAACAGAATGAAGTTACTGAAAGGTTGAACAGGACACTGATGGAAAAGGCAAGGAGTATGCTGAGCGGTGCTGGTCTAGAGTAGAAGTTCTGGGTTGAGGGCTATGGCTACAACATGTTATCTAATAAATTGTTCTCCTTGCTCTACTCTTGTTGATAAGACACCTTTGGAGGCATGGTTTGGTAAGAAGCCCTCTCTTAGACACGTTCGTGTCTTTGGCTGTGAGGCATATGTTTATGTGCCGAATGAGAAAAGATAAAAGTTTGATAACAAGGATATTAAATGTATTCTCATCAGCTATGGATTTGGTGTGAAGGGATACAAGCTTTGGAACCTTGCTACTGAGAAGGTTTTGTACAATAGAAGTGTGATTTTTCGTGAGCTGAAACCTTCAGTAAGTGATCAACAACTTGAGATAGATCAGAGAGACAAGAAGAATGATGCAGTTGCAATCCCTCAAACTCCAGAAAAGGAAGAACTACATGGTGTACCTAAAATTGAGGAGAGTTCAAGCAGCTCTGAGAGTTCTAATGATGAAGAACCACAACATTAGCAAGTAAAGAGGTCTACATGAGAAAAATGACAACCTAAAAGGTATGGTTTCTCAATGTTAGATTAGAATTGTGCCTATGCCTTAATTACTAGCACTAATGAGCCTAGGACTATAAAAGAAGCAATTAACATGTCTGATTCGAATTCTTGGCTGGAAGCCATGAATGAAGAGATGGATTCATTGAAGAAGAATGAAACCTAAGATTTGGTACATTTACCTAATGGGAAAAAGCATGTTGGCTGTAAGTGGGTATTCAAAAAGAAGATTGGCCTTGATGGCAGTGTTGAGAAGTATAAGTTAAGATTGGTTGCAAAGGGATTCTCCCAGATTGAGGGAATTGATTATGGAGAGATTTTTTCTCCTGTAGCAAAGCTGACATCCATTAGATTTCTGTTATCATTGGCAACAACGTATGACTTAGAGATTGAGCAGATGGATGTGAAGACAACGTTTCTCCATGGTGAGCTGGAAGAAGAAATTTATATGTCCCAACCTGAACATTTTGTTGAAAAAGGTAAACAAAATCTGGTCTGTAAGTTAAAGAAATCTCTGTATGGTTTGAAGCAGTCTCCTAGAATGTGGTACCATAAATTTGACACGTTTGTGTTATCTATGGGATTTATGAGATCAAAATCTGATCATTGTGTTTATTATAAATCTGAAAATGATCGTGTGCTTGTTATTACCCCGTACATGGATGATATGCTATTCATAGGAAATAGCAATACTATGATTTTTGATCTTAAATCTCATTTGTCTGCAAAGTTCAAAATGAAAGATCTTGGTGTAGCAAGGTATATTCTGGGAATGGAGATAACCAGGGATAGAACAAGTAGAAATCTTTGGGTAAGTCTGAGTAAGTATTTCAATACTATTATGGAGAGATTTGGAATGAATGACAGCAAGTAGTTAGTTGTTCAAGTTATGTAGGGAACGAAATTATCTATTGAAGACTGTCCAGAGTCTGCTACTGAGATGGAGGACATGACCAGGGTGCCTTATGCAAGTGTTGTTGGAAGTTTAATGTATGCGATGGTCTGTACTAGACTAGACATTTCCCAAGTAGTGGGAGTTCTCAACCAGTTTATGGAAAATCCGGGAAGGTCACATTGGGATGTTGTAAAGAGATTGTTCAGATATTTGAAGGGCACTTCAGACTATGCTCTGTGTTACCATGGAAGTTTGGTTGTATCACAGAGAACACTCAACATTTAGGGATATGTTGATTCTGATTGGGTAGGGGAGATTGATAGTAGGAGATCCACCAATGGATACACATTCATGTTAAATGGTGGAGCAGTCACTTGGATGAGCAAGTGACAAGTTGTTGTTGCTCTATCCACTACAGAGGTAGAGTACATGGCAACAACTCACGCCTGCAAGGAAGTAGTTTGGATGAGTAGATTGTGTTTAGATATTGGTTTTAATGCAGGGCAGATTACAGTCTACTATGACAGTCAAAGTGCCTTTTTTTGGAAAAGAACCTGACTTTCCATGCCAGGACGAAGCACATTGATGTGTAGTATCTTTTCGTGAGGGACATGGTTGAAGATGGAAAGGTCTGTCTTGAAAAGGTCGACACTTTGAAGAATGTTGCAGATGCATTAACGAATCCAGTGAGCACAGACAAGTTCAAATGGTGCACAAAATCTATGGTCCTTGGGGCCAATGAATGTTAGTAATTTTTGAAGTCAAGAGGAAGTTGGGAATCTTTGTCAAGTGGGAGCATGTTGAGAAATGGTGCCTCAATTACCAGCTTGGACCTTTGTTAGAAAAAAGACTTGGCGAAAAATGTTTTATTTTTGCCCTTTACCACTTTATCGTGGCGGTGTGTTTGTGCCTTGGTGGTAATGCAGTGGTGACTAAGCAGTTATCGTCACATCATGAGTAATGAGTCCGCTCACCATGGTGGTTGTGGTGAGGTTGCCTACGTTCTTCCTGGTGGTTACCATCATACCGCGAGCGGTGAGTCCACTCACCATATTGGTAGTGGTGAGACCGCTGGCGGTCTGCTAGGTGGTCACCGCCCTACCGCGGGATGGCCTGGTGGCCCCCATGGTAGCTCAGTGAGACTGCCTGTAGTCTGCCTAACGGTTACCGCTGCACTATAGTTATGTTGGACGGGCTCGGCGGTGGCACGGGGCAAACAAAGATGGAGCTTAGGCGAGTTTACCACCACACCGTGGGGTGATTTTGTGAGCTCGACGGTAGCGCAGGTAAAGTTGGGATGATCTTGGATAAGCTCACCGCTATACCATGGTAGGAGGAAGTTAGCTCAGCGGTAGCGTGGGGAAGTTTGGTGAGCTCGGGTGAGTTCACCGCAATATCGCGACCGAGTAGGATGAGCTCGATGGTAGCACGAGGCGACTAGAGGATGAGCTCGGGCAAGCTCACCGCCATACCGCGATGGTTGATTGAGCTCTATGCGGTGATGCGGTAGTAGGAAGAGCAAGCTCGGAGCTCAATTGACTGAGCTTGTTTGAGCTGGACCAAATTCAACAGTGATAGGTGAATAGAAAACTGACATGTGGCTCAGTGTCAAGTTGCTGATTGGCTAGAAGCCAAAACAGTTAATGGCAGTTATTGCAAGCCGAGTTTGAGCTAGAGATAGGATCTGATTTAGGTAAGGAATTGAATGCCTGGGTAGCCTGATGCATGAAGATCTATCAGTGAAGATTAGATGGTGTGATTGGGTGATTGGTGCATGAACCTGAATTCTACGATTGGGTTGTGATAGAGAATGAAAATTGTAAGACTTGACATTCAAGTATGATGTAAAATTTTGGTAATCCAAAGGAGACTGTATGCTAGAGAGCATTGTAACAGTGAGGGAACTTTGGAGACTGCTACGGTGAGCTAATTAGAGAGTGAAGACTGAAGAATTTTGTATGTGATATTTTCATTGCTATAATACAAAATTGTCTTTGCTTGGTGTGGTGGGTTTTTTACCTGAAAATGTTTTCCCACGTAAATACTTGTGTCAATCTGTGAATGCTTATTTTTTTATCTCTTTTATGTTGTCTGTATTCATCTCAGTAGTTTTAAGAAGCTATAGAACTCATTTTTTCTCCTCTCCCCTGTTGTATTAGTGTTAAGGGAAGGTATTCCTCACTGTTGTCTTTCCCTTCATCTTATATATTCGCTACATGGATTTACATCAACTACTCTATTGGCCACAAATAAAGAATAAATTACAACTATTGGCCTCAATATATAAATAAATATTAATGCACACCAACACAAGTCAGTCACAAGATAGTGAGGACCCAAATAAACACCTTCAAACACTCCAAAAAATAAAGTTTTAATCCATAGAGATCCGCAACACGCTATCACAATCATGTTGGCCAAGAACATGAAAAACTTGAACACACAAGGAGAAATATTCAATCATGAGCACTTCGATCAATGCAGACATACTGAATTTCTAGAGCATGATCTAGAAACATTATTGATCATCTTAGAAACATACGCAACAACCAAATTCACCAGAATTGCAATCTCATCTTCCAAAAACACTTGCTACAGTAATTGAATAACTGTAGGAACACAGATCTTCATAACTTTCTCAATTCTTGATGCGTACCACTGAAACTTTTGGACAAAATACTAGATAGGCTCAACAACAAACCATTTAGTGCACGACACCTGAAACTCAATGTACATAACTTATCACCACTTGGATCTTTACAACATCACAGTCTGCCTGTAATATATTTATTACAATTTTCTCAATATCCTCGACATATACAACCTTCAGAATCACCAATGCTAATAGTGTTGACATCAATGACAACCACATATCAGCAATGCAACCACAACATCCAACAATCTCCCCCTTTGGCATTGATAGCAACACATGATGTGAAAAATAATACCATTAACACAAATGGTTGTTCACATACTTCTCTTCCTTTGATCTGTAGTTCTCCTCTCATAGTTCTTCTTAACTCTTCTCCCCCTTACTTCAAGAGTTTTTCACATTGTTCTTATCCCCCTTTGACATCAATGGTAAAGGTACACATGCTCTGATCCTCATATTTAGCACATTTGACTACTCCCCCTGAGTAGCAGCGACCACAACATCAATCCGGAATAGGATATGGTTATGAATTCACGAATTGATGGAAAGACCTACATCACTTAGTTCTGATCAGGAGGGGAAATCACCCCTAACTTGCCTCTGAGGTACTCAAAATTATCTTTAGGAAATGGCTTAGTAAAGATTTCTGCAATTTGTTCCTTGGTAGGTATATACTCCAGTCTAACTTCTTTGTCACTTACTTTATCTCTCAAGAAGTGATATTTGATGGATATATGCTTTGTCTTTGAATGCATTCCTGGATTCTTAGAAATGTTTATGGCACTTGAATTGTCATAGAATATGGCAATGGGTTCTTCATACTCAATTCTGACATCTCTCAACATCTGCTTCATCCATAATACTTGAGTACAACTATTTGCAGCAACAATATATTCTGCCTCAATAGTAGATAATGAAACAAAATTCTGCTTTTTTCTTAGCCAAGATACCAACTTCTTCCCTAAGAAGAATGCACCACCACTAGTACTCTTCCTATCATCCACATCTCCTTCCCAATCAGCATCAGTGAAAGCACTCAAGATAATATTGTCATCCTTAGGATACCAAAG
Source organism: Sequoiadendron giganteum (assembly GCA_007115665.2). Lineage (NCBI taxonomy): Eukaryota > Viridiplantae > Streptophyta > Pinopsida > Cupressales > Cupressaceae > Sequoiadendron > Sequoiadendron giganteum. The sequence continues at coordinate 490,604,880 of CM021102.1, read as the reverse complement.
ACCAAGATCAACTATCCCTTTCAGGTATCTGAAGATTCTTTTCATAGCAGTCACATGAGACTCTTTAGGATTAGCTTGATATCTAGCAACCATGCATACAACATTCATTATATCTGGCCTGGTATGAGTCAAGTAGAGTAATCCACCAATCATTGACCTGTATCTTGTTTGATTTGATTTAGGAGAATCATCATTCTGTGTAAGTTTTAATCCTGTTACCATAGGTGTACCAACTGGCTTTGAATCTTCCATACCAAAAATTTTCAGTAACTCTTTCACATACTTGGATTGAGATATAAAAATTCCATCATCTAACTGAGTAATTTGCAGTCCTAAAAATAATTTCAACTCTCCTATCATTGAAATTTCAAACTCACTTTTCATTTCATCAACAAACCTCATACACAAATCATCATCACCTTTAAAATAATGTCATCAACAAAGACATCAATGATCAACTCTGTATTCTGATCCAACTTGAAATACAAATTGCTATCAACAATACCTTTATTGAATCCAAGCTTCAACAAGTATTTATCCAATCTAGCATACCAAGATCTAGGAGCTTGCTTAAGTCCATATAGAGTTTTCTTCAATCAACATACCTTGTTTTCTTTTTCATTTTGTTGAAATCCATCTAGTTGCTCAACATGGACTTCCTCTTCTAGCTCACTATTTAGAAATGTCGACTTTACATCCATCTAATAGACTTTGTAATTCTTGAAAGAAACATAAGCAAGAAATAATCTTACAGCTTCAATTCTTGCAATAGGGGAAAAAGTTTCTTCAAAATCAATACCTTCCATGTGTGAGTACCCTTTGCAAACCAGTCTTGCTTTTTTTATGACCACTTCACCTTGTTCATTTAGCTTATTCCGAAACACCCTTTTGGTTCCAATCACATTTTTGTTCTGAGGTCTAGGAACAAGATCCCATGTATCATTTTCCTCTATCTGCATTAGTTCTTCTTTCATGGCTTCCATCCAATATTCATCTTTGCATGCTTCATTGATATTGTTGGGCTTAGTTTTGGAAATTAGACAATACTCTTCTAAAAAATTTCTTCTAGTTTGCACACCTTTGCTCTTATCTTCTATGATATGACTGTCAGAATGATTTCACCTTACATACTTGGGATTTTTAGTATTTTCTCTTTCTTGTTCTTATGTTCTTTCTTTTGCACTTTTGCTAGTTTCTGCTTCTTGATTCCCTTGGTTCACTTGAATAATTTGAAGTTGATTCTGTGTCTGAACATTATTTCCATTGTTAGTACTATCATGTTGATCATCCAAATCATATCCAATACATCTAGATGGTCTATCAATATCTTCATCAAATTTGATATTTGCACTTTCAACCATTTTCTTCAACCTTTTATTAAAGCACCGGTAAGCTTTTCTCTTAGTAGAGTAACCTAAAAAGATTCCTTCATCACTTCTAGCATCAAACTTTCCTATATCATCATCTCTCTTGATGTAGCATTTGCTTCCAATTTTTTTGAAATATTTGACAGTAGGCTTATAACCAAACCATAGCTAAAAAGGGGTCTTACCAGAATTACTGTTGACATTTACCCAATTAATGGTATACAAATCAGTGCTTATAGCTTCTCTCTAGTAGAAATGAGGAACATTTTCTTCCAGCATCATGGTTCTAGTAGTGTCTAGAACTGTTCTATTCTTTCTTTCAACAACTCCATTCTGTTGAGGGGCTGGGGAGTAGATAGTTGTCTTTGGATTCCATGTTCTTCATAGAAAGAATTGAATTCCCGGGAAGTGAATTCACCACCTCTTTCTGACCTTAAGCATTTGATCTTTTGGCTTGTCTCATTCTCTACCAACATAGCTTTGAAGCTTTTGAAATTTTATAATGCTTCATGTTTTTTTCTTAAGAAAGCAACCCATATCATTCTAGAGTAATAATAAATAAGCAACATAAAGTAACTTTCACCTTGGAGAATTTTGATTCTAGATGGACCATATAAGTCAGTATGTATCAAGTCCAGTACTCCATTAGAGTTATACTGTTTTCTCCAAAAATAATTTCTATTTTGCTTTCCCATCTGACATTCCTTGCACATAGTGTTAGTAGAGCTTATTTTGACAATGCTATCAAAGTTCACATGACACAACCTCCTATTCCATAACTAGCTTACATCAACTTGAGCAATTAAACAACTTTCACTAGCAGCACTCAAGTGAAAAATATTACCTCTTGTCTTTGTATCTAAAGCAATCACATTTCCATAACTTCCCCTTATCCTGCACCTACCATCCTTGAACTAAAGATTGTAACCCTTGTCTACCATCTTCCCAACACTCAACAAGTTATGCTTTAAACCTTCTACATAAAGAGCATCATCAGTATTGTGCTTACCACCAAAAGAAATAGTGCCTTTGCCACGAATCACACCAAAAGTGTTGTCTCCAAATCTTACAACACCACCATCATAGTTTTCCATGCTTACAAACTTTCTTTTATCACCAGCCATATGATGTGAACATCCACTGTCAATTACCCACTCATCCTTTTCTTCAATTTTTTCTACAAGATCTTTCTCAACATTCACATTACTAGTAGATTCAGTGGACACCTACACATTTTCTTTGATAGCAATGAATACCCATTCATCTTCATTTCCAATTTCTTTATTAGATTCATCATCAATAACACCTTCTTCAACATAATAGCATTTCTTTTGAAATCTAGTCTTATCATAATTATACTTAGAGACTCTTTCAGGACACCTTGATGCAAAATGACCTATTTTACCACAAGAAAAACATTTGATAGGTAAATTTCCTTTGTACTTACCATGACCTCTAGCTTCTCTTTTCACAATCAATGCTTCTAGTTCTTCTAATTATTTTTCTTCATCTTCAATCTGTTTCATCTCATCTTCATACTTGAATGTCTTTTTGGAACTCTCTCTTGGATCATATCTCTGCTTTCTTTTCCTGGATACAATAGTCCTGAATGCATATTCGGTCTTAGGATTAGATTCACAAAATTCACTTAACTCAAAGGCAACAAGTTTTCCAACCAACATGTCTCTTGTCACATTTGTCACTGTCCTGAGTTCATCAATAGCATGAGATTTTGTTTTGTAGGAAGGGGGAACAGATCTAAGTATTTTAGCCACAATCTCTTCTTCATCCAAGACTCCACCGACACATCTAATGCTCATCACCAGTTCATTTATCTTTTGAGAGAAAGAGATGATGTTCTCATCTTCACTCATCTTCATGTCCTCCCACTTTCCTTTTAGGCTCTGTAGCTTAGCAATTTTCACTAGTGCATCTCCTTCATACAATGTTTCCAACGCTTTCCAGATCTCATGTGCAGTCTTCAGACCTATCACATTTTTCATTTCTAAATATTTCAAAGCACTCAACAATGCTTCAATATCCCTAGTATTTGTTTCAACTTCTTTGATTTCATCAGCAGTAGAGGGACCATTCTGAGGAATAGTATATGCATTCTTTGTAATCTTCCAGAAAGGCTCACCAATGCACTTCAATTGGCATTCCATTCTAATTTTCTACATAGATTAGTTTGCTCCATTGAATCTAGGACTATCCTTCTTGTAAGCTGCCATCTCAGATCACCTCAAGCTATTAATATTTCCCTTTAGAGGAACTTTCTTTGATACCAATTGTTGGAAAAACAAGGATAGACAACTGAGAGGGGGGGTGAATTATTTGTTACCAAAATCAAACTTATTCAAAATTAATCAACCTTTAATATCATATCTGATAATTAACAGTGCAAGCATAAATCAATAACACATCCAAGATACATGAACACCAAGATTTTATACGTGGAAACCCTATTAGGGGAAAAACCATGGTGGATGTTAGTCCACAAGATTATACCATGTTAAAAGTATAATGAAGAGTAAATTGGGAATGCACATGCATTCAAGCACAATGCCTAGAGCTCACTACTCAAAGGAAGGCTCACTACCTTACATACAATAATCAGATTAAATCCATTTGATCAGGTTGAACTAAGAAATTAGCTTCTACAAAAGCCTAATGATAGTTTTGATTAGGCATGTCAAAACTTCTACACTCTGGTCAAACTCTTCCGCACTCTGCTTAATCTCTTTCACACTCTGATTTTCTCTTGAATGATTTGATCTTTATTCACACATGTACTTCACATACACACACCGAGTATACATCAAAATGAAGAAAACAACAACTCTTATATATCCGATACACGGATTTACATCAACTACTCTGTCGGCCACAAATAAAGAATAAATTACAACTGTCGGCCTCAATACATAAATAAATCTTAATGCACACCAACACAAGTCGGTAACAACATAGTGAGGACCCAAATAAACACTTTCGAACACACCAAACAATAAATTATTAATCCATAGAGATCCACAACATGCTATCACAATCATGTCAGCCAAGAACATGAAAAACATGAACACACAAGGAAAAATATTCAATCACGAGCACTCCGATCAATGCAGACGTATTGAATTGCTAGAGCATGATCTAGAAACATTATTGATCATCTCAGAAACATACACAACAACCAAATTCACTAGAATTGCAATTTGATCTTCCAGAAACACTTGCTACAATAACTAAATAATTGTAGGAACACAAATCTTCATAATTTTCTTAATTCTTGATGCGTACCACTAAAAATTTTAGACATCATACTAGATAGGCTCAAAAACAAACCCTTTAGTGTGTGACACCTAAAACTCAACATATAAAACTTATCACCACTTGGATTTTCACAACATCACAAACTACTTGCAATATATTTATTACAATTTTCTCAATATCCTCGACATATACAACCTTCAAAATCGCCAATGCTAATAGTGTTGAAATCAATGACAACCACATATCAGCAATGCAACCACAACATCCAACAAAGGTTTTGCAGAGATTTCATATAGAGAATACAAAAGCTGTCAGCACACCTTTGCCCAGTCATGTCAAATTGACTAAGGATATGTGTCCAAAGACACAAGAGAAGGAAGAAAAATATCCAAGGTACCATATGCTTCAACTATAGGCAGTTTAATGTATGCCATGGTATGCACGATACCAAATATTGCACATGTCGTAGGAGTTGTTAGCAAGTATATGAGTCATCCCAGAGTTGAGCATTGGAATGCGGTAAAATGGATTCTCGGGTACTTGAGAGGTACATCCAATAAATGTTTATGTTTTGGGGGCTCTAATGCTGATTTAAAAGGCTATGTTGACTTAGATATGGTAGGGGGTATAGATACCAGGTATAGTACCACAAGTTATGTATTTATAGTGGTGGGATAGTAGTGAGTTGGACTTATCAATTGCAAAAGGTGGTTTCTTTATCCACCATAGAGTTAGAGTATGTGCCTACAAGAGAGGCAAAAAATGAGATGATATGGCTGCAAATTTTCATAGAAGAGTTGGGAAAACAATAGGATGAAAATCACTTCTTATAGATAGCCAGAGTGCTATACAACTTGCAAAGAATTCTGCCTTGCACTCTAAAACCAAACACATACAACTGAGATATCATTTCATTTAGTTAGTGTTGGAGGATAGATAGGTAAAGCTAGAAAAGATACATACAGATGTCAATCCAGTGGATATGTTTACAAAGGAAGTGACAAGGGAGAAGTTGAGCTCCTCTTTAGCTTCGATTGTTCTTCATGGTTAAAAGATAATAAAGCAGCAAGGTCCAAGGTGCTTATTTCTAGTGGGAGTTGTAAGTGCAATGGTGTCGTCTAGGATTAGTATCCAAGTGGGAGATTGTGTTGGTGTGGAGCCTGATTAGTCTCCAAGTGGGAGATTATTGGTATGTGGTGATTGATCATGCTATACTATACACTCTTCATGTATCCTCATTGGGGTTCGGGGTTGGGCCGGTCCCCTGGTGGGGGTTTGAGGGTGGCAACCCCTGAGAAATTTTTTTCTCGTACTTTTTCTCTTCATCATCGAAAAAGGAAAAAATTGACTTTGTAGAACCTTAATTCTAGAAGTTTCTAAAAATCTTATAATAAGCAGTTGCGATGAGAGTTGTAGTGAGGCATTATTTGAGAGATTGTAATATGTTTTACATTGGATAATAAAATCATTGGATGGCTGCGATTCTATGGATGTAGGCCGAATTGGGTGAACCACGTTAAATTCTTTGTGTTGTCTTGTTTTTGCTATAATTTTTTGAGTGTTTTATTTATCTTATTGATCTAATCTATATTTAACTATTATATATCTTCCTTCTAACCCTAACACTCTAGCCATACCCCCGAGCAAGGAATTCTTTTAGCTCCATGATGATAAATAGAGTTTTTTCTCTTTTTTTTACAAGGGATAAACTAAAATAGCACAATTTTCATGCATCTAGGTTCTCAACTTTCTATTTTCAACTATGATCCATGCTCCATGTCACCTGATAACAACCAATACACAAGGGTAAATGATAATAGGAAGAAATTATCTCTTTTATTTTTGGTGAAGGGACTAAACTCCTTTATCTATTCTTCCTCTCCAAGCAATGCCATCTTGATCTCTATCTTCTCAAAGAGGTGGACTCCTCTCTTTTTCTCATCCTTTATACCATCTCTATTGAAGTTCTCCAAGAGGAGAAGTGGGTAACACCCCACTCATTCTTCCTCTCCAAAATACATAGGGGTTTCAACTTGCAACCTTTGGATGGAGAGGTGTGGAGTATACCTACCTCCATGAATGAGAGTCTTTTCCTTATTGAAGAAGAAACATGCACTTGGAAAACCCCCCCATCTTTCCATCCCATCCTCTCTTCAAAACTCGTCACTCTCCATAATGAGTATTTTTCAGGGGTCAAATCATGTCCGAGGGGCACTATTGTATGCCTACTTGACCCCTACCACTATGGTATAAACCCTATTTGCATCCCAACCAAGTAAATTGACCAACAACCCTCTTTAAAGGCTCATTTAAGGATCTATCCAAATTTCAACTAGGATAATGGTTTCTAAACCTTATCCCCCAACTTACAACTCACTTGGCACACAAATAAATACCCTCTCAACCCAAAATATAAATCATCCCTTTTATATCAACCCTTACCACCTTACTCTATCAACTTGTTAACTTTATTTCCTTCTAAACCTCAAAAGAGGGTCAAATTCATCACCACAAGAAGATGTCTTTTGATCTACTCAATGGTCTTCCCTTCTCGTATTGACTCTTCCTTTCCTGCACATTACCAATGAAACAATAAGCAACAATCGTATATCAAATTAATCTAATAGCTGAAATAAGATTTAATTTTGCAACCATTTCATTTACAATTTCAACTTATATTCATAATTTATGATTCCTAACTCCTTCACGATAGCATAAATAAAATGTTAGAATGAAAAGCAAGAATATTATCAAATAATCACACTATTTTTCATCCACAATACATCTTACCATCTATTTAGGAACACATAAAACATATTAGAGCTTTACTGATCACATGCAAGGTGGGCCTTACAATAGGACAATTTAAGTCTGCAAAAGCTTTTAATTGGTTAAGCCAACAACATGCTAAATGTGACACCAAATTTTTGTGGAATTTTTATGAGAGTGGACATGGAAAAGGAGGGCACAATGGAGTAGGAGCATGTGTGAAGTGTGCACTTTTTCAGCATGAACTTGTAGGTAACACCATATATGAAATAATTTATTTTTTTTAAATTATTTAAAATTTAAATTCTTAAACCTCTTAACCTGTCAAATTTTGCCAACATGCACTTGCAGGTAATGCCATACGGAATGCAAATGAAATTTGATGAATGGTGCAAAATTCATTTTTCCACTCATGATTCAATATACAACACACGGTAGATTTTTGGGAAGTTAAAGGTACATAGTCAAGAATTTGTTATTTGAATTTCAGAGTGTGTGTACATGAAAATTGAATTTTCAAATTTAAATATATATATATATATACACACACACAATTTTTAATCACTTGGATGTTTGTAATTTATAGATATTGATCAATCAAATCCTTATAATTGTCAAAGAATTAATGTATTAGAAGTCAGCATCAAATAATGACAATGAGACGTAGCAAGCCTTATACAATTAATGTGAGAGAAAAATAATGTTTTTGTGTTGATTGCATTGAGGCCAATGCAAATATTGTTTAATGTGAGAATATTAGAGATGGGTATGTTTCACAATGAGAAATGAAATAATTAGTATCAATGATTCCTTTTGAAGATAATGACAATGTCGATGTCTACGATCCTCTATATTCAGCTAATTACGAATGTGTATCTAATTTAGTTGTTATAGGCATATTTATTATTTACTTAAATAGATTAAAATTTTTAACTTAAAATTGATTTATATATTCTACTTAAGTTGATCATGTTTATATAAATATTTAAATTTGGTTTGTAAATTAAAACTTTAATTTTTAATCATGTATGTATATTTGTTTGTACTAAATGGTGTGTACAAGAGATATTTTTGTTGTTGTTGCAGATCCTGACAATGTGGAAGGTGTAGATTACTATCTACTAAGATGTACACAACCAAAATGCAAATTGGTGGAATCGATGACAGATGGTGATGGACAAGAGTATCCCATTGGATCAATAGTTATTGAAGGAACATATTATCAACAAATAAAGATAGATAAAAATGGTATTATATTTGTTGATTATATACTAGGACAAAAGGTTCTACATTATACTCACTTAGTTATAGCAACAATTTTTTGTTTGAAACTTTACCTAAAAGAGGACGTGCCAAACAAAAGTGGAGGTTGCTTATTGAAGATCATGAAAATAGTTTAGAGATAATTAAAGATAGAGGGGATCTAGATTATATGTACCAAGAGCTTTTAGTTATTTAAATATGTACATGGCATATATTTTTTAGATACATGACTGGATATATATTTAATTTTTTTATATCTAGATATCTATATTGATTACATTTGACATGATTTAGAATGTTTTTTTTTTCAAAGGCTTGGTCATCTATTTACAATTATATAAATGTTCCATTTGGAATTCTTAAGTTCAAGAATCTTTGATCTCATTTGTTCAATTCCACTTATAGCATCATCTAGATCAATTTATTTGCTTGCACATGTAAATTCATATTATATGCAATACAAAACCTCTTGAATTTAAATTAATTTTGCTTATTCCTTATTGGATCTATTTCCAATTATATTTGTTCCATGTGGAATTCTTAAGTTTGAAATAATATTTGATTTCATTTGTTCAACTCCACTTATAGCATCATCTAGCTCAGTTTCTTTGCTTGCACATGTAAATTCATACATGCAACACAAAACCTCTTGACTTTAGATTCATTTTTCATTTTCCTTATTGAATCTATTTCCAATTTTATTTGTTCCATGTGGAATTCTTAAGTTCAAGAATCTAGTCCTACTTTTGCTCTGTATGATCGTGGTCTATGAAGTGTCTTCGTGAGCATGCCTTTTTAATGAATGGAGGGGGGTATGGACCCCTCCTCACCCTCTGGACCCAACCCAGATAATTGGGAAGGCAGTCCTACCGCTTCCAAATCTTTTAGGGACGTTGTATTGGAGGAATCTGCTCCTTGCTCCGCCGACGCCAAGTTTTTTATCCTGCTGAGCGACAGTGACAAGGGTCTTGGGGCCAGTGGAGGAAGGTCTAGTGAGTGTTCTCTTGGAAACCCTGAGTCTATTATCGTTTCCCCTAACAATGAAATGGTAGATGCAATTTATAAAGAAAGGAACAAACTTTCTGGTACTGCTATCTTTTTGGCTGCTGTTGACTCTAGGAACTTACCAACCAAAATTTTTTTAGATAACTGGTTGAGAAATGTTTGGCTTAAAAAATTAAATGTACAAGTCTCTCTATGTAGAATGATTCAATGCGGTCTGTTTCTGGTTTTCTTTAAGAACCATGAAATGCAAGAAAAGATCCTGAAAAAACCCTATTGGAGCGTAGGGAAAAGCATTTTCAGGGCTGTCCCCTGGACCCTTGAGGCAAATGGGGATGAAATATTGGCTCTATCTTGCCCTCGCTAGCTGCTCATGAAGGACGTCCCTCACGACCTCTGGTCCTTTATCCCCCAACTACTTGGCCCTTTTGGAAATATCTTAAGGATGGACAAACCAAATGTCACTCTGCTGGACATGAATGCTCGCATGCTTATTTCGCTTAACCATGGCATGGATTTACCTAGTAAATTGGGCATCTCGTTTGAAGGTTCCCTGCATTTTTTCCCACTTGAGATTCTTGGCGGGCTGAATGCTTGCTATATTTGTAGGCGTGAGGGGCATATCAGAAAAAACTGCCCTATTGTCAAGAAAAGCACCAACTCAAACCCTAAGCCTCAGGGTGTCGTTGCTGCTGGTCAGGCCATGCCTTCCTATTATGAGGAAACTCCTGTGGTCTTAGCTCCCTTAGGAGTCTCTTCTAACTACTCTGCTACTTTTCCTACCCACTCTCCTGTTCATCCCTCTTCCCCCAGCTTGTCCTTCCTAGACCCCATTCTTGAGGTTGTCCCTTCTAGCCCTCTCCCTGGCTCCCTGGACCCTCGCCAGCCCTCCTATTGTTCTGTCAACCCTTTTTTTGCCCTTCTTTTCGAGGACCCCTCTCCCTCTGTTGACACTCCTATCCCTCCTCCCCCTCCCATACCTGATGCATTCCCCTGTGCTCCTGACCGCATCCCTGTTGCTGTTGAAGCCCTGTTGGGCTCGCACAAACTCAATGCACAACAACTTGTTATGAAAGATATTAGGAAGAAATTGAAGAAAATGATGCTAAGAACAACATGAATAAAGAACCTAAAACTGATACTTTCCAAAATGGAATTAAAATTATTGGCAACTACAAAGTGGTTATGGCCAATGAAAGCAGGGATATTAATAAGAGTTGAAAATCCATCAAATGTCAAAAACCTGATTTCTAACTTTGAAGGCAGACACCATGTCACATTGGATGTGTAGGATAACACTACCTATTTAGGCTCTTTCCCCAACTACTATGGGAAAAATAAAGGAAACTTGGTGCCTGGCACCCCAAATGATAGTGCTATGTTGCACACCCAATCTGACATGTCTGTCTACCTCAGTGGAAAATCACACTCTAAATTAAATTCCCCCTCCCCTAAGAAGTCTGATAGTAACCTTTTGTGGAGGTTAGGGAGTTGGTGGGCTTGTCCTCACTAGAAGTTGTGGAAAATTCTCTAGAATGTGGAGATAAGACCCCCAAGCCTTTAAAAGAAAGCGTGAAAGCCCTAGCTGAGTTGGTCAAGAATTGGACTATTGACAAGACAAAAATATCTAAAGAGCTTAACAGTTCCTTCAACCTCCCTTCGAACCCTATAGATTCTTGTAGGCAGCTTGGTAATAAGGAAATCACTGATGGACTCTTGGAGCCCCAAGTAGCTGATGACACACTTGTGAATGTGGAAGGCATGAAAGGGTATGTTGAGACTCCCAAAAATGTAAAGACTTCAGATGGAATTGTGCTTGATGCTACCCTCACAGTAGATCAAATGGATATACCCTGCCCTCCCAAAGAACCCAAAAAAAGGGGAAGGAAAAAGAAATCTATAGCTCTCAGCCAAGGAAGCATTGGCATAGGGAAAGGTAAAAGAAAGAAAACAAGTACATTCCTCCCTACTCCTTCCTCCAAAAGGTTGGAGAACGAGGAGCGTGGATCGAAACTATTTGAACTTTTAAAGAATGCTAAAGATACCGTTAATGAAGCATGTAATGATGATGCTTAACTGCACCTCCTAGAACATTAGGGGATTGGAATCCCCTAATAGAAAATACATGCTAAGAAGATTTCTTAATCTGGATAAAAATAAAGACTTTGTTTTCCTCCAGGAGCTTAAGGCAGTGGGCTTCACCCTAGAGACAAACCTGAAATTTGTTTGGGGCAACTCCACCCAAGTTACCACTAAACATGAAAAAGGAAGGGGGGAGACAACCATTTTGATCTCCAATAATTGGACTAAACACCTCTTTGGTGTTGGGGCCTCCCCTTGCAATAGGGTTGTATGGGCCACTTTTGAGAAAGGAGATGCAAGATTTGGTGTATGTTCAATCTATACACCCAATGATTACAAGGAAAGGACCATTTTATGGAAATGGCTCCTGGACCTCCTTGACATCCCATGGATTATTGGTGGGGACTATAACATGGTGGAAAATTATGAAGATATAAAAGGTGGCCTGAACATGGAGTGGAAGGGAAATGAGAAGCATTTTTGGCTAAGGCTAAAGAATAAACTCAACCTAATTGATCCCATGGAAGGGTTGAAAAAGGAAAACAAATCCGTCTGGTACATGTGGTGTAATGCCCAAAAAGGAGGCAAAATAATCTACTGTAGGCTTGATAGGTTCGATGTAACAGAGACTACTTTACCTTTGAGCCCCTTCAAGATGGTAACAAAGTTGTGGTCTACCCCTATACACTGTCAGATCATCACCCCATGAAAGCTTACATTGTTCTTAATAATTCTGAAAGAAAAGTTCAAAAAGGTAAAAGTAATTTCATCCTCAACACCAAATTGCTAAAGGATGAGGAATGTAGAGCTGCCATTACCACCTTAAGAGAAATTAACAAGCAGATGCTTAAAGGGATCAACCCTATTGAAAGATGGAATCAAAATGTGGAGGGTTGGAAGATCTTATTTCAGATCATTGGTAAAAAAAGGGCTATGGACTCTAGAAAGCAAGAAAATCAGCTCCAAGAAGAGTTTCTTGAGGCTGAAACAAAAATTCAAGAGGATCCTCACAATGACTCCCTATATGATAGAATCAATGGGGTCAAAATCTCCTTGAGAAGCCTTCAAACTAACAAAATACAAGGCCTTAAGGTCAGAGCCAAACTAAACTGGCTTCACTGTGCTGACAAGGGTTCAAGGTTCTTCTTCAGGTACATTAGAGAAAAAGGCAAAAAGGAGCAAATTGACCAAATTTGCCACAATGGAATTGTTGTATCCAACCAAGAGGAAATCATGGAACAATTCTTCCTCTTCTACAAAGAAATTTTCCAATCAGAAGGTAATAGGGGAGAATTCATTACTGCTAGGGGAGACAATCAAAAAGATAATTCCCACTAAGATCTTAGAAGAAGATGCTTTCGAACTTGTGAAACCTATTTCCAAGGAGGAAATCAAGAAGGCTATTAGTGGCATGAGCAATGAAAAATATCCTGGACCGGATGGTCTCTCTGTAGAATTCTACAAGGAGTTTATTGACTGAATTAGTGATGAACTGCTTCAGGTGTACATGGAAGCCATAAAGAAGGGTTCACTTGGTAAGAACATAAATAAGGGGCTTATCAAACTCCTCCCTAAAGAAGGTGACAAAAAAATGATAAAGAACTGGAGACCAATAACTCTCTTGAATGTCTCCTATAAGATCTTGGCCAAAGTAATGGGCAACATGATCACTAGCATTCTTCCCAAGTTCATAAACAACATGCAAATGGGTTTCATCAAAGGTAGATACATTTTGGAGAACTTGATAACTAGTTGGGAGGCAATGGAATGGGCTAGATATAGCAACCAGAACCCAAACATGTTGTTGTTGGACTTTGAAAAAGCCTACGATAGAGTGGAATGGTCCTTCCTCAAAATGACCCTAGAAGCCTTTGATTTTCTTCAGACTTTCTGCAGTATGGTTAATACACTTTTAAAGGATGCTACTACCCAAATTGATATTAATGGATCATAGACTGAAACACTCTCCCTTGAAAGATCCATCAGGCAAGGGTGCCCCCTAGCCCCTGCCCTCTTTGTCATTGCCTATGATGCTCTGCACTACCTCCTAAGAGACTTCTCATACTCACCCAAGGTCAAGGGCCTAACCTTACCCGACCAAAATGAACTCCTCAATATCCAATTTGTAGATGAAACTGCCCTCTTTGTTGATTTGGAGGAAGTGAACCTAGACAATCTAATGAGCAAGCTCAACTTATTTTGTTTGGCTTCAGGTGCAAAAATCTCAAAAATGAAATCTACTATGCTTGGCTGGTCTGAGGCCCCTCCTAATTGGTTAAAGAAGCTTGAATTTCAATGGAGTGGACCCCATAAGCAAGAAAGATACCTGGGTATTCCATTCTCAGTATACCCCAACCTCAAGGAAATGTGGCTCTCAATCAAAGGCAAAATAGATAAGAAACTTGACAGTTGGAATAGATAAAACCTTTCCCTTGCGAGAAGGCTCCAAGTGTGCCAAAAAATCATGTCCTCTTACATTGTCTACTTTTCTTCTGTCTAGTTCTTTAGTAGTTATCAGGTGATGGAGGTTCAAAAAAAATTAGGCATTTCCTTTGGTCCTATGGGAAGGGGAAACAAAAGCTACATGCTGTTAAGTGGGATTGGTGTTGTCTGGATAAGGAACATGGAGGTCTAGGACTTAAAGACTTAAGGAAGCACGGTGTAGCTCTTGCTAAAAAATGGATTCTAAATGCTCTGAGCAGAAATGAACCTTGGAAAGTAATGATAAGAAATAACATTGAGAAAGTTGTGCCCAAATTGGCAAAATCCTGGAAAGCTCTACCCTTCAGTGATCTCCTCATTACCAAACACCAAATTGTACCTACAGGGTCAGCTGTCTTCAAAAGCATTTGGAAAGCTTGGGAGCTCATTAGATCTAATGTTTAGTGCTCTCTCTTTGTTGAGCACAATTCCAACTTCCTCCACCCCAGTAGGTCCATCTGGTGGAACCTTGAACATAACGGGAAACCACTAGCCCTCCTTTAGGGGTGCTCAGCCAAAAAATGGGCCCATGTTGGCATTAAGAATTTCAAGTACATACTGAGGGATGGGAAGTTGGTGGGTTGGACTCAACTCAAAGAGGACTTTAACCTACCTCAATCCAACTTCAGAACCTACTCGGTGCTCAAAGAGGCCTGTAAAGACCTTCCCCTTAATCTGAAGAGCAAAGGTAATGTCTATAATCCAATTGAGTTTAATTGGATGGGCAGTACCCCCCTGTATAATGTCAAAACCAGAATTATTTATAAAGAGCTAATTAACTCCAAGCCCCCCATGAAATACTTGAATCATATCTGGCATGTTAATAAAGAAGACGAATTTTGGCTTAAGATTTTTACTTCTCTTTGGCATTATAATGTGGATGCAAAGAAATCATGTTTTAGATGGCTATTGCTGTTACAAAAACTCCCTTTTAAATTGAATCATACTGATATTGACATCTATACTATTTGTAGAGTGCCTAAAACTATTTTCCACATTTTTTTCGAATGTCTATTTGCAAATGAAGTTTGGAATATGTTTTGTAACATTTAGCTTTTTTTTGAAATGAACGGAAAAGTAAACTGGATGCTAATTTTATTTGGGCATGAGCTAAATCTTAACAAAGAGTTGCATTTATTCTGGTATATCTTATCTACTGAAATCCTTTGGTTCGTTTGGAGGGCAAGAAACAAAGACATGTTTAATGGAAGTTGAAGAACACTCACTGAGTCTTCCAAAAGACTCACACTCTTTAACATTGCATTTCAGGTTACAACTACGATAGTGATCTTGAAGAAGATGTTATTGAATCTCCTCAAGGATGGTGTTACGCTGCGAAATCAGAAAGAAGCAAAATTTGGTTATACCTAGCAGCAAAGACTGCCCAATTTAGCAGTATTCATGAAGGTCCTTGATGCATTCCAAAAGGAGGTTAAGGAGAAGGCTCACAAGGCCCAATAGGAACCCAGAAACCCCAGGCTACACACGAATGAGAGTCAAGCATTTGAGGAGGCTTTCTCAACTAAAGAAATTGATGTAATTGCAATCTTAGCTTGCTAGAATGATGCAAAATTTGGTCACTGAGCAGGTGCTACAAATGTATTTTATACATAAATTGGAAACCAATTTTAGCGTTTATAAAAAAAAGAAAAGTTCAAGAATATTTGGTTTTGAATTTGTTCAACTCCACTTATATAGTGCATCATCTCTCACTTTTTTTTGCTTGCATGTAAATTCATATGGAAGATAAAACCTCTTGACAAGTTAAAAATTCATAAATTGTCTTTTCCTTGTTGAATCTATTTCCAATTGTATTTGTTCCATGTAATTATTAAGCTAAAAAATCTTTGGTTTCATTTGTTCAACTCCACTTATATAGATAATCATCTCTCACTTTATTTGCTTGCATGTAAATTCATATGAAATACAAAACCTAGTGACTTTAAATTCATTTTGCCTTTTCCTCATTGAATCTATTTCCAATTGTATAATTTTTTCTATGAAATTCTTAAGTTCAAGAATCTTTTATTTCATTTGTCCAGCTCCACTTATAGTATCATATCTCACTTTCTTTGCTTGCATGTTTAAATTCATATGCAATACAAAACCTAGTAACTTTAAATTCATTTTTCCTTTTTCCTTATTGAATCTATTTCCAATTGTATAATTTGTTCCATGAAATTCTTAAGTTCAAGAATATTTGATTTCATTTGTCCAACTCCACTTATAGCATCATTTCTCACTTTCTTTTCTTGCATTTAAATTCATATGCAATACAAAACCTAGTAACTTTAAACTCATTTTGCCTTTTCCTTATTGAATCTATTTCCAATTGTATTTGTTCCATGAAATTCTTAATTTCAAGAATCTTTGATTTTATTTGTTCATCTCCACTTATAGCATCATTGAGCTCACTTTCTTTGCTTGCATGTAAATTCATATGCAATACAAAACCTAGTGACTTTAAATTCATTTTGTATTTTCCTTATTGAATCTATTCCCAATTGTATAATTTGTTCCATGCAAAATTCTTAATTTCAAGAATATTTGATTTCATTTGTCCAACTTCACTTATAGAATCATCTCTCAATTTCTTTTCTTGCATATAAATTCATATGCAATACAAAACCTAGTGACTTTAAATTCATTTTTCCTTTTCCTTATTGAATGTATTTCCAATTGTATAATTTGTTCCATGTGGAATTCTTAAGTTAAAGAATATTTGATTTCATTTGTTCAACTCCACTTATAGCAACATCTCTCACTTTCTTTTCTTGCATGTAAATTCATATGCAATACAAAACCTAGTGACTTTAAATTCATTTTTCCTAAATTCCTTATCATCTATTTCAAATTGCATTTGTTCCATGAAATTATTAAGTTCAATAATCTTTGATTTCATTTATTCAACTCCACTTATAGCATCATCTCTTAGGAATTGACCTAACTTACATATTTGCATGTTTCTATCTCTTGGTATTTACAGAAATTCATTTGTGTAAATAATCAAATCTATTACATCTAAAAATTTATCATCAGCCTTATGTATTTTCAAATGTACCAAATGTCATAGTAAACTAGGCTGCACAACATTCAATTCTTACAATATATATAATCTACACCTCAAAGGATGATTCATGCATTAATCAAGATTGACTAAAGAATTAATATGTACTCTAATTTTGATTGAACATATTTAAGAAAACAAATTCAAGTACAAGTGCAAAATAAATAAAATCATAAGGTATAACTTGCTAAATAAATAAGAACCATAATGTGATATAACATGACATGTGACAAACCATAATGTAAAATTTGTATATAATGTGACATCACCAACTATGTAATGTGATGTACAAACAATAATGTGAAATGTATGTAATGTGATAAATCATAACAAGAGTTCAAACCATAATAATGTACATACATTTATAACATGACATGACAAACCATAATGTGATGTAAACCATAATGTAAAATTTATGTAATATGAAAAATCATAATAAGAGTTCAAACCATAATACCGCACGTACATATAACATGACATGAAAAACCATAATGTGATGTAAACCATAAAGTAAAATGTATATATAGTGTGAAAAATCATAATAAGAGTGAACCATAATGTCTAGATAACACATGTGTGTGCATGTAAAATAAATCAAAGAGAAGGATATATAGTATGGATAGATGAATATGATCCCTACCCTAATCCCTCTCTTGATCCCTGTCTTGATATAAGTTGTTTCAATCCCTATCTTGATCTCTATCCTATGCCTTGTCCTAATCCAAGCTATCTTGATCCATGTCTTGTCCTATCCCTTGCCCCAATCCCTACACAAGTTCAAGTACATGTACAATTTAATTTAAGTTCAATGTGTAAACATGTATGAAGCAATTTAAATTTATTATTTAAATGTACCTCACTTGAATAATGCATGGGATCACCAACATGCTCCAACTCTCCAAAGTCTGGAAAATCACCATATTGCTGGAAATTTTCAAATACATGATTTCAATCAAGAGTTAGAACTACTTTAAAATCAATTTTATTTATTTAATATATGTATGCAAATTTTTTGAATGCAATTTATATATAAATTATTCAAGTACATGTCATGCATCATTGAGGGCTCTATCATTCCCACTGATATCGCAAGAAAAAAAAAGAAACCTCGGGGAAATTTGTAGAAGGTATAGTATCAGTGCCAAAAAGAAGTGCACTATATGTTCCACGAACAAGATCAGCTAGCGTAGTAACCTCAACATGATCTGGAACATGCTGAGAACCTGGACAAGCTATGAGATCAATAAAAACATGCTACGTAGGGGAGCCTGTAAGATGGTGTGAAATATCTTATGAAGTTGCCACCCCTGGCTTGTATGTGTAGTAGGATGTCAACGTCTAATAAGGGCTGGCACAGAATCAAGAGGGATCTCATGCTTCTCATTGATGAACTGGTAAGCTACTAGTAAATCAGTAACAAAGATTGTACACACATTACACACAGTCATCTCACTCATATGGACCACATCTAATGGCGATGGTAGATCAACATGAATAAACAAATCATAAGTAGTAGACATAGCCTCAATGGGAGGAAGGCTAACCCACGACCATAATAAGTATCTACCAATGTGATCAAATGATATTTGATCGATTTGTGTGGTAATGGTGGCAATACTATCAAAACATTAAGATCTGGTGGGTTATGCTACTGTATCCCCTATTGTTGAATGTTTTGGAAGAACCAAAAGGTTTGGACCAACTAATGCCCTCTTGTTGAAAGGTGGTGGAAAATTTGGATGTCTATACTCAAGTTTGTCAGAAAACTTGTCTCTACCCTCTCCAACATGCTCAAGGAAAGATGTGCAGTCCACATTTATCTGTAAATAAAACTCTACATATAATTGTTTGCAAAAATAAAGTGGAAGCTCATCATTATGAGGCCATCTATGATGAATTGCCAACCATCTAGGATATATGAATGGAGCAACAAGCTCATCTGTACATCTAGCAACTATATATCCTCTAATGCTATCTTTTCCCTTATAAAAAGGGAACATGTTATGCACATTATCTTGTGAAACTAACTTACTAATAGGTCTCCATTTCTCTATGCTAGTAACACTCCTGGAAAGAGATAAATAAAGTTGCTCAATGCTAACATCATCATAAGGATTGTATGATCGAATGACACCAATCATACGTAAAATATCATCTCTAATATTGAGTAATCTATCTCTATTGGATAGATTAGGGGAGTTATGAATGGTTTGATCTAAACATCTCGATTCATTTTCTAATCTCCCAATACTCTCATCATAAAAAATCATTCTAGTCTGAGCATTCTCCTTAGACTGAGGAGAATGGCGAGATCCCTGATCATCAACCATATATATGTATAAAAATAAAGAGATTTGCATATCATTAAAAAAATATTTAAATTACAAATTTATCAAGTTTCAAAACTATTTTTTTTAATTTAAATGAACAATTGATAAAATATGACAAACTATATCAATTCCATGAGGCACATGTCTAAAATGAAAACATGGTAAAATTACATATTGGAAAAATAATTTATATTCTAATAAATTATAAGATGGGGTGAGAAGATCTATTAAGAGTGCAAAGACAAGGGAAATAAATTGTACAAATTTTGATGATTAAAAACAAATTATGTTTTGGTAATTTGTAACTTGGGTTTGATCTACTCTTTTTCAATTATGTTTGGAACTTAGCAATTTTTAAACCTGGTAGGCACATGGGGGAAAACAAGGGAGAATAATATGCATTCTTTGACCAAGGGAAACACTAGCTGAAATGTACTTTTGGTGCAAAAATATAAATTTATTGAAAAGGGGACATTACACATACTATTTAATTCATATCATGACTAGGTTTTATGGGAAAAGAAGGGGTTTTATGACTAGGTTTTATCCCATCATTTTATGTTTTAAAAAGAGATAAAATTTTGGTAGAAAAAATATATTATTTTGGTAAATATGATTAGCATTGACTATAAAATCAAAACAATACATTTCAGAGAAAGGATAAAAATTTGCTACATTCTAAGCATAGTTCTTGCATTAGGTTGCAATCAATCACTACAAAGAAAAGGCAGACTACTTATTGCTCATAGAACCATATAAATAAACTTTTGAACTTAGTTCCTTTAAGGACATCTTAGTGTAATACCACATATGACTTCAAAATACACAAAGCCATTTGAGCACAAAATTTTTTGTAGTATCTAAACATAATTACTAAACCTTGGTGACTTAGGCATATCTTATCAAAAAGAGTGATAATTAAATCTCACTCAGACCCAACATCTTATTCTATTATAATTTATTTTCCCAATGCCTATTTCATTCTCATGTATTCTTGAAAGGCTACCAAAGATTTATTAATTTATAAACTTGGTAGGCCAAAGAGTGAGAGTTGACTCAATACTTTGCAAAACTTGACAAATTAAAAAGAAAATAAAATATTGGGATTTTACAAAAGAAATGAGATTTTTCATTGTACAACAAACTGTATAGAAACCAGAACAGACAAAATTTTGTGTAAAGGTCTAATATTTTTAGGTAGAATGTCCAAGTTCCATAAATCATGATCAAGAATTAAAAAGACCTTTCATGTTTGAACATCCTTATTTTCCCTTTTCCTCTTCATCATGCCACTCAATAATTTTTCATTTATTTTTCTTATTGTATCACTTAAAGCACCTACAAAATATACCTTAAACTTTATCAATTCTACATAATTTCCCTTGAGGTTATCAACCTCATTCACCTATTCAGTTAATGCATAGATTATGGAAAATATCCTTTTCCATAATGTCTTCCACTATGTCATGTAGTTCCTCCATCTTTTTTTAGCTCTTTGACCATGTCATTCTCCAATTTTAATTTAATTTCCCACATTTTGAGTATACTAGGGTCTCATTTTATAAAATATTATGTTTAGTTTATCAAGTTTATCAGCTGTGACATCTACCAAAAAGTTTTCCAATATTATGTATAACTATCCTCTACACATATAATGTTGACACCATAGCCAAATTATTCCAGAAAAGATCATTAATATGTTGAGCCCGTGCTTACTTTATTTCATGGGCTTGTCCTTATGAACTAGGGCCCTTTGAAGTGCTCATCTTTGTATAAAATCCCTTAAGCCTTGTATAAAGGTAAGTGAACCATTTCAAAAACTTCTTTTTCCCTGTCCTGAAACTTTGTTTACACTAGGCTAAACAATTTTTCTAATTTTGATGTGACTTACAATAGATTTTTTACCCATCACTTAAGTGTTATTTGTGATCACCATTAACCCTATGGATATTATTAAGGGATTTTCAATAGTCTATATTCATGAATACACCTATGTCATAGGTATAACCATGAATACAAACTATTTGTATAACTTGCATTACAGATTTACTCTTTTATCCCATTCAAAGAATAGTCAGTCTATTCATAAAAAATACTCTTTTATCCCATTCAAAGAATAGTCAGCTGATTCATAGGTCATAGGTAACTGTAGTAGTGATTTTGTACACCTAACTGTTCCTTAAATGCAAAAAAGGATATAAACATGCAGTTGAAATTTTACAAACATATTTTTTCTTGCATGTCTTTTCAACACCATATTTAAGCTCTACGAGGGTTTTTTGAAACCGTTTCATGTAATATTAAATGAGATAATTTCATTGCCATTTGTTTCTTGTAACATTAAATAAGATAATTTCATTTCCATTTCAAGCCCATACTTAAGCTCTGTAAGGGTTTATTGAAATTGTTTAATGTAACAGTATATGAGATAGTACATTATTCATTTCCAAAAAAGATATACACATTTTTGTTCAAACTTCAACACATTTTAATAATAAAAAATGAAAAAAAACATATGGCTACACTTTTGTGTGCCTCTACAATCACTACATCTATCAAAAATTGGTTGCATCTCTAACAAAATCACAGAAAAAACTAAAATTCCATGCATAACCTATGTAAAACCATAGAGAAAAAATGCGAAACAAGAGGAGAGCTTATGCAATGAAAAATATTATTGCTTTGATTTTATGGATGTTGGAACCCTAGCTTGACCGACCTCATCTCATACTCAACACTTCCACCCAAACATGCAAAAATAGGGTGGGCCCCCTTTTTCTTAATTTTATAATTCTTGGTTTCGGTCGGATAGTATCCGGTCGGAATGGTTTCAGCCAAAACCCTACTGGATGAATATGCATAGCCACATCGAAACCATGTCACTGCCGCCACATGGTTTCAACTGAAAACATCTTGGTAGAACTCTTTTTGATTGGAAATAGTTCACTCAGAACCATTTAGTTGGCTGAAAGTGTGACACAACTTTATGCTTTTACCCCACCTCAAATCATTTTGCAATATCTCTAAATATTTCATCAAAATCATCAAGGTCAAATTAGAAATATGCTTTTAAATTTGAAGTGATGTGGTTCTGCCATACAAATTTTATACATTTATTGTGACAATGGTGGATTAATGCACCTTTTTTTCAAGGTTCCAAAATATTTCAATTCTATAAGAAACTCAAATATATAAAGCAAAAAATTATCTTGAATGTGTAGGTCTTTAAAAACATTTTTGTCCAAAAGGATCTAGTCTTTAAACAACTTTTAGAAATAAATAAACACATAATTTCTCATGGGATGGATGTAGTGGCATTTGAAAAATAGAAAAAGCTTCAATTGAAATGGAATGAGTTGCTGGAATGACAAGAGGTGTATTGGAGACATAAATCTAGGGAATTATGGCTAAAAGATGGAGATATAAACACAATTTTTTTCATATTTCAACTCAAATTAAGAGATCTTAAAATACAATTTTTTTTTATTCATGATAGTACTTCAGATGTATGTCTAACGAAAGAAGAAGACATTCAAAATGATGGGATAAAATTCTTCTAAAATTTGTTAACTGGTCAATTGAGTCATAGCTCTTAAAGGGAAAGGAGAGAGAAGAGTTGCTAGAAGCTATCCCTACACTAATATTTGAGAAGAAAATTGAGAAATATTTCACTCTAGAGGAAGTCAAGTCAGTCTTCTTTTTATTTCTAGTAGATAAAGCACTAGGTTTAGATGGATTTATTGCTATTTTCTTTCAAAAATGTTGGGATTTCATTTGAAATGACCTCTTAGGGAAATGGAAGAGTCAATAAATACTGACACTATGCTAAAATAGTGTAATATAACACATTTATAATTATTTTAAAAGTAATCTCTCCAATAATCTTCTCAGATTTCAAACCTATCTCTCTTTGCAACATAGTTTATAAAATATTCACAAAAGCTATTTATCTTAGATTACACCCCCTTGTGTCTAAGATTATCTCTGAAGAATAGGGAGGTTTTTTTCTAGGAAGGGAAATGGTTTAAGGATCCCTTGTTACACATGAAGTCTTACATTCTATTAATATTAATAAGCTTTCATCTATTATAATAGAATTGGATATGATGAAGGCATATGATAGGGTTGAATGGTTTTTTCTAATTCAAGTTCTACGTAAGTTTGGGTTTAATAAAAAATGGTGTAAGTGGATAATTTCATTCCTATCAGGGGAAAGTTTTCAGTAATAATTAATGGTTCACCAATGAGTTTTTTCAATTCAACACAAGGTGCTCGACAAGGGGATCCTTTATCACCATTTTTATTTATCATTGTTGTAGAGGAATTGATCATATCCATTCATCGGTTGCATTCTCAGGGTTCTTGGCAAGGGATTTCTATTCTACCTACCAATGTAATAGCTACTCATTCTCTTTTTGTGGATAACACAATACTTTTTGGCAAAGAAACTATGACAGAAGAAAAAAAAAAGAAGATATTCTAGATAAATACATAGTAGCTTCGGCACAAAGCATTAATGAAAGTAAATTAAAATATATCTATTCAATGTAAAAGCAACTATAAAAAGGCAAATAGTTAAGTTTTTAGGCTTTTAAATAACAAAGATTCCTTGTAAGTACCTAGGCATACCCTCTTTTGCAGGAGCTAATAAATTATCATATTGGCATAAGATTATTCAAAGTATTTAGTCACAAATTTTATCTTGGAAGGGAAGGTGGTTATCACTGTCGGGAAGGATATTAATGATTAAATCAGTATTATCAACCATTCCCAATTATTACATGTGAATATTAAAAGCACCACAATCCATTATTCCTCAAATTAAAAAAAATGATCAAATTTTTTCTATGGATATGCAACATGGATAGTAAAAAGAAAATATCACTAATCTCATTAGAAAATATTTGTATTTAAAAGCTCAAAGGAGGGGCAGGGTTACACAATATGACAACAAGAAATTTATCCTTAGGGGCCAAACTAGTTTATCATATGTATGAAAAGTGAAATCTAAAATGGTGTAAGATCATACAAGAAAAGTATATGGATAATTCAACCCCAACCGGGATACTTACTATATAAAACACTCTATCAAGATCAACCATGAGGAATTTTTTAATAGCTTGCAGGAAGCTCATTATCCCTTATCTAACTTGGGAGGTGAATAATGGAAAAGACGGTCTATTTTGGAAGGATTCTTGGAATGGGAATCCTCCCATAAATATAGTGCAAAATTCTGAAACAACAAAGAACATATTATCAAAAAGTTGGGGTCCAAAAGTGAAGGATTACATTCAGTGTGCAAATGTTTTAACATGGAAGGTTAGTTAGAAGGATTTTTCAAAATTTCCAATTCTTGATGATCAAAAAAGTCAATCTGAAAAAATATTAGATGAAAGGATTGTGTATCAGTCAGTAGCTATGGATAGGTTAAGATGGGTTCCCTCAAAAATAGGAATCTATTTAGTAACGTATGGATATAAGACATCTACCAAAAATGGAGATCATTTGGAATCTAAGAGAGCCTTTTATTTTTGTTGGAATGCAATGGTTTTACCAAAGGCCGGTTATTTTGCGTGGCTAGCAATTAGAAAAAATAACCTAACAAAATATGGACTTTCAAAACTTGGGATTTCAGAATCATTCAAATGTGTGTTATGTGAAAGTGAATTTGAAGATACATTCAAATCACCTTTTCCTTTCTTATCCGTTGGCAAAGTCCTGTTGGGAATTTATAAAGGGTAAATTGAATTGGTTCTCCCCACTTGCAAATAATTTGTGGGATTTATTCTCAAGTTGGCTAGTTCTATATAAAACATCCTTTTTGCTAGCATTTGGAGAGTCATACCAATTTTGGTAATATGGGCAATATGGTGGGTAAGAAACAATTGCATTTTTAGAAAAGAAAAGACAGGCGGTGAGAAATTGTTGATAAAAATAGAAAAGTCAATCTCAGAGGTTGTAAATGCCTATGTTCAAAAATCTAAGCATGTAGGATCAATTTTTTCTTCTTGGATGCAAACTTAATGAAAAATTGGTCATTCCTCATCCTTCTGTTTAAAGGAGGATTACATAAATTTTCAAAACAAAAAATAGATAGAAAGTAAGATTTCATGGAAATCACCCCCTTTTGGTTACTACAAACTAAAATTTGATGGGGATTTTAGGGGGAATCTGGGCATCTCAAGAGCAGGTATTTCTATCAGAGATTGTAAGGGTACATTGGTTTGAAATTGGCTATAAATCTTAACCTTTCAAAGATTTAGATAGAGGGAGATTCATTGGTATTAATTAATGCATGGAAGGAAAAGATGTAGTGTTGGCAACACAAGGGTAGACAATTCAAAAGGGGGTGAATCAGTTGTCACAAAAAATATACTTATTAAACTTAATCTCAGATCTGATAATTGAATATGAAAGAAAAAACCATCACCACATCAAAAACACACATACCACCAAGATTTTTGCATGGAAAACCTATTAGGGGAAAAACCACGGTGGAGGTTAATCCAAAAGTTTATACTCTATTAAAAGTATAGTAAATAGGGAATGCACATGCATTCAGGCACACTGCCTAGAGCTCGCTACTCAAGTACAAAAAGGATTACTGCATAAAGGAAGACACACTGTCTTACAGTCACATTCAAATTAAATCTATCTGAGAGTTTTGAACTGGGAAGATAACATTTTCTAATGCTTGATTACAGTTTCAGTTAAGCACATGAACACTCTTTCTTCTACTGACTCTTCTTCACACTTTACTTGTACCTTCAAAAGATCTGATTTTTATTCACACATAGCATTCACACTTTGCACATCTTGCATTTGTTGCTTGTCGCTTCACACAAATGATGTAAACAATCGCTCATATATATCCACAACCAAGAATAACATCATCTACACATTGACTTCAATAAAATATAAGATGAATACAAACTGTTGGCCCAAAACATAAATGATTAACAATGCAAATCAACCAATGTTGGCCACAACATAGTGAGGACCCAAAACAACATCCTCGAACATGAAAAATCTTCAATAATTATTCCTCGAAGATTCACAACATGCTACAATCACCTTGTCAGCCATGAACATGAAAAACATGAACGCACAAAATAAAATCACCAATCGCGAGCACAAAGATCAATGCAGACGTAAAACATAGATAGATCACGATCTAGAAAAATTCTACAAGCATCATGGATCACCAAAGAAGAATCCATGACAACTAAACTTACTGGAATTATATCACCTTCTTTCAGGAACACCAACTGAAGTAACAAAAAAAAATTCAGAACATAGATACTCATAGCTCGGTCAAATCTTCATGCGGATCTCTAAAACTTAATGTGGATAAACTAGATATACTTGAAAAAAAACCCTTTAATACACAACCTCTGATCATCAATATACTGAGCTAGCCAACATACTAAACTTCACTTCACCACTGATAGCTTGCAACTTATTTTATTTCAATTTTCTCAATATCCTCATCATATACAGCCTCCAATGCATTAATTCCAATATTGTTGACATCAATTACAACCACATATTAGAAACATCCAACAATATCCCCCTTTGGCATTGATGGAAACACATGATGTGAGAAACACCATCAGCACAACTTTCTCTTAACACTTTCCCCCCCTTAGATTTTGACTCTTCTTCTCAGATAATTCATAGTTTTTCACATGACTCTTCTCTCCCTTTGACATCAATGACAAAGATAATGTGTATCTTCCTCCACACTATCTCTGAACCACATTTATGAACATCTGACTACTCCCCCTAAGTAGCAGCCACCACAACATCAATCTAGATCAAAATATGACTATGAAATACACAGACTGATGCAAGTCAATGCACCTTAGTTTTGATTAGGAGGGGTAATCACCCCTAGCTTCCCTCTAAGATACTCAAAAGTATCCTTAGGCAAGGGCTTGGTAAATATATCTGTAATCTATTCCTTAGTAGGTACATACTCCAATCTGACTTTCTTCTCACTCACCTTCTCTCTCAAAAAGTGAAACTTGATAGATATATGCTTGGTTTTTGAATGCAGTACAAGATTCTTAGAAATGTTAATTGCACTTGAATTATCATAGAATATAGAAATAGGTTCATCATACACAACTCTAATATCTTTCAACATTTGCTTCATCCATAATACTTGAGTATAATTTTTAGCAACATCAATGTATTCTACCTCTATAGTAGATAAAGAAATGGCATTCTACTTCTTACTTAACCATGAAATCAACTTCCTTCCCAAGAAAAATGCACCACCACTAGTACTCTTTCTGTCATTCACATATCCTGCCCAATCAACATCAATAAAAGCACTAAGAGTAAAATAATCTTCTTTAGGATACCATAGGCCAAAAAAAATTGTCCCCTTCAAGTATTTGGAAATCCTCTTCACAATAGTCACATGAGATTCCTTAGGATCAACTTGAAATCATGAAACAATGCATATGACATTCATGATATTAGGTCTAGTTTGAGTCAAATACAACAATCCACCAATCATGGATCTATATCTAGTTTGATTTGTCTTAGGAGAATCATCATTTTGTGCCAACTTACATCCGGTCACCATAGGTGTACCAACTGGTTTTGAATATTCCATACCAAAATTCTTTAGCAGTTCTTTCACATACTTGGATTGAGATATAAAAATCCCTTTATCTAACTGAGTAATTTGCAATCCCAAATCATTTCTCCAATCATAGACATCTCAAACTCACTCTGCATTTCATCAGAATACTTCATGCACAAACTATCATCTCCTCCAAAAATGATATAATCAACAAAGACTTCAACAATCAAATCTTTATCATGATCGATCTTGAAATCTAAATTACTATCAGTAGTACCTTTGTTAAATCCAAGCTTCAACAAATACTTATCCAATCTGGAATACCATGCTCTTGGGGCTTGCTTAAGTCCATACAATGCTTTCTTCAACTGACAAACCATATCTCCTTGATCAGTCAATTGAAATCCATCAGGTTGCTCAATATACACTTCTTCTTCTAGTTCGCCATTTAGAAATGTTGACTTGACATCCATCTGATAAACCTTGAAGTTTTTGTAAGCAGCATAAGCAAGAAACAATCTCATAGCTTCAATCCTAGCAATAGGGGCAAAAGCTTCTTCAAAGTCAATTCCTTCCATCTAAGAGTATCCTTTACATACTAGTCTTGCTTTGTTTCTAACAACTTCACCTTGCTCATTTAGTTTGTTTCAAAAGACCCATTTAGTTCCAATTACAATTTTGTCCTTATGTCTAGGAACAAGAGTCACTAACTCATTTGACTGCAAAATATGATGAAACTTTTCGATGAAAGATGTATAATTAGATATATCACTGGGTACCTGTGTATTTAATGTGAAAATTTCAATTTTTTTTAAAATTTATGCCCAACGTTCATCGAAATTGTGACGCTCTGTGATTTTCGTCGTTATTTTGACATACACTTAAAGTCAACCATCCCCTTCCATCAATTTGTGGGCCGACATATGGTTAGCCTCCTTAATTTGTGGGCTGATGGGTATATGGTTAGCGTTCGTCGGGGTTCCGACAAATGTTTTTTAATAAATAAAAGTGAGTTCGACAATTTATCTATACTTGCGACAATGTTTTTCTATACTTGCGAATTTTCTATACTTGTGATAGTTTGTGGAGGTTATAGGCCAATTTTTTTTGGTGCAAAATATTAGAATTATTAGATTTTGTTACTTGTCTATGATTAAAAATTATTAGAGTGTGAGTTTGATAGTTTTTGAAGATCTAAATATTCAAGCTTGGTAAAGAAAAATCATGTTAGATAATATTAGTGCAGAACAAAATAAAGAGGCACTTGCTAGATTGTGGGCTAGATTGAAAAGAAAGGGTGATGGGAAATGTTATTGTCCTCACAATAATTGCAAGGGCTTTAAGACGAGAATAATTTTAATCACAACAGCTGAGAAAAATTGTAGGCAACATGGTCACATTGAAGGGGGGAATTATTATCGTCCATTGGTAAGTTGTTCATTATATGTCTTTATATTGATTGAATTTGTAAATGTTTATATCGTTTTAACATTTTTTTTATATATAAAAAATCAATTGATCATGATCATGGTTTATTTGTGTTGATCATTATTATAAAGGTGGGGCGCCCTAGGGCACATGATATGGATTATCAAGGCTCGAAGAATGTGGTTTTGAAAGTGGAGGAACATGGAGCTGTGAATATCGAAGATGAAGTTAATGATCCTATGGAAGAAGATGATCATGTGCTAGAAAACACAGTTGAAGATGATGGTAAAAATACATTGATCCATAACACATTTAGTGGTGCAGCTGATCATGATGATCGAGACGACTTTGATGATGTTCATGATTTACCTATACTTGAGAAGGCATATGAGCCCCTTTATGAAGGCTCCCAAACAACTCTTCTCTCTGTTGTATTGTTGCTGGTGAACTTGAAGGTTATGAATGGTTTATCCAACATAGAAATCTCACGGATGTTAAGGTATGCCATATATGTCATCTTTTTTCATCTATTTTTGTTGTTAGTTCATCACTAGTAAATAAGGATGAAATATGTACCATTAATATTCTTTATATTAACAAATCATTTTTTTGTTGTAGATTGATAGGTGAATTTTTGTTACCATCATCAAATATTTTAACTCGCTCATACCAAGATTTATCTACCATTATGAAAGATATTGGAATGGATTATCAAGCAATAGATGCATGTCCCAATGATCATATTATATATCATAAACAACATGAATTTGCAACAAAATGCCCGAAATGTCATATCAATAGATATCAAACATATCAACTAACAAAAAAGGTTCCTTGCAAGGTTCTTCATTATATTCCCATTATTCCATGTATGTAATGATTATTTAGGTGCGGAAGCTTAGCACAATTTATGGATTACCATGCACAAAATAGAAGTGGAGATGAAATTCTTTGAATGCCTGCGGATGGTTTTGCATTTAGGGACATGGAGGAAAAATGGCCACACTTTAAAGAAGAACCTCGTAATCTCAGGATTTTATTGGCAGTAGACGGTGTCAATTCATTTGGAGAGTTGAGATCTATTTACTCAGTGTGGCCTGTTTTTGTTATCAACAATAACATTCCTCCATGGATGTCAATAAAGAGGGAGCACATAATGTTGGCAATGATTGTTCCAGGTATTTGTTTACATCAATTTTCTTTAATGTACTAGCATCTCATTTGTCTTATTTGTTGCATAATGACATATATTTTTCATTTAATAGTCATGTACATTAATTTATATATATTCTAGTAAAATGGTTATAATAATTATGTAATGTTTATGTTCATTCAACTAGGTAAGTACTAAGTTAAAGATATGAATGTATATATTGAGCCTCTTATTGACGAGTTACTAAAGTTATAGAATGGCATCACTATGTATGACGTCTCTAGACCAATAGGACAAAGACAATTTCAATTCCATGCAATGCTTGTATGGACAATTTATGATGCCCCAGGGCTAACACATTTTTGTGGTATGTTATAAGGTTCGACTGCACTTTAATTATATTTAATTTTATGAAGTAGATATCATGCATATTTTTTAAATAATCTATTCATTATATATAATTATAAAAATTGACATATTTAATTCAATTATAAATGATCTTGCAGGTCTTCAAACAAAGGGAAAATTTGCATGTCCAGTTTGTGGTCCAAAGATGAAATCTCATCGTTCAACAAGTTTAGGAAAGCAGGTGTTTGATGAGTATAGGCACTTCCTCCACATAAATCATAAGTATCGAACTACTGAAAAACATCTTTTCAATGGGAAAGAAGAGACTACAGCAAAACCACGAAGAATGACACCTCGCCTATGGAAGTTGGAATATAATAGAATTAACCATCAAGGTTATACATCAGATCAAATTGTTTATCTATCATATATGATATGTTTGGAATTTATATTTTTATATTGTGTTTTGTTTACTCATGTTGTAATTGACAATGATTGTCGTTGTTAATTTTTTTAACTTATATGCTTCATGAAGGTTGTCAAGTCATTAATGGTTAGCTTCCACAAGGACTGAAAATTTATCCCAGACAATTTAGTAGGTTGCCCTACTATGAGCAACTAAAAATTATGCATTTTTTTGATACAATGCTTATCAGAAAGAATATAACAGGAAAAGTTAGGAAAATATTGGATGGAGGGCATGCCAAAGAAAAAAAATTCAAAATTTGTAGTGACATTCAGGAAGCCAATCAAGTAATGAAAATTTTCATTCAATTAAATAATGATGGATACAAAATTAACATAAGCACCCTTCCTTGGTTATTAACGGAGCAGAAAAGCAATGCTATAAAAGAAGTCATACGAAAAATTTGATTTCCCACAGGATTTGCTACGAACATAAAAAATATCATAACAAAGAAAGGTGAATTTGGGCCAAGGATGAAAATGCATGATTGGGATACATTCATTAAGGTAATTATTCTGGTATCTTTTATATATATTTGTATACTGCATGTACTTTTCGGTGTATTATGTTTACTAGTTTTGGAAAAATAATGACAAGATCATTTTATAATTGTTGCAGTACATTCTACCTCTATCTCTCCCAGACAACTTCGACAACAATGTCAAGAAATTTATATATGATCTTGGAAAATACATGAGGTAAGTAGCGATATTTATTCAATTCATTGTATAGATCTTATATTTTCCATTTGTTTTACTTGTTATGTAATATATTGTATATTTTTGTTAAATCTCGTTAACATATTTGCACCTTGAATCACTTGTAGATGGCTATCATCTAAAGAAATCCATAAAGAAGATATAAATTATTGAAGGAGAAAAATTACTCGTCTAATGTGTGAAATGCAAAAGTGTCTACCTTCGACATTTTTCAATACACAAGAACACTACCTCATACACCAAGTTGAGGAGATTGAATTGTGTGGACCTGTACACACAAGGTCAATGTGGATGGTTGAGAGGCACTTGAAATTTTTGAAGGCTTTGGTTAGACAAAGAGTACATCCTGAGGGTTCTATGGTGGAGGGATATATGGTATACCAGACCATGGTGTACATTACTGAATATCTTCCTAAGTTCATAGCAAAGATCCATGTAGATCACATTTGGAATCCCAAATCCATTAAAAAATTCGAAGGGGAGTACCTGATGGGGAAAGGTAGATTGAGGAAAGTGAGAGGTAATTATAAGATGGTCATGGAGATTAATTAGAATAAATTTTACATTTCCTTCAATTGCTTGAAAAGAAACAATAGAGAACTAGTCCAAATGAAAGAATCTTCCACACACAAATAGAAAAGTACTGGGATTGTATTACTCCAGAAAATAAGTCTTTCATTGTTGAAAAGTATTAAAATCTTAAAAAGTGTTGATGATCAAATATTACAATTCAAATTTCATATATATAAGAAGAAGACCCAACAAAGGTGTCTCTTTGGATTGTCTTTTGGAAAATAATTAAACTACTGATCTTAATTAAACTTATAAAACAATTTAATCTTCTCCTAACATCAACTTAGCCACTGAGAGATGTTTTTTATACTCCTCCAAGGTATGGGTATCCACATCATGCACTGCATTTCAGGCTTCATATTCAAGTTTTATCATCAATTCCATATGTTTGCATACTCCTTCTAGCAATAGCCCTTCTGCTTTGACTGTATCCAATGCTTCCTAAATTATCCTATTGCATTCATCCATCCAATCATCTCGTTCCTTCAAAAATCTGTTCTTATCACATAATTTGGGTAATCCCAAATTCATAGTATCATCAAACCCTATGTTTTCTGAGTGTAATTCTTCATCATATTTGTCATGCTTTCTCATGATTGTGTCAATGGCCGAGATGGAATTGGTGTCAGATCCCTCATGTAGTTGCATATCATGTCTCTTAGTACCCAATCTATTTTTCACTCTCCCATGCTCAAGAATGGCTTCATAGTTCCTTTTGTGAACATGCCAAAAATCATCAAGGCATATCTTCAGGTTTGTAAATCCCTTGTGCAACATCGTTGCAACAGTGTCAAACTAAAGGTCCTTCATCTTTTCTACTTGTTGATGTTCTTCTTGCAACTGGTCATATTCACTTTGCAACTCTGTATTAGTTCCATAGGTGATCCTCATTCTGGCATCTTTCATGGTAGTAATTTCCAAATATTATTTTTCACTTTTCATTTTGTAATAATTTCTTTCTTTCATCAACTATATTGTTTGTTCCTTGTTGAACTTGGCAATGCTTATGCCCATGTCTGTTGAAGCCACAGGGTCAGTTTCCCCAACTTTAAGGGTCATCATGTGTCTAAAGGATTTTTTGATATTGATGATCTTTGGCCTTTTGTGAGGTGGGTATAGTGCCCATATCAACATTGAATTTTCATCAAGATTGAATCTTGACCCTATATAAATTTCCTTCACACCCTCTATGTTTAACGTGTATTCTCCTTGTTATGCAAAAAACTATAAAAAATTAAAGAGGCACCAAGGTCCCAACCAGGAAATACTATTACACCAGCTTCAAGTAACAACTGTCTACCCCTTTCAGGGATCATGTTCTGCACTTCACTATCTATATCATCTTTCAACCTTTTCATCAATTGTTGTTCATTTTTAGGGGTAATATTTGGGATGGATTCCCTCAACCTTTTTCCTTTGTAATTATATAAAAAAGATTTAAATTCTCTTGACTTGAAAAACTCATTATCAAAAATAAAGGATTCATAGGCTGTAAGCCTATCATCTTCATCTACACGCAATTCCTTGGCTACTTGTAAGTCCCTATCAGGGAGTTCTTCATATTCATCATTCATCATTCGAGAGACTAGTCTCTACTATGATTGTGCTTCATTTTATCCTATAGATTCTTCTTTAGATGAATCATCCATTTCTTGCAACCTTTGCTTGTTTTTCTCTAACTCCATAATTTTTTCTATAACCTCCTCTGCTTCTTTGTCTTCTTTGTTCTTATACACATCTTCCCACGGTATAGGAACATGGGTGTATCCACTAAGGTTTTGATTTTTCTTACAAGAGTGTATGTACCCTTCAGGGTCATAATTCATTCTTTGTGCATACTCCTTTAATTTGAATTCATCCAACAACGAAAGATAATAAGATCGTTGGTAGTGGGATGTTAGGTTTTTAGGTACATCAATTATAAATTAAGGTAGTATACCGTGGTAATTAACTAATTATATGTCATTTGTGTATTTCAATTTTTTTTTATATGGTTGGTCGAGAGTGGGATACACTACATTTGTATGTCGCAAACAATCTTGATTGGATGACGGTATAGATTAAACGATGTCAACAGTCTGGTTGTGCATTAACATGGGAAGGTGTGGCTTCATTAGTTAAAGAAGCTCATCGTAATGGAGATTGCAATGTTACACCAAGGGAAATTGATTTAGCATATGGTTTAAGAGATAAATAGGTACGTATAAATATATTAATCACCCATATTATTTAATTATTTTGAATTATTTTGATGTATATATATGTTGAGTTTTTTTTTCTTTGCATACATTCAACCAAGAATAAATATGTTTATCAACTGATGATGCAATAATTTTTACATGTTTGACATATTGCAGGTGAAACACCACAAGGCTATGTGGTGCAATTGTCGTAAATTTTGAATCAAAAAGTTGGATGACACAAAGAAAACTTGTGATTCTGGGATAACTGCAATCTTTCAGGTGACTAATATTTCATCTAGAAGCGACATAAATCTAGAAGTCTCAGAAAATAGATACTATGGGATTTTGGATGATATACTTGAGTGTGAATCTAAGTCCTTCAAATGAGTTTTGTTCTTCCAATGGTACAGGCTACGATTGAATGAAAATGATCCCGAGAGAACTGTTATTGAACATGATAATGGATTTACCATGGTTAATACAAGGTCGATCGAGCGAGCTGAAAATGAGCCCTATGTTCTTCCAAGATAATGTGAGAAAGTATTTTACTCAGAGGTTCCAGGTAAACTGGGTTGGTCATTTGTTGTTAGACATGATCCAAGAGGAAGGCTGGTAAAGTATAATGTGGTGGAAGAAGAAGATACCGAAGAACTAGAAGATGATGTAGATGATGATAAGGATCAAAAGTTAGTTGATGATGTGCCTGACGAAGATGTCAAAGAAGAGGAACTAGATCATGATGATGTAGGAGTTAATATTTATGAAGATGATATCTGTGTGGATGATGAAATTATCGAAACTGATATCAATGAGGATGATGATGATATGACCAATCCTTACAGTGTCAAATCTGGACTGGATGATAGAGACAAAGAGTTGGATGAAGGAGAAGATCAATGACATTGAAATGTATAATTTATGTGATTATATTATCTATTTGATATTGATTCCTTGATAGAATTATATTTGAATTATATGGTTACATAATTAATTCATGATGTACTTTTTAATGTTGTTAATTCATGATGTTACAACTATTGTAGCTCTCCTAGAAATTTCCATATGATCAAATCCTAATTACTCTATGAATATTTATGATTAGATATTATTTGATCATATCTTTGGTTATTTCATTCCCAAAAAATTAGCGTTTCCTTATGTTGACCCTGCATAGTGACATGTGAATGGGGCCAACGTTGATTTTTTTTCAATTTGTTCTTGTATGGAGTGAAACTTGACATGGTTAGCCTAGATGCATGCGTTGACAATATGGGAGGGTTTCGAGACTCAAACACGAGGTCATGCTATATAAAGGCATCTTGTCCTTCCTAATAATACAAGTTACCTTATTCTTCATCTCTTTCATATATTGTTCTTAGCATTTCTTGAATATAAAGATGATAGTAGGAAGCTAAAAAAATGAGTATATTTTATTTATGGAACCTAAACCACAAGTTTTTTCACTCTAATGCTAAAACCAAGTCAAATTAACCCTAACACCTATTGGAAAATTCAAAACATGCCTTTCTTTCAAATTCACAAGAACGTATAAACCTTTTGAAACCACACATTCATGTTATGAAAGTGTATGGTAATCCTACTTATAGCGGAAGTTCACATGATAAGCTAAGCAATGGCACTATATTGGAGGATAAACCCACCTTTGGAATTAATTAAAGAGGTAAGGGATGCATCTTAGTGGAATTTTGAGTCTTGGATTAATCCATAGTGCTAAAATTAGTTCTAGTGTTCTTCCCTTGGTGTTATATTTATCTCTACAATTTCCCATACTTAACCATTTCATCATCCATTTTCCCAAGCTATTTGTATCATAATATAAATTTGGTCCAATCTCACATTATCCCCTTAGGTAATTATCCATTTCTTCCAAGTTGAATGGAACCTTTTGTACCAATGCATCTATGTTTTCCTACCCTAATGGATCAAGACTTGACATCACCTTAACAACATTCTTTATGTCATAGAATATCTCTTAAGTTCCTTTGGAATGCTTTAGATGTGTAAATATTAACTAGATTGAATATATTAATTTTAAAGTCTCTTAACACATTCCATGACAAGAAAATGAATCATTTGGATTAAGGAGTACTTTCCTAAACCATTCCTTCATATTCAATAATCCCTTCTCACACTCACATCATAATTCATATCCATGTTAGTTGTAATGAGTGTTTTAAACCAACAATCAATGAATCATAGGATAGAAGAAAACACGTTATGCACAAGGATGAGAATCAAAGAGACTAAAAGAATCGATTCACTAGATATGCTCCCCATTACTATAATAGAACAATGTAAAAAATAAGTCATAACAATAATAGGACCAAAAAAAACTAGGAAAAGAAACCTTGTAGGCTACATTAATAAGACATTGATTGCAAGCATTTCTTCCATGATGTTTAAATGACAAAATATCAGATAGATCAATCTTTAGTCAAGTAGTATTTCAATCACCGATTCTTAGACATCCATCATGATTAAACATCACATATCATAAGCCATTTTAATAATCACTAGGACTGCAGATAATATTCAATCATGTCATAGGAAATAAATCATCAAAAATTATAAAGAAAGAGAAAACCAACTATATAAGTTGAGAAAGCCACCATACAAAAATTATAGTTTATAGAAAATAAAATAAACTATATGTTGACATAGCATATATATAAAATATATATTTTGAATTTTGGCCTCGCATGCGTAGGAGCATGACATAGCATACTGTACCAAGAACCTAACTGGAGAGTTGCACCGAGAACCATTGCATCCAACCCCTGAGTGGAGAGTTACGAGACTTCAATGGATGAGTGCTGCAAGGCCATTGAGTCAAGGAGGAAGACTAGGAACCATTTGGTAGGAGGAAAGCCAGAGCGAGAGGTGAGGGCACTTAGAAAGGGAAAATCGACCAAGGTACAATGACTGTAAGTGTTTTTTCTGCCACATTTAGAAATCTTGTTGCAAGTACAATGATTTAGACTTTGTTTGTTCCCATCGAGGTGTTGCATGCTATATTTTTGTCAATTCAAGCCAATGTCCCATTGACAAACCCAATTAATACCTAGTACTGGTGTTTGGCTAGTTTGAACAACCAAGCTCTAAGATGTTCAATCAGTTGGGTGACCATTTTTGGCCTGTGAACTGCAGTTTTTGTATCTTTCTTAGCATATTTTTTCAACTATAAGATTGAAAGGAATTCTCATCACATAACAACACACGAAGTTCACTAGGGTTCAAATTTCTAAACTTTGATGAAATAAATTTACATATTGAGGTCCACAAATGATCAAAGGGACTGAAAACAATACATGGTCCTTGATTGCAATGAAAAATTCCTAGTTTTTGTCCGTAAGAGAATGTATAGAAGTACATGATGTAGAGTCAGATGAAGGAAACAAACTCACACAATCTCATTTGAAAAGTCACAAACAATCTTTAACTTTCCTTCTTTTGACACACTTATTTAACTATATTTCCCTTCACAAAACTCAACACAAACACTCAAATTTTTCTTTAGAGTTCCAAACCATTACTATACCTTCAAACACCTTAGTAAACTTCATCTTGATCAAAACAAACAATTATCCAGTCTGCCCTTTCATTTTACTATTAACTCTCTTTATGACTGTCCTAAACTTCACAATTTCAACTCAACATAAAGTAATCTGACCCAAAATAGTATTTAGGCTAATATAGACCAAATAATTTCCATTCCATTTCACTTCAAACAAATGTAAACCATCTCCCATCCTTTATTCTTGATAATTTAATAAAATCATATACTATACTTTCATTTTAGTCTCCAAAACAAGGCTATTATTAGATAGATTAGTCAAAGCAATGGAATTTTTAACTTCATGCTTACACCAAACCTTATATCAAATGATATCAAATTATGCCTTGGTAATCTCTTAACCAAAAT
The DNA here is from genome assembly GCA_007115665.2 of Sequoiadendron giganteum. Lineage (NCBI taxonomy): Eukaryota > Viridiplantae > Streptophyta > Pinopsida > Cupressales > Cupressaceae > Sequoiadendron > Sequoiadendron giganteum. Next base: position 490,565,840 of record CM021102.1, on the reverse strand, counting down.
AACCAAGAACTCACACTTAATCATCAAAAGCCCTTAAAGTTCTTACTATCGCTGGTTCCTTCATACCCTATTTGCAACGATTGCAGGTCTGCCAACCTATTTGTCAGGGCTTCATTCATAATATAAGCACTATTACACAAGTATATCCACACTTTTCAATGCCCTCCTTGTAGATCTAAAACATATTCAAAACGGGTATCAAAAATTTTACAACACAAGCTTCAAATATTGTTTTCTCAGACATATTTAGGCCTAATTAGGCCTGATTTGCATAAGGATTTGTTGCTTTACTAACTCCTGACCAAAGTACACTTGTACAATGCTTATTACATGTTTAGTTTGACTGGTATATGATCTTCATATCATCAAATTCCATTTACAAAGTATTTTAAAAAAACCCTAAGGGCTTAACCTTCATAATTACTCTGTTCATAGACTGTACACACAAATTTTCAGTCAAGAAACTTCATTCCCTCGCATCTTATCTTTATGATTTTTCCCTAAATCCACTGAAACATGAAAGAAAATTCATAGTAGGTAAATGGTGAAGGAATGCTAGATAGGGAGGGACCCAATTAGCCTCTTTAATTGGATTCTTAAGAAAGAAATAAACTCTGATACATTTTGGGGTTCTTCTGAGTAGGGCCCATCTTTTATTATTTTATTTGGGGGACCCAAAAAACCATAGGGGTAGAAACCTGTGGAGCTTAATCATTAAAGGCAAGGGGTATGTCCATTTAGAAATAGAATGAAAGGATGGTTGCATGAGGGGCTATTTCACATCAAAGGTGGTCCAAAAAATTTCATAGAATAACTAACCAGACACCAGTACTACCCCAGAGCGACTATTGTCTTCGAGGAAGGTGGTCCAAACAATTTCATAGATAGGTACAAAAAGTAATATCAACCTTTCACAAACTAACCCAATCAACCTCCAAGAAACAAGAAAATGACTCCTCTAGATGTTCCCAAAACCCAAGGTTTCAAAACACAAGGTTGGTGACCCTACAAACCATTCCCATGCTTACCAAGTGATCTCTGATCATCAGAACCTTACAAGGTTTATTGATACATTCACAACTATTGTTACCTCCACATGCATTTGACTAGTAGTGACAACCTTGGTTTTTAATCCTCCAACCCCATACCTTGGGATCACATCACCATGAAAGAACTTCATCCAACATCCTTATGAGTGCAAGTACCACCAAATAGGTATTTTTTAGATCTGTCTTCCTCGAGCGAGGGAAATTTAGGAAGAGAAGAGGAAAGCGAGACATGTAGTAGGTCTAAAAGAGGGAGATCAACTAGAGGTCAAAAGATTAGAAGAAAATTCTGTAAACGCATGGAATTTTTTTTTGCTAAAGGGGGGTCATGTTCTTATGATGATGAGAGCATAGGCGACATTGAGGTCATTGAGGTACAAACATCTACAGAAACAATGGGTACCCAAGGAACTTCCTCCAATAAACACTAATTTTTGTGTCAATGAGAGGATATATCGCATAACACCATCGTAATTACATGGTTTGGGCCTATTTTGCATGGATGACATAAAGGTCTATTATGACAAAGTTACTGAATTGATGGAGTATGTCGGACCCTATTACAGTTACAAATATTGGATGCAGCTGGTTCGATATACACGAAGTATGCGTAGGTATGCACTGTCAGCAAATTATATACAACTAAAAGATAAGGATCAAAATAAAGGAGTGGCTATGTAATTGATGGAAGGCCAAAAGCATAAGGGAATATTGTAGGGTTTATAAATAGTACATGACCTGGGTCAACAAATAAGCAACCCAATTGCATATTCGAGGCGCACGAGAGAAATCATGTATTCATATGTGGGATAAAATCAATAATTGCATGGGAAGAGTTGCTAATCAATTATAATTTGAATCACATAGATACAAACACAGTTACTATAGGGGTGGCATGTACTATATACCATTTTACCCAACCTCCAATTAATTACTCCAATATACCATTTGATTATTATGTTTTTTTTCGTAAGTCTATTGGTTTCATTTCGGTAATGTTTTTTTATATTTAATTTTTGTCACAGTAAGACATTGATCGTAGGGGGAAGGCTCTGGCCCAGAGCACAAATCACGATGCATCTTTAGGCGCTTCTACCTGATAGGTTTACCTCATTATAATTTTACAAATTAGAGATGAGAAAAATGTTTTATTATTATGTTTTTATCATAAGTTCATTGGGTTAATTTCGATAATGTTTTTAATATTCTTGTCGCAAGTAAGCTGTCATGGGATCTTTAATTATAACATAATTTCATTCATGGTTTTATATTTTGTACTTTTATGTCATGAACTAAAATATGTGTTGTTTTTATAGGATATTTTGCATTCTCATGATGCTACTGGCCATGATCATGGTACTACAGGTGCTGCCCGGGAGTAGGGGTTGGTACAAGTGTCGATCCTGATCTTCCTGCGCATACATCACATCATCCAACCCCATCATCCGTGCCTGTATTTTCGAATGAAATGTCGACAAAACATAGCATGCAGGCATCGGGTACTGCACCCTTTGGCAGCAAACACATGCCAGGACATGCGTCAGGACATGTAATTGGGGATGCAGAGGCCACTAGTACTGGTGATGTTTTAGCAGCATTTCCTGGATCTTCTCGTATTACTAGTATGGGAACATTTCCGATCACATTTGTGGTGATCGAGGATTTAGTTCCCATAAAGATAGAGAAGGTCCCAAGTACTTTAAAATATTTTAATTATTATTATATATAATCCAATTGAAATTTACTTATTGATCACTCTTTTTAGACTAATGATCCCATGATCATTTTGTAGGAAATGATGTTTTTTATAAACATCTAAATGATATTACATTGGATATCTTCAAGCCCACCATACATACATAGTGGAATGCCCAAAATCAAGATTTAAAAGATGAACTCATTAACCATTTAGCTCTGATGTTCAGTAATAACACATTCAACTGAACCAAGGTCCTTAAGAAAGTTGGTACCTATGTAAAGTATGTGAGGGACCAATATAGGTCACATTTAGAGAAGAAAAAAAAGTACGAGCATCCCCCATGATTCTAGAGAGGGAGTGGAAGGACCTGGTGTCAGATGGAAAGGAGAAGGCTGAAAAGAAAAAAAAGGAAAGACACCACCAGGCCAAGGAAGGTATGTGATACTATCAACAATGTAATTATATATTGATTACTCTTTATTTTTACATAATCTAACGTATTTAAAAATTTTCATAGGTTGCCCGACATATCGAAGGCAACAAAGGCAAGACTAGAAAAATACGGGCAACACAAACTTGGCTCTGGTGGTTATATGAAATTAGCCGCATGAATTGTAAGTATCAGTAAATGAAACATTGCATCCAAATAATAAATTACAAATAATTTTGGTTTTATCACACCATAGAAGCAAAATTCACGATCTTCTGCAAAAATGCAGGGCTTTGAATTCAACCGAGTGCCCATAAAAGAGGACCTAAAGATTGCCTTCCAGCAAGGCTATGGAGTCGTGGATGAATGCCTAAGACTCTTGACTGGGCTAACACAAGCTTCCACTGCATCCGACACACAGGTAAATAAACTCAATGAAGTTTATTTAAATTTGAATACTTGTGCAATCATAATTATGTGCCTATTTGTTTTAGACAGACAAGCAATGATAATACTACACATGACAACCTGCAGATGAAGGTCATGGTGTGCATCCTGGTATTAGATGTATTCATTTTCTATACAAAACGTAGTATGGATTAATACAATTAAACATCTTTAATTGCAATTGGTGTATTAATTAATTTAACCTTTCATGTTTTAACTTTAGAGCATGTAGAGCATGATCAACATGTTGAGCATGATCATGCTAGACAAGATCATGAACATGATGTGGCCCCATCAGGTAAAGAGAACCACTCTAATGTTCTTTTAAACATATTTAGTTGCAATTGGTGTATTAATTAATGTAACCTTTCGTGTTTCAACTTCAGAGGATTTAGAGGGTGTTCAACATGTTGAGCATGAGGCTATAAGAAAAGATCAGGAACATGATGTGGCCCCATAAGGTAAAGAGCACCACTCTAATGTTCTTTTAATTAATTAAATTCTTGTAACAATAATAATAAAACATATCAATTTAACATTTCTTTGTTATTGCAGTAGACCCCCCCTTGCAGTGGCCTCCATGTTGTGAGTACACGACTAGGAATACATTAAGAGCACGAGTAGAGGGAAAAACAAATGAAGGGGGGACAAATGATTTAGAAAACGATACTCCACTTCTTCTTTTTTAGCTGCAAAAAAGAAACAAAAAAAAAGGTGATTGTAATCATATTATGACAACCATATTTTTGATAATATGTTAATGAATTCTAAAAACTAATATTTTTGACAACCATATTTTTGATAATATGTAAAAAATGAAAGAATGAATGTTATATGTTAATGAATGAATGTGAATATGTTAATGCATGAATGTTATATGTTAATGAACGAATGTTATATGTTATTAATGGATGAATGAATGAATGTTATATGTTATTAATGGATGAATGAATGGATAATGTTATATGATCAGGTATGGGGAATTGAGAGTGATGTGAGGGGGGGGGGGTGTGGGAGGAAGGGGGAGGGGGCAAATGAGTTTCCACTATCACATGGTTGGCCCTGTTAAGTAGAGAGTATTAAACTATTCTCCAAACAAAGAGAAGCTCAATAAGGTAATGCAATTTTCAATATTTCATTATGCTGCACTTTTAAGCTTATGCAATTTTCATTAGTTCTCTTTGCTTCAATATGTTACCCTTTGTACTTACTTTTATTTTTAGCACATCTCATATGTTACCCTGGATGACAACTTTTGTAGGGGAAACTATCCACTAATGGATCCAGCGTCTGGGGACGAGTTTGGATTAGAAAAACTTGGGATGTACTCATGTAGCACAAAAACAAAAGAGAAGAGCCTAGCCATTTCAACACAAGAATTGGCTTGAGACTGGTATGTGGTTCAAACTAGGTCTGGGTATGAGGGGTCTAGGAGAGAGCCTTGTAACACAACTGGTATTAAATAATTATACATACAAATATTGTAATATGTGGTTAATGCTAAAATCATCCAAAATTCACTATGTGATGAGTAGTTAGTGATGATTTCATGCCATTGTTTGGTAGGTTATTGATTCTACAGTTGCTCCCAATAATCACCTCTAGTTGCTTACATGCCATTTGATCCATATGAGGGGCACCTTTCAATTTGGATAGCAATTTTATAGATGATTATCTTATTTAGTGACCAATGGAATAAGTGAGTGGATGGATTGATCCTAGTAATCACCTGTCATGTGCTTCATGCACTGATGATAAAATAATTTCATTGGATAGAATTAATATAGTTATGTATTATATGTTGCTGGTTTGGTTTTTGGTTTGGGTTTAATTGTTACTTTTATTCACTCAGGTATCATATGAGAAAGCACACACATATTTTGCTAGAGATCCATCACAAAAATAACCTTCTCTCTCTCTCTCTCTCTCTCACACACACACACACACTCACTTTCTCGCTCTCTCTCACACACAACTAACCAAAAATAGAATCTACTGTTTGGAAATCATTAGTTGTTGATTTAATTTCTATTTGAACTCAATTATCTTCATATGTTGCGGGAATAATACTTGTTTTGATTCGTGAGCTTGGTGTGCAGTTCAATGATGGCATCAACATACTTGTATGTTGTCTTTACACTAAATTTTTCCTGTAAAATGTTAAGAACATATTTTACTTTATTCCACTATGAGAGAAGAAGGTGACTATTAGATTTTTTCCCAAGGAGATCTTCACATATTTAAAATTTTACCATAAGTCTTCCATTTTTTCATTCACACCTATCTCAACTATTAAAACTGATTTTGTGATTAATCCTTTCAAATTAGTAGACAATTGTTTACTTTTTGATTAGTTAATGAGGGTTTTTGTAGGGATTCCACAACCTTAAGACACAAATTTGGGTCCCTAGTTTCCATGTGTGGGTTTTCAACACTATGTCCATATGCTTTTAGACTTGCATTATTGTAGGTCATGTGAGACGTATCCAACAATTTCTATGGCAGTTTTTGCCTAAGTCTTCATTTCTAGGTCTTCTACCATTGTTCTTATAAGCTATTTACTCACTATATGTATCCAAGACCCATAGTTCACAGATTTCAAATTGAAGAGATATAACGTATCGACCAAGCAGTATCTATGTCACCCCAATCATGTTTTATGTTTATATTGGCATGATACAATATATCGTAACAACAACTAGAAATATTCACCGATAAAAACATTGTAGGAATGACCTATGTGAATGAGGAAGCACATTGTACAATATCGGCATAGGAACATTACATTCATACCGATCTACAGGAGAAATTGGGCCATATATTTTGATTAAAAAGGAATAAATATAGAATGTAGCACCATAGGAAATGCATATCAGCATAAATCATGAAAGTTTCCTTGAAAAAATACTCATCAACCATCGACATCCTAACAAGTGACAATTCCAATCTCATATACTACTCCGATGAAGATAAAAAACTCATATTGGGGACACATTCTTTTTGTTCTACCGATGGGTTATTCAAGAAAGTAAAAGATAAAATCACTCAATATTTTGACATGAGGTACATCGATATATTTCATAAGAGGAACACATTGATATCGAAATAATAGAAAATGGACCACCCGACGATACATCTTACATCGATAACATTTAGTCGGGAGAACATATCTCAAGTTACGCTGACATAGTGGATAAAATAAGGCACCATCGGTGAAAGTTGTTCCGATGGAATTCATCGGTGGGAGTATCACCATCAAAAGCAATGAATAAATTTGGGCCCGATAGAACAAAGTCTCTCCAACAGGATTACATCAGATAAGCTACACTAATAAAGGATGCAAGGAAAGAAAAATACTTGTCAGAGTGACTTATACCGAAAGATACATTGGCCAAATTATTCATGCAAAGAACAAAACCCATACATATAACCATGTTAGGGAGGGAAGATGTTTGAACAAATATAATTTTTTTAAAAACTGTAGGGTTTCATTGTAATTTCGATGAACATAGCCTGACGAACCACAAAAAATTGCGATGAGGTTTCTGTACACGTGATGTAGTTTTTGTTGTAATGGCAACGATGATGTGCTCCACCTCATCAGAAAATGGATGAACGTTTGGTGTTTTTTTGACGATTTTAAATGGGTGTTCTGCAATGTTTTGTGATTTTTTGACCTTCGATAGATGGATGAAGCAACGTTGATTTTGCAACAAACACCACCAACATTTTCCATGGCACTGATCGATGATGTTGGGTCATGGTTTTGACGTATACAAATTGGTCGTTAAAGCGATGAAAATGCAGTGATGAAATTTAAATAAGTGTTGCATCGGTAAGTCAACAATATTTTGTCGATATGTCACCAAAAATTCATTAGAATTTGCAGTCAAATGTAATAGTGAGTCCATGTATTATTCTTCTCAATTTACAATAGCTCTTTTTTCATTGCTTCCATCCAATGTTTATATTTGCATGCTTCATTTACACTATTTGGCTTAGTCTTTAATATCAAACAATATTCTTCTGCAATTCTTCTCCTAGTTTGAACACCTTTGTTCTTATCACCTATAATATGATCTTCTAAATGATTTAATCTTACATACCTTGGAGTCTTAGGATGTTCTTCAACTTCTTGTGATCTCTCTTCTGCACTTTCACTAGTTCCTTCCTCTTGGATTTCCTGATTCACCGGAATGATCTGCACTTGATTCAGAGTCTAAATTGAATTGACATTTTGATCATCTAAATCATATCCATAGGTTCTAGATGGTCTAATAGTGTATTCATCAACCTTGAAATTAGCACTTTCAACTAATTTCCTCAATCCCTTATTGAAGCACCGGTAGGCTTTACTTTTAGTAGAGTAACCAAGAAAGATTCCTTCGTCACTCCTAGCATCAAAATTTTCTATATCTTCATCTCTTTTAATATAGCATTTACTCCCAATTTTTTTAAAGTATCTAATAGTAGGCTTATGACCAAACCATAGCTCATAAGGGGTCTTACTAGTATCACCTTTGATATATACCTGGTTGAGAGTATAAACAACAGTACTCACAACTTCTCTCCAGTAGATATGTGGGACATTTCCTTCCAGCATCATAGTCCTAACAGCATCTAGAACTGTCATGTTCTTCCTTTCAGCAACTCCATTTTGCTAAGGGGTTCACGAGGTAGATAATTGTCTCTTTATCCCATGTTCTTCAAAAAAATAATTAAACTCACCAGAAATGAATTCACCACCTCTATCTAATCTCAAACATTTAATCTTCAGACCTGTCTTTGTCTCAACCTTAGCCTTAAAATTCTTGAATTTCTCTAAAGCTTCAGTTTTTTCTCTTAAGAAAGCAACCCACATCAATCTAGAATAATCATCAATGAGTAACATGAAATACCCGTCTCCTTGTAACCTTCTGACTCTAGAAGGACCACATAGACTAGTATGCACAAGCTCCAATACTTCATTTGAACAATGTTGTTTGCTCTGAAATGAAAATCTAGTTTGCTTCCCTAATTGACATTTCTTGCATATTGTATTAGTAGGATTTACCAACTTAGGAAGATCTCTCACAGCTTGAGTAGAGCTTATCTTGATAATATTGTAAAAGTTTACATGACACAATCTCCTATGCCACAACCAACTTTCATCAACTTGAGAAATGAGACAAATTTTACTAACACTTAGGTGAAAGATGTTACCTTTTGTTTTTGTATGGGATGCAATCATATTTCCAAAACTCCCCAATATTTTACATTTTCCATCCTTGAATTGAAGATTGCATCCTTTGTCAATCATCTATCCAACACTTAAAAGATTATGCTTCAAACCTTCCACATATAAAACATCATCAGTATAATGCTTACCATCAAAAGAAATGGAACCGCTACCACAAACTACACCAAATTTATCATCACCAAATCTTAGAACACCACCATCATAATTTTCAAGACTCACAAATTTATTTTTATCACCTGCCATGTGATGGGAGCATCTACTATCAATCACCCATTCATCTTTTTCTTTAATTTTGGTAGCAAGAGCTTTCTCCATATTCATGCAACTACCATATTCGGTAGGTACATGATTACTTTCCTTGATATCAATAAATACAAACTCATCTTCACTTACATTCCCTTTATTAGATTCACCATCTATCACACCTTCGTCAACAACAATATAACATTTCCTTTGGAATCTAGGCTTGTTAAATCTTGGCTTAGGAACTCTTTCTGGACACCTTGAGACAAAATGACCTATATTATTGCATGAAAAAAATTTAAGAGGCAATTTACCTTTATACTTACCTTATCCTTTGGCTACCCTCTTGACAAGAAGTGCTTCAAGCTCATATAGTTTTCTTTCTTCTTCTTCAATCTCTCTCATACTTGAACAATTTTCTAGAGGAACTTTCTCCTAAATCACATCTCTGCTTATCCTTTCCGAAGGTAGTAGCTTTGAATGCAGATTCTATCTTAGGAAGAGCATCACCAAATTCAATTAACTCAAAAGCAACAAGCTTACCAATCAACATGTATCTGGTTACATTTGTCACAATCTGGATCTCCTCAATAGAAACAAATTTATGTTTGTATGCAGTAGGCAAGGATCTGAGCACTTAAGCAACAATCTCTGACTCTTCCAATGTTCCACCAACACATCTAAAATTACACACAAGTTCATTCACTCTCTGCATAAAAGCAGTGATGTTCTCACCTTCACCCATTTTCAATGGTTCATATTTCCCTTTTAGGATTTGGATCTTAGCCATCTTCACATAAGTATCACCTTCATACAAAGTTTCCAACTTTTTCAAGATCTCATAAGTAATCTTAAGCTCCATCACATTTTTTATTTTGGAATTAGTCAAAGCACTCAACAATTCTTCATTAGCCCTGATATTGTACTCGACATCTTTAATCTCACTTGTAGTAGAAGGACCATTATGTGGGATGATGTATCTATTCTTTGTAATGTTCCAATAAGGTTCACCAATGCATCTTAGATGACACTCCATTCGAGTCTTCCATAGAGAATAATTTGTTCCATTAAATCTCAGACTATCCTTCTTATATGTCACCATCCTGGATCACCTCAAGATGTTAAAATTATTCCAAGGAACTTTCTTTGATACCAATTATTGGCAACACAAGGGTAGACAAGGTGAATCAGTTGTCACAAAATTATACTTATTAAACTTAATCTTAGATCTGATAATTAAACATGAAAGAAAAAACCATCACCACATCAGAAACACACATAACACCAAGATTTTTGCGTGGAAACCCTGTTAGGGGAAAAACCACGGTGGAGGTTAATCCTCAAGTTTATACTCTGTTAAAAGTATAGTAAATAGGGAATGCACATGCATTCAAGCACACTTCCTAGAGCTCAATGCTCAAGTACAAAAAGGCTTACTACCCAAAGGAAGACACACTATCTTATAGTCACATTCATATTAAATCCATCTGAGAGTTTTGAACTAGGAAGATAGCTTCTGCTAATGCTTGATTATAGTTCCAATTAAGCACATGAACACTCTTTCTTCTTCTCACTCTTCTTCACACTTTACTTCTTCCTTTGAAAGATCTGAACTTTATTCACACATAGCATTTTCACTTTGCACATCTTGCATCTATTTCTTGTCGCTTCACACAAATGATGTAAACAATCACTCATATATCTGCAACCAAGAACAACATCATCTACATGTCTACTTCTATAAAATATAAGATGAATACAAACTATCGGCCCAAAATAGAAATGATTAACAATGCAAATTGACCAATGTTGGCCACAACATAGTGAGGACCCAAAAAAACATCATTGAACATGAAACATCTTCAATAATTATTCCTCAAAGATCCACAACACGCTACAATCACCCTGTCGGCCATGAACATGAGAAATATGAACACACAAAAGAAAAACACCAATCACGAGCACAAAGATCAATGCAAATGTACAACACAGATAGGGAACGATCTAGAAAACATCCATAATCATCATGGATCACCAGAGAAGCATCTGCGACAACTGAACTTTCTAGAATTACATCACCTGCTTTTAGGAACACCAATTGAAGTAACAAAAAAACTGTCAAAACACAAATACTCATAACTCGGTCAAATATTCATGTGGATCTCTGAAACTTAATGTAGATAAAATAGATATACTAAAAAAAAAAAACCTTTAATCCACAACCTCTGATCATCAATATACCAAGCTAGCCAATATATTGAACTTCACTTCATCATTGATAACCTGCAACTTATTTTATTTTAATTTTCTCAACATCCTCGACATATACAACCTCTAATGCATTAATGTCAATAGTGTTGACATCAATGACAACCACTTATTAGCAACATCCAACATGTAGTGCCGCTTAGTTTTCCTTCTATTTCTGACAGTTACTTGATATATTTGGACATTATGATACATTGCTCGATTTTGGACTCATTACTATGATGATAGTTGATACTATTTTATCACTAATGTTTATGCTTATACCATGCTTAATAGATCAATTTAATTGATAGAGTGGGTTACTATTGCTATGAGAATTATGTTGTTATTTGATGTATGTTCTTATCATGTTATTAGTATTTGATCTTTGTGTGTTGGTGTGTTTTGGTGAAGGAGAACAGTGTCACATCACTCACTTGTGAGTGCCCTACGACATTGCAACTTTCCCTTCACAGTGTTTTTGACTGGTTGACTATGTACATGCTTGATAGTGTGGTTTTCTGCAGGTTGTAGGTATCAAACATCGAATCCACCTGAATTTCTAGGTTTGAGTGTGCCTTAATCCCAATGGAGATTATTGATTTGGAGATAGCATTGGGTCCCCTATGTGAGCCATCATCCTCGATGAGGATGTGTATTCATTGTCGCCTTGGCAGTGTTGTTCGTTTGTGTCTTGTGTCTTGGTCTTGTCTTTCATCTTCACCGTGAGGTCAGGTATTGCTCGATATTTTGTAAGTTTAAATTAAATTAGTTGATTTGTGCTTTGATTGATCATCATATTAAAATAAAGATATTAAGTTAAAAGCCTTTTGATAATTAAAAATAAAAGCTTTTATATAATTGTGTAGTGATAAAATAAATATTATTAATATTTATTTGATTTAAATAAATTAAGATTATATTTTTTAATATTTAAATATTAAAATAAATATATTAATAAAAGTGTGTGCAAACGGATCTAAATGTAAGGTTAAATTAATAAATAAAATATCATAAAAGTGATTTATTAAGTGCAAATGAACAAATGGATAGAAAATTAAATAAACTAATTAAATCAAAATGCATGCAACAATGGAGAGCATGGGGAAGTAGATAATAAATAAATTAATTTGTTAAAGAAGAGGGTTTGTTGCATAATTTATGGAAACTAATCTTGATTCTCTGCCCATGAATGTTTTCTGGTTCTTGGAGGTTTTCTTTTGGGGGGTTTTGCCATAGAAAGAAGATTGTTTGTAGAAATTACTAAATTATGATTGTGGAAAACTGGAGCTGCAACTTGGAATCCAGAGCCAACAGTGATTTCAACTCAACCATTCGATTTAATTCAAGTTTGTGTGTGTTTCCCTCAATTTTAATTCTATTTAAAAAAAGAGAATAATGAATGAATATTCTGGGTGTAATTTAGTAAATGCATTATCTAGAAACTTTTGTAGCCTTTCTTGGAAATTGAATTGTGTTCATTCTGTAGTTTACATTTAGCTTAAAAAAACCCAATTGTTTTGCGTCAATTAAAATCATGGATTTAATGTGAAAATATGCAAGTCTTTGTGTTATATTCAGTGACAAGACTGTACATACCTGATTATTTTTGCTTATTCTCCTTGTAATATTTTTATATATAAATATATATACATCTGTATGGAACAAAAATGCAAATAATATATATATATATATATATACATATTTATAAAATATACATTCCTCTGAATGTTTGATTTATACTTGTTTCTTTTAAATTCGAAAACCACCAAATAATAAAATCGTTGATTTTAAATTGCTATAGAGGAAATTCATTTAGTTTTTGTGAGGCTTTGAGCTGTCACAGGGTCGCACATCCTCTATGAAGATGGTTGCACTGTGGAGGCAGTGCCCTCCACAGGCCGCAGCCTGTGGAGAGGGCATTGCCCTCCACAAGCAACACACCCTCTATAGAGGGTCACTGGCCTCCTTTGGCCTAGACTTGTTGAGAATGTCGATTTCCCTGTTTAATTCCATTGGATACATTATGTATGTTAATTAACTTCAATGTATATATATGCATGTATACGATATGTCAAACAATAGTGCTCATTGATATAATCCCTATTTGATACTTAATGTATTGATCACATATGATAACAATAGTCTTCATTTGATATAAATTCTATTTGAACTTTGATGTAATTGACAGTCCATTTACTCTATAAACGTATATATATACATATATACATATACATATATATATATACATATATACAAATACATACACATATATACATATACATATATATACATATATATATACATAGGCATAAATGCATATATATATATATTTATATAAGTAATTACGGTTGTTATTATTATATCTGCTTTAATGTGGAAATACAATACCATTACATATTCATAAACATATTTGATAAGGATATATTAATGAAATCTCTTGTTTCGGTGAATAAATAATCGTAGAAGAGCGGATTGAAATTATGAAGAAAGGATAGTTTTTATGGGAAATAGATTATCTTTTGTAAGATCAAAATCTATAATTTGGAATGGTTTCTTGTAAATAATTTATGTACCCTTGACTCTACTATGGATTTGAGTTAATTGTGTGAAGTAATGTGTTGGATTCTTGAAATGAGATTGTTTGTGAGTTATTGTTCAATGTTTAAGCCATTGTGTGAGGTTCATATTAGAAGTCTTCCAGAGGCTTGGGGGAAATTCCTTTTTGATGGAATTATTGATAACCTTTGGGATGGTTGTTTTGTATTGAATGAGTTACGAGGTCATTGGACTTGCACATTATTCTCTTCAATGTGGTTGGAAATTGTGTGTGAGATGGGTTGCGCCTTGCCTTGTTGTGTATGTTAGTGAAGTTTTTGTGATTGTGCACGTTGGCTTGCACTTTCGATTTCATTGGGTCTCCTAGTTGCTTGTAGGGGAGTGGATTTCAATGGGGGTCGGCACACAAAGTGGCACCAAGGTAACTGATGCAATACGGGGGGTGTTAGAATTCACAAAATATCAATTGACTGATCACCAAACAACCTTCAAAAGAAAAACATATTATCTCTTCCTTTGTCATCATTTACTTAAGCCTGCCCTTGTAGCCATCAGGACCTAGTTTAAGGGACTTTTCACCCAAACTCTTCAAAAGACTTGCCAATTAAATGGTGGATTTAGATACCCTTTTTCCGATTATGTGATGTGGTACCTATGAGCGTATGTCACTTGTTGTTAGGGATACCATGGATGTATGACATGTATGCCCTATATGATGGAAGGCTTAATACATACTAGAGTGAGAAGGATGGGGTTTCATTTATATTGGAACCATTGATGGAAAAAGAAGGACATGATAAAGTAGGAAGGGTGATTATGCACGGTAAGAAAAAAATTGTGCAAGTAAGGGATGAAGATGAAGTAGAGAAGGAAGCCACTTTAGCTTGAAGATGGAAAGATAGCAGTATTGCAAGATGATGCAATGGTAGAAAGAAAAGAGGTAGAGATGGTGGTAAAATACGAGGTAGAAGAGATCAAGGAAGAAATATTTGTGAAGGAGCAAGAAGAGTTAAGACAACATGATGAGAGTGTGCAAAAGATGGTGCTTTGTCCATTAAAGGGACAAGAAGTGTGGGAACCTGATATAAAGGTTTGTGGATTAGATGAGGAAAATAACCTTGGGGTAGAGACCCTGATAAGTGTGAAGGATGAGGTAAGTGAAAGTGTGTTGCCAAAGGAAAGGAAAGAATGGCCTAGAGAGGTCATAGTCGAAGAGGTAGCATGTCCACTAATTGGACAAGAGGTTGAAGGGAAGATTTATTCTATCATGATAGTGGTCTACACACCTGATTGCACAAAGGTCCCAAGAGTAGAGGACTTGAGAGTGGAAGTGAAGATAGAAAGTGAAGTGAAGGAGAGTGTTTGGTCAAGGAAAATAGGAGAATTCAAGCATACAACAAAGATGATGAGGAAAAGAGTCCAATGGAAAAAAGGTAAATGTTTGATTGTAGGTATAGAGGCAAGTACACCATTAGTTCTTGGCAAGAGAAAAGATAAAGGAAAATTTGCAAAAAAGAAGCAATGGAAAGTTGTGAACAAGTTCAAGAAGGCAAAGCATGATGGAAATTTCAAGTACCTAGTTCAATGGATGGGATTACCAGATGGATGAGCATTTGAAGAGAAAGGAAATGTTGGAAGGAGCTTGATTTGAGGCAACTCAGTCCTCATGGGACATGGGTTCTTTTTCTGGTTGGTTGTATGGTGCAAGGGCACCGAGGCCAACTCATGCAAAAGGAGGTCAAGTGATTAGTTTTATTAGGTTTTTGAGTCATTTTTCATTCAATAAGGTCCATTGAGATCATCTTCAATTTATTAGGAGTCCTGGGGGGTTAAATTTGCAAAATAATGTAAAAGTGTCAAAATTATGTATTTGCAAAAGTGCAAAATGCACATGGAGGGAATACCAAATGTCATAAGGTAGTTAGAGTAGTTTCATTCATTGAGAAGTAGTTGGAATAGGAGGAATCATGTGTAATATTCCTTTAAAAGGTCTTGTAACTATTTTTTCATGCGTGGGTGATTGTTTACAAAGTTTTGATCTATAAAAGAGCACTATTTTTATGTACTTCTATAGAAAATTAATGTTCCAGGCCTTAGTACGACCCTCTACAACTATGAAATGGTTTATAATTGTTTGTGAGAGATAACATGTTCGATCACCTTCCATTCTAAGTTTGTGTCATGCAGGTTGGTGCTATTTTGAGTTAGATATTGCAAATTTACTGCAGACATTTAGAAACCCCTATCAGGGTAAACAATGACAAGTACATTTATTGGTAACCTCTTTCTAGCTATTGAAAATCCTTGGTTTTTTGGTGGAGTTACTCCTTGTGATTATACCTTTAGGTTATAAATATTTCATACCAAAAGAATTAAGATTAATGTGTGAAAGATTGAAGTTTGGACTGTGAAACTGTGTACAGACTGGTAAAACAGAGTGTAGCATGAGAATTTGACCTAGGGTTTATGAAAAGGGTTATGGGAATGGATTTTGGGTGGAATAATAAGATTTAGAAGACCTAATGTGATGTGTCCCAATTGTAAGTTATGAGAAATTGATGGTGGAAATGGTAGAATCAGTAAACCCCTAGTGTGTTAATGGCTTAACAGGCCTAATTTGCACGTTATCAGTCCTAATTCGAGCACTTCTTTACAAAGTAACATATATTGATTTTGGGATATGTTTTAAAGATAAATAAAGGGTACTCAAAAAAACAATCACAGTAAGAAGTTATAGCCAACATCAAAAGTTGTGTATGACAGTTCCCTTGTGAAGACCTCCAAGGAATTGGAAAGCATATGATAGAAACCAACTTTAAATTGGTTGCAAGCTTGATGAGTGATCAAATAATGTTTATATATTTCATATAATATTTTTAGATCCCTTAATAAATCCATGTGAAGTTCTGGAGTCTCAGAGGTGGTTTGGAGTCTTTGGAAACTTGTTGCATTGAAGAGTCTTTGAGGGTGTTTTGAGTGAATAGTTAAGACCCAATCTTGAAATATTTGTACAGACCTGTTGTTTGCCAACCTAGTATTGCATCAGTAACCCATGTGGGAATTTTTTAATTAAGAGATAACCTAAAATGAATTAAGTGGTTGGGTAGTAATCACACTAATCAAGATAAGTGAATGCCTCACTCATGGATCAAGTGCTCGTTTAGGCTTGAGATGAGTTGAGAAGGCTTGGAATGGCAAGATAAACTGCCTCATCCTCATGAGAGGTATGTTGATTTTGCATAGGGTTGTATGGGGGCCGAAGATCAGTAGAGGCTACCAGGGTAACCTAGGATGGGGACCGGGGCCTAGGAAGGTCTACTAGAGTAACCCATAGCAAACTATGTGATGACACTCCTACGGAAACCTAGTATTCCCTTGCTTCGTGTCTCCCTTGATGTTTGTGTGCCCCTATAAGCAGTGTTATAATCATGTGATGTTGTACTTTATTTGTACATTGGATTCATGTTAGCCCTTGTGTCATCTTATATCTCTTGACTATTGTGGTGGGACCTTAATGCTATCTCCTAGCATGGGGGGTGGACTTAGGGTTCCACATGGTTGGGTGGAATGTGCCTTGTATTCCATTGGGTTCCCTCACTTTGTTCGTGTTCGTGAGACTACTCCTAGATATGAAGACTTCTACACTTGTTCTAGTTCACATGGATTATATTTCATGTACTTTTATTGTATCATAAACCTATTGTATCATGTAATATACTTATGATGTACTATCCTCACTTGTATTTGAGGAGACATTACTATTCTTGATGTAACAATATAATGGTGTAATGATGTAATTCATTGATTGAACTTCTCTTGTAAATAGTAAAGTTAATGAGGTACCTTATTTATACTAGTTAATGAAAAGGATTTGAATGGTATCTATTGATGATATGTTATGGTTAATGATGTTGCTTCTAACATTCTGATTTAGAGATATATGTCTTGAATCCGATAGGTACTGTAGCCATTGAACATTAGAGGGCATCGATTTGGACCGAGAGGTACTCAAGATTTGATATCTTAATGAGTGACTTCCCAGGGTTTAGGTACCTTGAGGAGTCACTTCTAGGATATCATATCTTGAGGAGCTTCTTAGTGCATCAAAATACCTGAATGCAGTTTGAGATGGTGGATCGTAGTCTCGTTCTGAATTAGTTGGCATAGCTTAACTTTATGTATGTTTAAATACATTTATCATTATTGCTATTTTCTCTTGAAATGCAATATTGTACTCTCTCTTGCAATGGATAATGTAAGTGATTATTATTGTATATGTTAGTTAATTAAATGGTGTTTTATATTACTATATAGATGACATGATATGAATAATTCATATTGGTTAATCTTTAAATGAGATAGAATAAATGATATTCATATTTCTAGTTGGATTTGTATAATGTGATGAATTATATTTATGGCTAGTTTGATTTATGGGATTATAGTAGCGTAGTCATGGACCTTAGAGGACTTAGGTTAGAATACTAGTTATTGTTTCATTTGTAATCTTTAATATGTTTACACTTGAAAAAAAAAATTCCATTTTTAGGTGTTATAGTGTGTTGTCCTTTAGGGTTTCATGGTAGGGTGTTACAAAAGAAGATTCAAAATTGGAAGCTAGATTATATCTTAAAACAAATATGGATTTTATTGGATAAGTTGGAAGATTATCAAATCAATCATGTCTATAGGGAGGGAAATAATATAGCAGATTGTCTAGAAAATTTGGAATGTGAGCAAAAAGAAGAACTAGTCATTTATGAATCCAATTCTACAAACCTTCAAGAGAATTTAAAATTTATATTAGAAAATGAAGGAGGGGAATAGGTTCTACCAAGGCTCTGCTTGATATTCCACCTTGGAAATGTTGTAAGTATGGATGTGTTTGGTGGTGTTTTCATTAATGTTGTCATTGATGTCAACATATTTTAATATGATTGCAGATGGTACTTGTATAGTTGAGATACTGTAGAAGTGCTTAGAGTACATGGAACTATATTTATGAAGTTATAATTTTGTTTTTGCCAAGTTCTTTTGAGAAAATTTGAGAAATAATGAAGTGTTGAGTGTGTGTTCTAAATGTGCTCTGGTATTATTTTCTGTATTTCATCTATGTTGATCCTATGCTTGTGTGGATCTATGGTATTGTTCATGAGCTTCAATGGATAATATATATTGAGTTTTAGCTTTTGGATTGATGGAGAATGAAAAATGTGTTCATCGGTGTGTGAACTGGTTTGACATAACTCTTTGTTTGTGGACTGGGAGAAATATTTTGGCTTTGTAGTCTTCTGGTGTCATATTTTAGATCTTGTGAATCTGGGAGATGATTCATACTGATGTTTTCTGTGTTCTAACAATCGTGCTTGTGATTGGGCACTCTGGAAGACTTGCTCCAGAGCTCTTGTGTGTTGCTGGTTGGTCTGGTTGGACTGTTGAATAATATTCTATGTATGAAGATTGTTGCAGTTGTGGATGTACCTAAACGTTTCTTAGAGATGGTAAAAATATTGGTGAAGCATGTTGAGTGATCCACGTGTGATCATCTTTCTAGAGATGCACATAATTCAAAGTTCATTGGTGTTTTCATTAGGTGTGGTCGACCTGGTGTCTACACGTTACATAAAGATTTTGCATCGAATTAAGGAAGTGTGTGATTGACCCAAGATGTTGTTTGGGTCCTAATTAAATGTGCAATTGGTCCTCTCTCATTCTTATCCACGGTGGGAATGTGGAGTAGCCGAGCTAATTTGAATTTGTAAATTGAAGAATGTTTAACCAACCTTGGAGAAAACTTATAGGGTTGAAGATGGTATAAAAGCAAGTTAAGATGTTGCGAATTGGTGGTCAAGCAAGTTAAGTATACAAACAAGTGCGAAAAATAGAGTGTGTAAGAGAAAATCAAGGCAATAATACTTTAATGTGTTAGATTCATGTTAGCAGTGAGATGATGGTGTTTGTAATATTCTGATCATGCTATGAATGTGTGAAACCTTTGTGGTGGATCTTTATTTTTCTATAGGCAGTGAGCCTCCTTTTGGACAATGAGTCCTAGTATTGGCATTGGGCCTTTGTATCTGGGTAGTGAGCCCTCTAGCAGTGAGCCTTTGTATCCAGTATTGAATTATTACTATATTGTGAGCTAATCCTCTGTGTGGTTTTTCCCTTATTGGGTTTTCCACGTAAATCTGGTGTCTCTAGTGTTTGCTTTCTATTATTTTCATTTCATGTTTACACTTAATAACATACCAAGTTAAATTGGAATTGATTAAGGTTAGAAGTAAAGTGATTTGATACAACCGATTCAACCCCCTCTCAATTGTCTTGTGCATTTAAACAATTGGTATCAGAGCTCTGGTTCCTTGATGAAAATATTGACCACTTGAGGTAGATTAGATGGTGCACAAGTTGCAAATCCCTATTTTGATGGAGCTGATTATAGTGATTGGAAAGAATAGATGAGACATTATCTAGTTTCTCTTGGTTTGAAAACCTAGAAATCTTTGGAGGTAAAGTATGTTGCACCATCCGCTAGTCCTTCCTCTAGAGATGAGATTGCAGAATATGAGGAGAATGAAAAGGAAAGGTATGCTATCTTTAGTGCTCTATCTAAAACTGAAAGGACAACGGTTATTTCTTTAGGAACTGCTTATGAAGTATGGGAAAATTGAAAGACATTTATGAAGGAAATGATAGAGTAAAATTATCAAGGAAGCTAATAGCTAAGAGAAAGTTTGAGAACTTGAGAATGGAAGAGGTCGAAGATATTGCAAGCTATTATCAGAGAGTTTAACTTGTAGCAAATGGGATCAAGAATCAAGGTGGTACCATGTTAGATGAAGATATAATTGAGAAGATATTGATGACCCTACCAGATAACTACAATGAAAAGGTCTCTTCTATTGAAGAATCATATGATCCAAATAAATTTACTAAGGAGCACCTATTTGGTATCTTGACTACATTCAAGATGAGAAAATTTTCAAGAGTTAAGGAGAAAACTGAAACAACCTTTAAAGAAATGTAGATAGGAGATGATGATGATGATGATTCAGAAGAGTTGGAAGAAAACTTCACAAGGAAATTAAAGAAAGGTATTGGTAAATACAAAGGTATGATTCCCTTTAAGTGTTTCAGTTGTGGAAATATTGGTCATTATGCCTCAAGATGGCCTAATAGAGCTACACACAAGAAGAATCAAGACAATAATAATAATAACTTCAGAGACAAAAAGGATAGGAAGTTCAAGAAATTATATTATGTTAAAGAATATGTAGGAATTTTTGATAATGAGTCTGACTTTGAAGAGGATAAAGATGAATGTTTATTTATATGCCTAGAAAGTAAAGTTGTATCTACTAACCATGGAAGATGCACAAAGTAATCTGGTCTGCAGAGCAAGAAGGATGATATGGAAGGTACTTTGGTAAATTATTTTCATGCTAGACAAGATGAAGAATTTTGGGTAATTGATAGTGGGTTTTCAAATCATATGACTAGAGATAAGAGTAAGTTCACTAAACTTGAAAAGTATGATGGAGGAATAGTTATGTTTGGAGATGATTCTAGTGCTAGGATTGTTGGTAAAGGAACAATTAGTTTTGATGGAAAACATAGTATTGACAATGTCTATTATGTTAAGGGTTTAAGGAATAATCTTTTAAGTGTTGGAAAAATGTGTAGCAAAGGATTCAAGATTGTGTTTCAAGATAACACCTATGAGATCAAAAAAGGATCCAAAACTATGACAACATTAGGAAGAAGAACTCATGGAAACATCTATCAACTTAAGAGTGGTGATGGTTAGTGTTTTGTTTAACAAATTAATGAAAATTGGCTATGGCATCGGAGGATGGGACATGTGAATTTTGACAATATGATTAGGATCAGTTCTAAGGAAGTTGTCAAAGATCTACCTAGAATAAAAAATCCTTCAAATTCAATTTTCAGAAGTTTTTAGTTGGGAAAACAAACTAGAAGCGGTTTTAAAGGAAAGGAACAATCATCTATCGAGATGCTGGAGTTGATTCATACAGACCTCTATGGTCCTACAAGAACAAGAAGCCTTAATGGTGATAAGTATTTTATGCTCTTGATTGATGATTACACTAGGATGAAATGGGTTACTTTTCTTAGAGAGAAAGCTCAAGCTCTTGATAGATTCAAGGTATTCAAGGAAAGAGTAGAGAATGAGGTAAACCTAAGAATTAAATGTTTAAGGTTTGATAGAGGTGAAGAATTCACTTCTGGTGAGTTTAATGTATTTTGTGAAGAACATGGCATGAAGAGACATTATTATGCCCCTAGAACCCCTTAGCAAAATGGAGTTGTGGAAAGGAAGAACCAAACTATTCGAGAGGTTGCCAAAACTATGATGAAAGAAGAAAATGTTCCCGATGTGTACTAGAGAGAAGCAATCGATACTGCTATTTATATTCTTAACAAAGTTCAGATCAAAGGTAACAACACTAAGACTCATTATGAGTTATGGAATGGTAAGACCCCTACTATTAAATACTTTAAAGTATTTGGAAGTAGATGTTACATTAAAAGAGATGATGAGAATCTTGGAAAGTTTGATGCTAGATGTGATGAAGAAATATTTCTTGGATATTCAAATAACAACAAGGCATAGATTCTTTAATAAAATATTGAGGAAAATAGTTGAAAGTGCTAATGTAAAAGTTGATGAAGCTATGTATAGACCAGTAGAAATAAGTGAATTTGAACCAGACGATCCTATCTATGGGAAAGTACAAGAAGAAGAAAAAGAAGACAAAGAACAAAGTGAGGAAGAGGAGATTTTGAAACCTACACCTAAGACTCCTAAATATGTACAGAGAAATCATCCGGAGGAACAGATAATTGCAGACATAAGAGAAGGTGTAAAGACAAGAAGAAAAATGGTTGAAGTAAACTTGTGTTTACTTTCTAAGATAGAACCTAAGACTATGAGTGAAGTATGTAATGATGAGAGTTGGATTAGAGCAATGAAAGAGGAACTGGAGCAAATAGAGAAGAATGAGACATGGGAACTAGTTCCTAGATCTGTAAACAAGAATGTAATTGGTTCGAAATGGGTATTTATAAATAAGTTGAATGAAGATGGTGAAGTAGTAAGGAATAAATAAAGACTTGTATGCAAAGTTTATTTACAGGTTGAAGGAATAGATTTTGAAGAGACATTTTCACTAGTAGCAAGAATGGAGGCCATTCAGATGTTCTTGGCATTTTCAACTCATAAAGACTTCAAAGTGTACCAAATGGATGTCAAGTCTACATTTCTGAATGGAAAAT
Organism: Sequoiadendron giganteum; assembly: GCA_007115665.2. Taxonomy (NCBI): domain Eukaryota; kingdom Viridiplantae; phylum Streptophyta; class Pinopsida; order Cupressales; family Cupressaceae; genus Sequoiadendron; species Sequoiadendron giganteum. Next base: position 490,542,633 of record CM021102.1, on the reverse strand, counting down.
TGGAAGAAGTATATGATCCGGTGGATATTTTCAGTGAAATTGAAGTGTCTCATTTCTCTCTAGAATCAGCACCATCAGAAAGAGCTCGACATCCTGATTCCAACGCAACTTGAACGGAGCGAAAAGGAGTCCGTTTGTACAAATTATGGCCAGTCAAACCTTGGGTCAAACTGGGATCAGAGGGCATCCAGGAAGCGGAAAAAATGATGTCGTCAAAAGTTGTCGAAGTTGGCGTCATCGCAAAGAGCTCATCAAGATGATTCTGATGGTGTTCGTTTCGTCGAAATCCGACATCGTATGCTCAAGATACAGCTGGTCAAAGTTTCAGGTTGACTTGGTGGACTTGAAGGTACAGTGATGACGTCATCATCCGTACAGATGACGTCAACATGCGGTACGAAATCCGAAATAGACCAATTGGAAGTTGACATGTGGCACTCCGTACGGTTCGTACATGTCGACGTGGCACGATGATGTGGCAGGTGACGTTAGCAAGGTTAGCGAATCATGCATTGACACGTGTCATTCATATCCAGTCAGCATAAACGTGGCATGTCCAATCAGCATCATAGTCAGCGTTGTCGGTGAATTACATCCCACCATGTGGCACCCTCCTGGTGCGGCACGTGGCGGTGCTAGTTGTTTTTGTTAGAAAAAGATTTGACCGGCCCGCATGGGACTCGAACTCCCAACCACCCACGAGCGAAATCACCGGGCAACCATTCCACCAAACCGTCGGCCGTTATCCAAGTGTAGTGGCCGTTTGATTTTGTTGTTAAAATAAATGGAAAATGGCTATTAAAATCCAGCGGCGGGGGTTGAACCCCCAACCGCCGGCTTCACAAAATAGAAAGCCACCGCTAAGCCATCAAATGGCTTATGAATATGTAGCGGCGTCAGATTATTTTGTTAAGTGTTAGTTAACCGAATGCCCTTATTTTAAATTAATCCCTCCAAAATTTCAACAAATAATCCTTTTAAGGATTAACCAAAAACCTTCCAAAACAGAATAAGCCCGGGAGTTAAAAAAATAAAGGGCCTTAAATTAAATCAAAAATATTAGGGGATTTTAATAAGGATTTTATGAGAGATTTACAAAGATTTTTATGTATTTTGGAGAGATAAGGAATATTTTGTAAATCATATGGTTTTATACCATATTGGGATATTTTTTTGTATAAAAGGGATGTAAGGGTGAGAGTTAAATGAAGTTTTTTTTTCAGGTGATGAAGTCTTGAAGCTGAGGTGACGAAAGAGAGGTCTTGTGGAGATTATTTTTGAGTCATTCTTGCACGTTAGAGTGTCGTTACGCTGCCGAAGTGCTTGAAGAATGGTTTTGGTGCAATTGTAATTGATTTGGAGATTAATCGGATCGGTCACTCTATTGGAGCAGACCCGGAGACGTAGTCACGTTTGTGACGAACTCCATAATCAAACGCTGTTTGCATTTCTCTTCTTCTCTTCCACCTTCTCTCAGTTTGTTAATTCCTTCATTTTGTTATTTCCTTAAGTTAATTTTGATTTAATTAACTTGGAATAATCATTGTAAAAATTAAGCATTCAAAACGCAATTTAGTCTAGATCCTATACAGATCAGTATATATGGAGCAACCAGAAGGATTTCAAATGTCAGACAAACCAGCCATGGTCTGCAAGTTGAAAAAGACACTATATGGACTTAAACAAGCTCCCAAAGCCTAGTATGCAAGGTTGGATAGATACTTGACATAGCAAGGATTTAGCAAAGGGTTGCAGATAGCAATCTTTACTTCAAAGTTGAGAAAAATAAAATGTTGATAGTTGTGGTATATGTTGATGACATTATCGTTGGTGGAAATGAAGGTATGTGTAAGAAATTTGTAGAAGAGATGAAAAAAGAGTTTAAAATGTCTATGATTAGCGAGTTGAATTTCTTCCTTGGACTTCAAGTAAATCAAAATGGTAAGGGGATATTCATTTCACAATCTAAGTATGTTAAGGAATTGTGGAAGAAGTTTGGAATGGATGACTCCAAACCAGTCTGCACCCCTATGGTAACTGGATATAAGCTAAGGAAGGATGATGAATCTTCTAAAGTTGATCAGAGCATGTATAGATCTATGATTGGTGGACTGTTGTATCTTACTGCTACTAGACTAGATATAATGCATGCAACCTATTTACTTGCAAGATTTCAAGAAAAACCTAAGGAAGCACATGTTACAACTGTGAAGATGATATTCAGATATCTTAAGGGAACTTCAGATTATGGGTTATGGTATCCAAAGGATAATGATTTCACATTTAATGTCTACATTGATGTAGATTAGTTTGGTTGTGTAGATGACTAGAAGAGTACAAGTGGCAGCGCATTCTTCTTTGGAGGAAGATTGGTTTCATGGTTGAGTAAGAAACAAGATTCAATTTATTTATCCACTGCAAAAGCTAAGTATATTGAAGCAACATCCTACTATACATAGGTACTTTGGATGAAGCAAACCTTGAAGGACATAGGTGTGATGCGTGATGAGCCTATCTCTATCTTTTGTGACAAAACAAGTGCTATAAAAAATTCAAACAATCTAGTGATGCATTCTAGGACAAAACATGTATCTATCAGGTATCACTTCTTGAGGGACAAGGTATTGTAGAATGAAGTTAGACTTGAATATGTACCTACCAAGGAAAACATTGCTGAAATATTCACTAAGGCCCTTCTGAAGGATACTTTTGAGTATCTTTGGGGGAAGTTAGGGGTTACTGCCCCTCCTTCCTTGAACTAAGTGCACATGAAGGTGCATCAATCTAGTGGATTCAATAATTATTTTGATCTAGACTGATGATTGAGGTCTACTCCTCAGGGGATTAGAGAAGTGCAATGTTACAATATGTGATGTGGGTACATTCCTAAGGGGGAGTGATCAGAGCTTTATATGGCAAGATTTTTCATGCAAAAAATTCCTTTTCTATTGATGTCAAAGGGGGAGAGAAAGTCACATGAAAAAGTGAAAAGGAAATGCTTGTGTAGGTTGTCTAATCTAAAAAGAAAGGAAAGAAGAAGCAAGAGAATGTGTATACTGTCTTTGACGGTTTTTCACATCATGTGTTGCCATCAATGACAAAGGGGGAGATTGTTTCAAGTATGGATGTGTTTGGTGGTGTTTTCATTAACGTTGTCATTGATTTCAACACAATTCAGTATGATTGCAGATGGTACTTGTATAGTTGAGATACTGTAGAAGCAAGTAGAGTACATGGAGCTATATTTATGAAGTTGTAATTGTGTTTTTTCCAAGTTCTTTTGAGAAAAATTGAGAAATAATGAAGGTGATGTTGAGTGTGTGTTCTGAATGTGCTCTGGTATTGTGCTCTACATTTCATCTATGTTGATCCTATGCCTATGCAGATCTATGGTATTGTTCATGAGCTTCAATGGATAATATATCCTGAGTTTTAGGTTTTGGATTGAAAAAGAATGAAAAAATTGTTCACTGGTGTGTGAATTGGTTTGACAGAACTATTTGTTTATGGACTGGGAGAAATATTTTGGCTCCACAGTCTTCTGGTGTCATGTTTTAGATCTTGTGGATCTAGGAGATGATTCATACTGATGTTTTCTATGTTCTGACAATTGTGCTTGTGATTGGGTGCTCTGGAAGACTTTCTCTAGAGCTCTTGCATGTTGCTGGTTGGTCCGGTTGGACTGTTGAAGAATATTCTATGTATGAAGATTGTTGTAGTTGCTGCAAATGTACTGAAGGTTTCTTAGAGATGGTAAAATGACTAGTGAAGTGTGTTGAATGATCCACATGTGATCATCTTGATAGAGATGCACATACTTCAAAGTTCATTGGTGTTTTCATTAGGTTTGGTCGACCTAGTGTCTACATGTTACATCAAGATTTTGCATCGAATTAAGGAAGTGTGTGATTGATACAAGATGTTGTTTGCATCCTAATTAAATGTGTAATTGGTCCTCTCTCATTCTTATCCACCGTAGGAATGTGGAGTAGCTAACCTAATTTGAATTTGTAAATTAAAGAATGTTTAACCGACCTTGGAGAAAGCTTCTAGGGTTGAAGATGGTATAAAAGAAAGTTAAGATGTTGCAAATTGGTGGTCAAGCAAGTGAAGTGTTCGAACAAGTGTGAAAAGTAGAGTGTGTAAGATAAAATCAAGGCAGTAGTACTTTAATGTGTTAAATGCCTGAAAGTAGTGAGCTGATGGTGTCTACAATCTTTTGATCAAGCTGCGAATGTGTGGAACCTTTTGTTGGCAAAACAAGGATAGACAACTGAGAGGGGGGGAAAATTAGTTGTTACCAAAATTAAAATTATACATTTTTTATCAGCCTTCGATCTTAGATCTGATAAATAGTAGTGCAAGCATAAATTAATAACACATCAAAGACACATGAACACCAAGATTTTATACGTGGAAACCCTGTTAGGGGAAAAACCATAGTGGATGTTAGTCCACAAGATTATACCTTAATAGAAGTATAATGAAAAATAAAAGGGAATGCACTTGCATTTAGGTGCACTGCTCAAAGGGAAGAATCACTACTTTACATAAAATAATCAGATTAAATCCATCTGATGAAGTTGAACTAATAAAATAGCTTCTATAAAAGCCTGACTATAGTTCTAGTTAGGCGCACAAAAACTTCTACAAACTATTCCACACTTTGCTCAATCTCCGCCACACTCTGCTCTAAATGATCTGACCTTTATTCTCATATGTACATTAGTTTTACACACTAAGCATTGCCTCTAAATGAGGAAAACAAACACTTATATATATCCGCTATACGAATTTACATCCACTTTTCAGTCGGCCTCAAATAAAGAATAAATTACAACTGTCGACCTCAATACATGAATAAATTTCAATGCACACCAACATAAGTCAGTCACAACATAGTGAGGACCCAAACAAGCACCTCCAAACATGCCAAACAATAAAATATTAATCTTCATGGATCTACAACACGCTAACATCATCATGTCGGCCAAGAACATGAAAAATTGAGCACACATCGGAAAAATCTCTAATCACGAACACTTCGATCAATGAAAATGTACAAAAAGGATAGAAAATGATCTAGACTCATCCATGAATGTCATAGGTACATGTGCAAAACATGAAATTACCAAAATTTCATCCGCTTCACCCAAGAACACCATGTAAAAAAACTGAATAAATGTAGGAACACAAATCTTCATAACTTCCACAAATCTTGATGCGAACCTCTAAAACTTTTGGAAAACATAATAGAAAGCTTCAGCAAAAAACCCTTTGAAGTGCACCTTCAGATCTTCAACGTACATGACTTTCCAACATTCTAACCTTCTCAGCTTCATTGGTTGCCAGTAATATTATTTTTACAATTTTCTTAATATCCTTGACATATACAGCTTTAAGCATCATCAATGCTAATAGCATTGACATCAATGACAACCACATATCAGATACACAACCACAACATCCAACAATCTCCCCCTTTGGAATTTATGGAAACACATGCTGTGAAAAATAATACTATCAACCCAACTAACTCTTCTCCAACAATCTCTCCCTGAGATTGTGCACTCTTCATTGCTCTTCTCTCCCACATTTTTCACATTGTTTCTCTCCTCCTTTGACATCAATGGAAAAGGTACACATGCTCTGACCACAAATTTGAATCATCTGACTAATCCCCTTGAGTAGTAGCCATCACAACATCAATCCAGAATAGGATATGGCTATGAATTCATGGACTGATGCAAAGACCTGCATCTTAGTTCTGATCAGGAGGGGAAATCACCCCTAACTTGCCTATGAGGTACTCAAAAGTATCCTTAGGCAACAAATTGGTAAAGATATCTGCAATTTTCTCTTTGGTAGGTCTGTACTCCAATCTAACTTCTTTGTCACTCACTTTATCTCTCAAAAAGTGATACTTGATGGATATATGCTTTGTCTTTGAATGCAACACTGGATTCTTGTAAATATTAATGGCACTTGAATTGTCACAAAATATGACAATGGGTTCTTCATACTCAATTCTGACATCTCTCAAAATTTGCTTCATCCACAATACTTGTGTACAACTATTTACAATAACAATATATTCTTCCTCAACAATAGACAATGAAACTAAGTTATGCTTTTTCCTTAGCCAAGATACCAACTTCTCCCTAGGAAGAATGCACCACCACTAGTACTCTTCTTGTCATCCACATCTCCTGCCTAATCAACATTAGTGAAAGCACTTAGAATAAGATCATCATCCTTAGGATACCAAATACCAAGATCAATTGTCCCTTTCAGGTATCTGAAAATTATTTTCATAGCAATCACATGAGACTCTTTAGGATCAGCTTGAAATATAGAAACCATGCATACAACATTCATTATATCTGGCCTGGTCTGAGTCAAATAGAGTAATCCACTAATCATTGACCTGTATCTTGTCTGATTTTCTTTAGGAGAATCATCATTTTGTGTAAGTTTGCATCTGATTATCATAGGTGTACCAACTGGCTTTGAATCTTCAATGCAAAACTTTTTCAGTAACTCTTTCACATACTTAGACTGAGATATGAAAATTCCATCATCTAACTAAGTGATTTGCAACCCTAAAAAGAATTTCAGCTCTCCTATCATTGACATTTCAAATTCACTTTTCATTTCATCAGCAAAATTCATACACAAATCATCATCACCTTCAAAACTAATATCATCAACAAAAAGACTTCAATGATCAATTCTTCGTTCTGATCCAACTTGAAATATAGATTGTTGTCAACAGTACCTTTATTGAATCCAAGTTTCAACAAGTATTTATCCAATCTAGCATACCAAGCTCTAGGAGCTTTCTTAAGTCCAGATAGAGCTTTCTTCAGTCGACATACCATATTTTTTTCTTCAATCAGTTGAAATTCATCCAGTTGTTCAACATAGACTTCTTCTTCTAGCTCACCATTCAGAAATGTTGACTTTACATCCATCTGATATACTTTATAATTCTTGAAAGTAGCATAAGCAAGAAATAATCTTACAACTTCAATTCTAGCAATAAGGGAAAAAGTTCTTCAAAATCAATACCTTCCATTTGTGAGTACCCTTTGCAAACCAGTCTTGCTTTGTTTCTGACCACTTCACCTTGGTCATTCAGCTTATTCTAGAACACCCACTTGGTTCCAATCATATTTTTTTTCTAAGGTCTTGGAACAAGATCCCATGTATCATTCTTCTCTATCTGCATTATTTCATCTTTCATGGCTTCCATCCAATGTTCATCTTTGCATGCTTCATTGATATTGCTAGGCTCAGCTTTGGAAATTCTTCCAAAATTCTTCTTCTAGTTTGCACAACTTTGCTCTTGTCTCCTATGATCTAACTGTCAGAGTGATTTTGCCTTACATATTTGGAAGTTTTAAGATTTTCTCTAACTTCTTGTTCTTGTGTTCTTTCTTCTGCACTTCTGCTAGTCTCTGCCTCTTGATTCCCTTGGTTCACCAGAACAATTTGAAGTTGATTATGTGTTTGAACATCATTGTTAGTGTTATCATCTGAATCATATCCACTATATCTGGATGGTCTAACAATATTTTCATCAACTTTGACATTTGCACTTTCAACCATTCTCTTTAATCTCTTATTAAAGCATTGGTAAGCTTTACTTTTAGTAGAGTAACCCAAAAATATTCCTTCATCACTTCTAGCATCAAACTTGCCTATATCATCATCTCTCTTGATATAACATTTGCTTCCAATTTTTTAGAAATACTTGACAGTAGGCTTATAGCCAAACCATAGCTCAAAAGGTGTCTTACCAAAATTACTATTGACTTACACCCTATTAATGGTATACACAATAGTACATACAACTTCTCTCTAGTAGAAATGTGAAACATTTACTTCTAGCATCATGGTTCTAGCAGTGTCTAGAATATTTTTGTTCTTTCTTTCAACAACTCCATTTTGTTTAGGGGTCCGGGGAGCAGATAACTATCTTTGGACTCCATGCTCTTCACTTAAAGAATTGAATTTTGGGGAAGTGAATTCACCACCTCTGTTTGATCTTAGACATTTGATCTTCTGACCTATCTAATTCTCTGCCATAGCTTTGAAGCTTTTGAACTTTTCTAATGCTTCATGTTTTTATCTTAAGAAAGCAACCCATATCATTCTAGAATAATCATCAATGAGCAACATAAAATACCTTTCACCTTGTAGAATTTTGATTATGGATGGACCACATAGATCAATATGTATCAAATCGAGCACTCCATTAGAGCTATACTATATTCTCTAAAAATAATTTCTTGTCTGCTTTCCCATCTGACATTCCTTGCACATAGTGTCAGTAGGCTTTACTAGCTTAGGAAGATCTTTGATTGATTGAGTAGTGCTTATCTTGACAATGTTATCAAAGTTCACATGAAACAACCTCCTATGCCATAACCAACTTACATCAATCTGAGCAATTAAACAAATTTCACGAGCAACACTCAAATGAAAGATATTACCTTTTGTCTTTGTACCTGAAACAATCATATTTCCAGAACTTCCCCTTATTCTGAACTTACCATCCTTGAATTGAAGATTGTAACCCTTGTTTACCATCTATCCAACACTCAAAAATTTATTCTTTAAGTCTTCTACATAAAGAACATCATTAGTATTATGCTTACCACCAAAAGAAATAGTGCCTTTGCCACGAATCACACCAAAAGTGTTGTCTCCAAATCTTACAACACCACCATCATAGTCTTCCAAGATTATAAACTTGTTTTTGTCACCAGTCATATGATGTGAGCATTTGCTGTCAATTACCCACTCATCCTTTTCTTCAATTTTGTTGCAAAATCTTTCTCAACATTCACATTGCTAGTAGATTCAGTTGACACTTGACCTTTTTCTTTGATAGCAATAAATACCCATTCATCTTCATTTCCAGTTTCTTTATCAGATTCTTCATCAGTTACACCTTCTTCAGCATAATAACATTTTCTTTGAAATATAGTCTTCTTAGGTTTGTACTTAGAAACGCTTTCAGGACGTCTAGATGCAAAATGACATATTTTACTGCAAGAAAAACATTTAATAGGTAACTTTCCTTTGTACTTACCATGACCTTTGGCTTCTCTTTTCACAATTAATGCTTCCAGTTCTCTTTCTTCATCTTCAATATTTTTCATCTCATCTTCATATTTGAATGTCCTTTTGGAACTCTCACCCAGATTGTATCTCTGTTGGATTTTTCTTGATACTGTAGCTTTGAATATAGATTCAGTCTTAGGAGAAGATTCACCAAATTCACTTAACTCAAAGGCAACAAGTTTTCCAATTAGCATGTCTCTTGTAATATTTGTCACTGGCCCGAGTTCATCAATAGCATGAGGTCTTGTTTTGTAGGAGGGAGGCACATATCTAAGTATATTAGCCACAAATTCTTCATCATCCAAGGTTCCACCGAAACATCTAATGTTCATCACCAATTCATTTATCTTTTGAGAAAAAGAGAGGATATTATCATCTTCACTCATCTTCAAGTCTTCCCACTTGCCTTTTATAATTTGTAGCTTAGCACTCTTCACTAGCGCATCTTCTTCACACACTGTTTCCAACTTTTTCTAGATCTGGTATGCAGTCTTCAATCCTAACACATTTATCATCTTTGAATTTGTTGAAGCACTCAACAATGCTTCAATAGCCTTGATATTAGCTTCTGCTTGCTTGATCTCATTTTCAGAGGATGAACCATTCTGAGGAATATTATATGCACTTTGTGTCATCTTCCGGAAAGGTTCTCCAATGCACTTCAAATGGCACTCCATTTTGACTTTCCATAAAGAGTAGTTTGTACCATCGAATGTAGGACTATCCTTCTTGTATGACGCCATCTCAGATCACCTCAACCTGTCAAGATTCTTTAGAGGAACTAGCTCTGATACCAACTATTGGAAAAACAAGGATAGACAACTGAAAGGGAGGGTGAATCAATTGTTACAAAAATCAAACTTATACAACATTAATCAACCTTAGATCTTAGATATGATAAATAACAGTGCACGCATAAATTAATAACATATTAGAGACACATGAACACCAAGATTTTATATGTGGAAACCTTGTTAGGGGAAAAATCACGATGGATGTTAGTCCACAAGATTATACCTTGCTAGAAGTATAATGAAAAATAAAAGGGAATGCACTTGCATTCAGGTGCACTACCTAGAGCACATTTCTCAAAGGGAAGGCTCAATGCCTTACACAAAATAATCAGATTAAATCCATCTAATGAAGTTGAACTAATAAAATAGCTTCTATAAAAGCCTGATTACAATTCTAGTTAGGCGGACAAAAATTCTACAAAATCTTCCACACTCTGATCTGAATGATCTGACCTTTATTTACACATGTACATCAGTTGTACACATTGAGAATTTCCTTTAAATGAGGAAAACAAACACTTATATATATCCGCTATACGGATTTACATCCACTATTCAGTCAGCCACAAATAAAGAATAAATTACAACTGTCGGCCTCAATACATGAATAAATCTCAATGCGCACCAACACAAGTCAGTCACAACATAGTGAGGACCCAAACAAGCACCTCAAAACATGCCAAACAATAAAATATTAATCTTCATGGATCCACAACACACTAACATCATCATGTTGGCCAAGAACATGAAAAATCGAGCACACATCGGAAAAATATCTGATCACAAACACTCTGATCAATGCAAACATACAAAAAGGATAGAGCATGATCTAGACTCATCCATGAATGTCATAGGTACATGTGTAGCACATGAAATTAATAGAATTTCATCCGCTTCACCCAAGAACACCATCTACATAAACTAAATAAATATAGGAACATAAATCTTCATAACTTCCACAAATCTTGATGCGAAGCTTTGAAACTTTCAGACAACATACTAGAAAGCTTCAACAACAAACCCTTTGAAGCGCACCTTCAGATCTTCAACGTACATGATTTTCCAACATTATGACCTTCTCAGCTTCACTAGCTACTAGTAATATTATTTTAACAATTTTCTTAATATCCTCGACATATACAACCTTAAGCATCATCAATGATAATAGTGTTGACATCAATGAAAACCACATATTAGCAACACAACCACAACATCCAACACCTTTGTGGTGGATCTTTATTTATCTTTATTTTTTTGTAGGCAGTGAGCCTCCTTCTAGACAGTAAGTCCTATTGTTGGCAATGAGCCTTTGTATTTGGGCAGTGATCCCTCTGGCAGTGAGCCTTTGTATCTGGTATTGCATTATTACTATTTTAAGAGCTAATCCTCACTGTGGTTTTTCCCTCATTGGGTTTTCCACGTAAATCTGGTGTCTCTGGTGTTTTCTTTATGTTATTTGCATTTCATGTTTACACTTAATAACAAACTGAGTTAAAGTGGAATTGATTAAGTTTAGAATTAAAGTGATTCGATTAAACTGATTCACCACCCCTCTTAGTTGTCTTGTGCATTTCAATAGGAAATGCCCCCACAATTCTGCCAGATATCACTTGGAAGCATTTTCACTTTCTTTGGAATGGCAGGGAAAGGCAAAATATATATCTTCTATAAATTGACTTATAAAGGAAGCACAATATGTGATAAGAGCAATATGAAGAACATGATGGTGGAGGCATACATCACAGATCAAATTTACTAATGTAGCACCTCCTCACAATTCCTCTAGACATCACCTGGAAGTTCTTTCACCTTCTATGGAATGGCGGTGGAAAATGTCACACATCAAATGGTAATCAATTTGTGGCATGTGTTAATATATTCAAAATATGTGATAAGGGCAGTAGGAAGGACATGGTATAGATCATATTTAAAGGATAGATCATATCTATTGTCATTTTTCCAATAGATAATTATTCAAAAAAGGCTCTAGATGGAGAAGGCATAACCAACAAATCAAATGTAATAATATAATGCCTCCCCACAATTTCGCTAGTCTTCACCTAGAATTATTTTCACTTCCTATAGAATGATGGCGGAAAATGCCACACATCAAATTGTAATCAATTTTTGGTACTAACTTTGTTTTCTTGTAGGATCATTAATCGTTCAAGTTTAGAGGCTCATTTTTTAATGTTGTTAATTCACATTTCAAAGTAGTTGAAGCTATCAATAAATGTGCCAAATCCTAATGTGCTTTGTATGGCAGAGGTATATGTCACATATCAAATGACATTAATATAGTGCCTAAGATACCTTCCCGCAATTCCACTAGGCTTCTCTTCGAAGTCCTATCAACTACTGCGGAATGGCGGTGGTATACATCACACAACAAATTGTATTCATCTTCTCTAGAGTTGACTTGTATTTCTATAGGATCATTAATTGATTGAGGCTAGAGTCTTATTTATTACTATTGCCAAATCACACTTTAAAGGATCTCAAATCAATAAACAAATGTGCCAAATATTCACTCACAAGTTGCGATAAGATATAAATAATTTAGAAGATGTCAATTAATAGTTTTTCATTGGTTAAAAAGTTAGGTTGTGTTATTAAAAAGGGCTTAGTAAACACTTTCTCACTTAGTGTTCTCCAGTGTAGTTTGTTCACCAACTCATATATCACAAAGGTGGTATATTAGGGTGGTGCATTCTCTTTGTCTCCAAGATTCAAATTAGTTGCTACTCCTCTAGCTTCCAGATTATGGATTATCAACCAAAGAATCTCAGGGTTCCATTTCATGTACATAATTGGCAACAACCTTTCAATGGGTACCTGTCAAATACAAAATTGGGTAAAGTCTTTAATGTCTACTGCCCAAGTGTGGTAGAATGCATTCAAATATTCAAATCATTCTTGGTGAAGATATATATCGACCCCAAGCTCCATGTATCATTTTACCATCCCAAGTACTATCATTTTTTGTGTCTAATGTCATGGATCTTGTGCAATTTTTTGAGTATATTGAGGTGATAGTGGATGAAGTGGTTCATGGCCAATTTCTAGGTGTTAATGGTTTTTTATGCAATGTACAAAAGTATGAATTCAATAAGGGTTGGGTTGGGTTGGTGGTTTGTTTCCAAGATGCTACTTGAAGCACAAGAGAGTGTTTGTGGCTCTTTATGATGAAATTAAGAAATCTTTGCAAATGAACTATGCACAAAACCTATACAGGGTTTTGGATATACATTTTGAAGAAATTAGAAATCAATTGGTATAGGGAATAAAGGGCAAGTATTTTTCCATTTCATTTCTCCATTCTCATCACAGACATCACAATGTGAATGCTCCTCCTCGGCTACTGGTTTTAGGCCATGTAAATGACGAGGATGATTCATTCCAAGAAGGTCATGATGAGAATTCTATGGAAAATGGAGATATGGTTTGAAAATCTATATTAATTTGCTAGAATTTTGTTGAAGATGCTTATAGTTAATTATAATTTTGTAAATATCTACCAATTTCCTGTATAAGTCATTCTGATAAGATTTTCATATGAGCCATTTTTCTTTGGTCTTGGAAATTTTCGTAATCAATAGGCAACAACCTTCCTACTCTGGTAGTATTGTAATATTTTATCTATATAATATAATTTATAGGTGAAATACATTATCCTAAAAAATATTCTTTCGATTTTTTTAAAAGAAAAGAATTAAAAAATATTTAATTAATTATTTTCATTAAAAGCTATTTAAAACATTGAGAAGATATTTAAACAAAACTAATAATAAAATAATCAAAAGAAAACTACGAGGGAAAACTATATATAAATGAGGGGAGACCAAGGAAAAATACAGTTGCTGGTGCAAGAGCAAAAACCTTTTCTATGTTTTTCCATTAAGTGTTTGATAGGAAGTGTGTGCTAGGATGTTTAAAGTTAAGGTTTTGAGTCCTAATAAGGTCCAATGTGACCATTATTTTGTAATTAATCAAATTTGAGGGGATTTGTATTCATCTTGTAAGGTTTGCAAATCAAGTGCAAGGATTTTCCAAAGTTGATAAGGTGGTGTCAAGGTTGGTAGCATGTTGTTTTCTGGTATGAGTCATGTTTCTTAGGTATATAAGGTCTTATTAGACCATTTTTTAATAGTTTAGGTGCTTAAGGGGGTCAAAAGGTATAAACATTACAATGTATGGGAGTGTGTTGTTATCAAAACATAGAAAAGGTGTATTTATGACCTCCAACGGTTTTGAAAATTATTTACAATGAAGTTGGTCATTGGTTGGAGATGGAGAAACATTTAAAAAGGCATGAGAACACCGATTATAATGTTGCCTTGAAGTTTTGAAGAATTGGCAATAAGAAATTTCATTCATTTTATGAGTTTCTTGATGTTTTGCAACTCTGTACGAGCACGCATAGTCTAATTGTGTCATGAGATTAATTTCATTTTATGGTGGTAGGTGTTAGAAACCTTTTGAAATAGGTTTGAGGGAAATTCATTATGGTTTGTGGTAGATATTCGTGTTTTCTTGTAGCAGGCCGGGAGTACCCTGTTTGAGGGTTTTGTAATAAAATCATGTTTTAAAGGACCATTACATCGAGTGTGATTACTATGATAGGTGAAATGAGTCCTAGGGAGGTAGACTAGATGTTAGGATTGTTGATTTGAGTTGTGGAGAAAGAATGAGAGAGATAGGCCTATTGTCTTGATTGATTTTTGTTAAGGAAAATTCAAGAAATGGTGACTTGGGTCTAGGGTTTGTCAAAATCAATACGAGTGGGGGTATTTATTTAACTTTTAAGCATATTGGGGTCAAAATACAAGTGTCTAAGTTGTTGGCATGGTCTCAGAGGTTGTGCAAGTGGGACTTTGAATAAACCTTCTTGGTTTGGCTAGAAATTAAGGGTTTTAGAGTTTGATATGTTTGAAGGGTCAACCCTGGGAATAAATTGTGAATTTAGAAGTTCAAGGGCATGGGAAATGCTTCCCCAAGCTTTTAGGTATATGTGTTAATTTTGAAGGTATGTTTCTTTGTAAATCTGGCCTAATTCATGGCCTAGGATATCGTTGAGGGTCTAGTTTCAAGGGATTGTTCCAAAAGAGTGGGTATTGATTTTTACACATGTTAATCAACTCTGAAAGGGGTATCTTAGTCCAAAAATAGGTTTTCAAGTGTCTGGGAAAACCTTGGTGAAAAATCCCTAAAATCGGGTTTTCAATGCTACTAGAGTTGCAAGGGTGAAAGTGGAAAGTTCTAGGTTTGTTTGGATTGGTCTAATAGGAAATTTTGATCTTGTTAGATGCCTCTTGAAGTTAGGTTGACACTTTTAGTGAGCTTGGCCTCCTGGCTTTGCATCAAAGTGGTATTAGAGCAAGGGAGTAGGTCTCTTGTGAAAGAAGGTTGAAGTTTTGGGTGTAAGAAGAAGGTAATTTGGAGGAATCAAAATGCCTCCTAAGGGGAATGTTGTTGCAAGAGAGATTGACAATCATGACAAAGAAATAGAAGCCTTGAAGAAGGATATTGTTGCGATAAAAGCTAAAGGTAGGGTTCTTTTGGAAGAAAGCGAGTTTGAAGAGGAAGAGACCTCTAGTGAAGAGAAGGAGATGGATCCAAAATATGTGAGAACGATGAAGCTTTTGAAGGCTGTGAAGAAGGATGGACATGGTAAAATGGATGCGCCTATGTATGAAGGAAAACTTGATAGTGAAGAGCTCTTAGATTGTATTGGAGCCATGGATAACTATTTTGATAGTGAAGAGGTTGATGAAGGGCATCAAATGAAGAAGGATATAAAAAAACTAAAAGGACATGCTTTGCTATGGTGGAATTTTGTGCAAGATGAAAGGAAAAAGAAAGATCACTTCTTGGGAGAAATTGAAAACAAAAATCAAAGGTAAGTTCCTTCCTTGTGATTATAATGTTCAATTGCTTAAGAAGTTGTAAAATCCTAGACAAAAGGAACTAGATGTGCAATCATATACTGAATAGTTCTATAAGCTAAGCATAAGAACTAAAAAGCTTACAGAACTAAAAATGAAGAATATGAGGAAGAAATGGTTGCTAGGTACTTGAATGGTCTGAGATATAAAATTTAGGATGAAATCATCTTGTTGGCACCAAAATTAGTTGAACAATGCTTTCAAATGACAATGAGGGTAGAAGAAAAACTAAAGAGGAGACAAGAGAAGGCAGCAAGAGGTAGAGGCAACACTTCTAGAGGTAGAGGATCCTTCCCTAGTTTAAAAAAAAAATTAGAGTCAAGGAGATGTCAAGAAGGAACAAGAGCAATATGATTTTAGAGGTGGATGGAGAGGCATAAGAGGTAGATTTGGTGGAGGAAGAAATGCAAACACTTTCTCAAGAAGATGGTACAATTGTCAAGAATTCAGACACCTATTTTTCATGTCCTCAAACCCAAGGTTCAACTTCAAGTGGTAATAGGAGTGAAAAAAGAATAAAACTGATTAAAGAGGAAGAGTGTGAAAGTTCAAGTAGACTTGCAGATCTAGAGGTAGGAGAAGCACTCATGATGAGAAGGAAACTGCTGCAAGAACCTAAAGAGGAAGATATGAGCTAAAGAAGAAGCCTATTTAGAACCTCATGCAAATGCAAAGGTAAAGTGTGTCAAGTTTTTATTGATTCAGGTTCTCAAGATAATATGGTGTCTAGGGAGATGGTAGACAAGTTAAATTTAGAGAAGATGCCCCATGTAGCCCCTTATAAAGTTTCTTGGGTGAATGATAGTCAAACCTTAGTGGTGAATGAGCAAGTCTATGTGGATTTCCAAATTGGGGAGTACAAGGATAGAGTCTTATGTGACATATTGCTAATGGATTTCTGCCATTTTCTCCTGGGGAAGCCATGGCAATTTGATAGAAGGTCCATTTGTGATGGTTGGGAAATCACCTATACAATTTGGAAGGATGATCAAAGTTTCAAACTAACTCCTTTGTAGGGAAAAGAGAAGGATAAAGGTAAGTCTAAGGTGGTGATTTTTGGCAAAAAGGAGCCTATAAGGCTTGAGGACAGTAAGGACAACATGTTTTCAGATTTGGAATGGGGTTATGGTGTTGAGACAACAAGGAAGACACCTACAAATGGTGCTAAGACAATGGAATCTAATGGTGTTGAACCTATTGAGAAGATGGAAAAAGGATTTACTAAGGTTGTCAATCAGTTGGAGAAGCAAAATGATGTGAAGCCCATGGAGAAGGCTAATTTAAGCACGGTTCATGGTAAGTTGTTGATAACACAACAAGAAGGGATTAGGAAAATGGAAGAGATCCTGATTGGGACAATGGTATGTCCTATAACAACCTATGGAGTGGAAGGAAAGTTAGGTTTAGATGGGGAAAAGGCTCTAAAAACTAAAAACACAATGGTGTATGGGACTGCACAAGCAAGGGCAGTAGGTTTGATGCCTGATTTCAAAGGTCATAATAGAATGGAACAAGTGTATATTCAAGGACAGAGCCATGAGGGAAGACATGTTGCTTGGACAAGGCAGAAGATGGTTGAAATAGGTGGAACATCAACCATGAAAGGCAAAGAGAATAGAGGTAAGTACCAATCAGATATGGTAGCAAAAGACAAGGTAAGCATTGGTAAAAGATGGTTTAAAGGCATGAAGATAAGGAAACTCACTTGTTTTGGTCTAAGAGCATATGAAAGACCACTTATTGATATGACTTCAGAGAAGGGAGCAAGACTATATGCATACAAAGGAAAGAAGGTAGAGTGAATTGTGGGATTTCATTTTCCAAGTTAGACAAGAGGAGGTACAGGTCAGCATTGGCTTTGTGGAGAGCAGATTGAAGCAAGGTAGACCTTTACTCATGAGATATGAGTCTTTTTATAGTGGTGTGTATGGTGCAGGAGCACAAACCTTTTCTATGTTTTTCCATTAAGTTTTTGATAAGAAATGTGTGCTAGGATGTTTAAAGTTAAGGTTTTGAGTCCTAATAAGGTCCAATATGACCATTCTTTTGTAATTAATCAACTTTGAGGGGATTTGTGTTCATTTTGTAAGGTTTGCAAATCAGGTGCAAGGAATTGTCAAAGTTGATAAGGTGGTGTCAAGGTTGGTAGCATATTTTTTTCTGGTGCGAGTCATGTTTCTTAGGTAAATAAGGTCTTATTAGACCATTTTTTAATAGTTTAGGTGCTTAAAGGGGTCAAGAGGTATAAACATTACAATGTATGGGAGTGTGTTGATATCAGAACATGTAAAAGGTATATTTATGACCTCCAATGGTCATTAGAAGTTTGAAAATTAGTTGCAAGTAATTTGGTCATTGGTTGGAGATGGATAAGCCTTTAAAAATTCATGAGAACACCGATTTTAATGTTGGCTTGTTTTGAAGAATTGACAATAAGAAATTTCTGAGTTTTCATTCATTTTCTGAGTTTATTGATGTTTTGCAACTCTGTACGAGCCTGTACAGTCTAATTGTGTCATGAGATTCATTTCATTTTGTGGTGGTAGGTGTTAGCAACCTTTTGAAATAGGTTTGAGGGAAATTCATTATGGTTTGTGGTAGATATTCTTGTTTTCCTGTAGCAGGCCGAGAGTACCCTGTTTGAGGGTTTTGTAATAAAATCATGTTTTAAAGGACCCTTACACTGATTGTGATTACTATGATAGGTGTAATGGGTCCTAGGGAGGTAGAGTAGATGGTAGGATTATTGATTTGAGTTGTGGATAAATAATGAGAGAGATAGGCCTATTGTCCTGATTGATTTTTGTTAAGGAAAATGCAAGAAATGGTGACTTGGGTCTAGGGTTTGTCAAAACCAATAAGATTAGGGGTATTTATTTAAATTTTAAGAATATTGGGGTCAATATAAAACTATCTGAGTTGGTGGCATGGTCTTGGAGGTTGTGCAATTTGGACTTTGAATAAACCCTCTTGGTTTGGCTAGAAATTAAGGGTTTTAGAGTTTGATATGTTGGAAGGGTCAACCTTGGGAATAAAATGTGAATTTAGAAGGTTGAGGGCATGGGAAATTCTTCCCCAAGGTTTTAGGTGTTTGTGTTAAGTTGAAAGGTATGTTTCTTTGTAAATCTGGCCTAATTCATGGCCTATGACAACATTGAGGGTCTAGTTTCAAGGGATTGTTCCAAAAGAGTGGGTATTGATTTTCACACATGTTAATCAACTCTGAAAGGGGTATCTTAGTCCATAAATAGGTTGTCAAGTGTCTTGGAAAACCTTGGTGAAAAATACCTAAAACTAGGTTTGCAATGCTACTAGAGTTGCAAGGGTGAAAGTGGGAAGTTCTAGTTTTGTTTGTTGTCAAACTTTGGGAGTTGTTTGGATTGGTCTAATAGGCCATTTTTAGTCTTGTTAGATGCCTCTTGAAGGTAGGTTGACACTTTGAGTGAGTTTGGCCTCCTGGCTCTGCATCACTTGCTAAGAAAATTGTTGCAGAAGGAGTATATGATTTTTCAAGAGGCTTAGTGTATTTTTAGGTGAATGGGTCTTTCCCTCTTTAAAAATGCTAAATTAATTATTGAAATTGATTTTTTGGTTATTTAATATAAATAAGGAATTTAGTTAAAATAAAATTATTTTTTAAAATCCTTCGGAATAAGTGTAAATTTGTAAAATTATATATATATATATATATATATATATATATATATATATATATATATATATAATATTTTTAATTTTAATTTAGAATAAAGACTTTAATTTTATAAAAATATATTATATTAAAAAACTTATAACTCGAAATTGCACCTTGTTGTGCAATGGGTACATCAAAGAGGCATGGAGGGTCAATTACAAAAAATTTTGTTCTATTTTTTTGTATAAATTTTTATACTACATGAGGTCAATTGGTAGGCAATTTTGAAAATGATGTTGTCTATGCAACAAAGGTCTCAATGGAGAAGTGATAGCTTCAAATCAACTATTCATCCACTTACAGGGATCCAAACATGATTAAAACAAAACCTTTGAATTGAAAAGATAATCATGTTTCATGACCAATAGGCTGATATTATGCTTGTAATAAAGAGAGAGGGAGAGAGATAGATAGGGATAGAAAGAAGGAGATATAGAGTGGTAAGAGTGAGAGAGAGAGGGGGGTAAGGAGATAAAGATAGAGATGGAGATGGGAAAGGAAATATATGGAGAATGAGATGGAGAGATAAGTAGAGATAGGAGAGAGGAATAGATGGAGATGGAAGAGATAAATATATAGACAGGGAGATATAGAAAGATAAAGATAGAGATAGGAAGTGATATATAGAGGGAGAGATATAGGGGTAGAGAGAGATGGAGAGAACAATACAAAGATAGAGGGAGAAATAGAAGAAGAAATATGAAGATAGAGAGATAGAGAGGCACAAAGATATAGATATAGAGGTCTAGGAAGAGGGAGAGGGAGAGAGATGGATGGATAGAGAGAGGGATACATATTTAGAGATAGAGGGGGAGAGGGGAAGATAGAGGTAGAGATGAAGATAGAGCGAGAGAGGAAGAGGGAGACAAATGGATATAGAGAGGTAGAGGGAGAGATAAAGATAGAGAAATATAAGGAGATAGAGAGGGAGAGATTTAAAGAGGAAGAGATAGAGAGATATAGAAGAAGAGGGAGAAGGAGAGATAGATGGTGAGGTAGAGTGATAGAGAGATAAAGATATAAGGAGATATAGAGAGAGGGAGAGAGGGAGACAAAGACAGAGAGATAGAAAAATCAAGATATGTTGAGAGACAAATAGAGATAGGGGAGATAAAGGGAGAGAGATATAAGAGAAGAGGAGAGAGAGAGATATATAAGAGAAGAGGAGAGAGAGATATAAGAGAAGAGGAGAGAGAGGTAGAGATAGATAGATAGAGACAAGTAATTGATGAGGGTGCCAACCCGAGTCACAAAATATCACACACAAAACTAGAGAATATTATTATATTTAGAATAATGAAATTCTTACATGAAGAGGATCCCAAATCCTTGAGTTTTGCAATACATGTAAATTACAAAAACTACAGAAATTCCTCCTTTCGCAGTATGTGATCTTCTTCCCAAAAAAACTACTCAAAAAAATCAGAAAGTAGCCCCTTTCTCTATTTGGCACCAAAAACAACATTCTAATTATGCACCAACTTCCGGGAGCCATAACTTAAGATCCAACCGTCGGATCTTCGAAACCATTCGGAGCCTCTAAGTACCTCAAAATTGACTTTGAAGATTTTATAGGGCAAAAAGCAAAAACTGAAACTTGAATAACTTTCAAACCGGGAATGATCTCGACCTAGTTCTTTTTCCAAAGTGCTTATTTTTCTATCCTAAATCTTCCCTTAAATTTTTTCCTCCTCACGCCTTCAAATTCACACATGCTAAAAATAGCAGTTGAGCAGAAAAAGTAGAAAAAGCAGTTCTGAAATTTGGGAATTCTTCTTCGATGAAAAGGGTATCCAGAAATGCAAAAAAATCTACAAAAAGCTAAATGAAAGTAACGATATTTTTGGGTGATGCAGGATTGCCCTTACACCACTGGATGCTCCTGCATCATTAATGTATATAAATAAATATATATATATATATATATATATATATATATATATAGAGAGAGAGAGAGAGAGAGAGAGAGATACAAGGAGATAAATATAGGTAGATTTAGATAGAGAGGAAGATAGAGATAGATATGAAGATGGAGATGGATCAGATCTTTCACATCATTTGTATACACATTTCCTAGTGAATGTGGCTACCAAGGGGTAAAATAATATTCTCCAACAAAGGTATTAATGGAGAAGTGATTACTTCAAATCAACTATGCATCTACTTACAAGGATCCAAACGTGACTGAAACAAAAACTCTGAATTAGGAAGATAATCAAGCTCCATTACCAATAGGCTCATGTTATGTTTGTAATAGGGAGAGATGCTAAGAGAGTGATATAGAGAGGGAGAGATAGAGGGGTAGTGATACAAAGAGGGAGAGATAGAGGGGGGAAGAACAAGAGAGAGGGAGAGGGGTAAGGAGATATAGAAGAAAATATAGATGTACATAGAAATAGAGATGGAGAGGAACACTTGTTTGTAAAAATAAAAATTGTCCCCAAATCCCATTTTGTATTAAGTAGCATAAATAGATTAATGAGCATATGAATAGCACAATAAAGTGACACTCAATGATCTTCAAAATTCCAATAAACCCCATTGTATGTAATCATGTTTTTCTATCTTTTTTCATAAAGAGAAAAGTATCTCAACTGCACTTTTATATGGTCAAGAGTTGGAGTTATCTTTTCAAATGGCCTCAACTTGTCTTTCTTCTTGTGCTTGCCTTGTCTTAATTATTTTTATTTAAATTAATTTGTAATATATATCAAATATATTTGAAATATTCAAAGGTTTTAGAAAATTAGTTGTATTTAAATATTAAGAATGATGATCTATTTTTTATTATATCATTTATAAAAGTTTAGTTTTTTGGTATGATTGATCTTTATGTGATCCCTAATAATTTTGAAAGATTGGATAATTTACTTGTGATATTTTAAGCAAATGATAACTTCTAATTTAAATATATACTCCCTCGTAATATTTAATCTAACATATAAAAATAAAAATACATAATCCAGTTTTTTTTGTATATATAAAATAAATTATATTTATCTATATACTATTATTTTTCCCTTGATTAAGTATATCAATTGTTTTAATTTAGTTAAAGTATTAATTAAAAAAAATAAAACTACTTGAAAATTAAATAATCAAAATCACAATACAAACTAAAGAGTTTCAAATGTTATATAACTAGCACTTGCACCTAAAGGAGGTTCAAGGATTATGTCAAGGATTACACCATATAAAACTATATGTATGTTAATATGGTAGAAAATACATGTTTGTACATGCGAATTCTAGTTGCATGTGGTTGGATTAAATAATTAATAATAAATGCTAAATAATAGAATGAAACAAACTTTGACAAATCTAGTTTTTTTCCTTAAAGAAATAAAGTATTGTCTAATTACGAAATATTTGCATATAGATTTAAAACATAAAGCAATGCAAATTAAATTTTTTTTCCATTAAATTAATAAAAAACACCATAAATGGAAATAAAATATTCTCATCTAGTTGTCAAATCAATATTTATCTAGCTTTTATGTGATAAGTGATATTTTGTGGGCTTTTACCATTAAACACAACTGGTTTACTGTTAAATAACAACTGAAACTTATTTTCTCATGACTCAATAGTGGTTTGTAGGTGTGAGACTTGTTTCAAGCTCAAGTCTCATACTATATGTAGCCTATTGGCTAATAAAGGTAACTTTATGATTTATAATATAAGTTAGAAAATTTTAGTTGTTAGGTAGTGATTTATCTCTTGATCACCCTAATGAAGTTATCATTTCTATCTTGATTCTCCACATGTTTTGATTAAAGGTAAAAAATGGGTTTTGAAGGGGCCCGGAACCCTTTACAACAAAAAGCAACTATTAACGAAAGAAAAAGACATCACCAGCAAAACAACCCACCCACAAGAAGACCACAATAACTAGTCAGCCAAAAAGACAAAACCCACCCAACAACATTACATATTATTTAGGATATTTGCAACTTCAATGTCACAGGCCACATTCTTACCACCCACATCCTCAACAACAGGCATCTCATTACTAGTAGCACCAACTTGAACCTTGGTCTTGTTGCGAGTTTGAACCCCAGGGCCACCCGATTTTACCTCCCCAATCAAAACACAACTCATACCCTTGTCAGGAGGCTTCTCGCCTTCCATCAACTTACCATCAAAATCATCATAAACAACATCCTTGCCCTTAGTAACATCATCCACAAGGGACGTCATACTAGCAGATTCAACAACAACTTTGTTACCCTCTTTACCTTTCTCCATACTAATAGTAATCCTTTCCATGAGATTCTCCAGATTAAGGATTCTTCCTTCAAGATTCTGCTTCATCAGAAGAATTTCCTCTGCCATAATCTTCAAGGAGCTCATCAAATCATCGATTTGATCTTGAACAAAGGAATCCTCATTTTTACTACCAATACCCCACTTTCACATTAGTCATATTCATCTCATGGAAGGCCCATTTAAAAAGATTATAAAATAAAATAGAGCCCTCCCTAGTAGCTCCCAAAACATCCACAATATTATCTTTCCCAATATAAAAAACCTCTCTACCATCAACATCCTCCTCATGAAAGGAGCAAACCTTCTTAGTCTCAACAACAATCCCCTTACCTTTTTCAGCAACAATCGATGTCACAACCGATGATTTGATCTTTCAAATGGACTCCATGATCTTAGCCACAACCACCATCCTCTTCATCCTCCTCTCCAGGTCCACCATAGGGGTGTCCCCATCAACATGCCCAACCCGGTGCCCACCAAAAGAAACCCCAGCATCCTTACAATCTGAAGACCCCACAACATTTTATCTGCCATCCCCTTTAAGAGGAGTATCCAGCTCGAGAGAAGACCGCACCACCTTCCTCGTACTATCCCCCACAAGTAGAGCCCTATTTTTCAGAGGTGGGGGAGGAGAAGAAACCTCCCCAACCAAATCCTTCATGTCCTTTCTACTTCTGCTAAGAATTTCATCCGTAGGATTACCACTGTTGGTATCATAACCCTTGTCAGGGCTCAACCCCTCTTTTTTATGCTTCCCCAAGGTAGGGGATCTCAAGTCCTCATCCACAGTGGCCAGGGAATCTGGCACAAAATCCGCATCCCTCGACTCTGACTCCTTTCACAAAATCATCCTCCATTTCTTCCTATTCTTACAGGCCACTTCCTCCTCAAAAACTGTATCATAACACTTATCAATTTTCACATCCTTAGGATTTGGAATAGGTCTAACCACCTCAAAGGCTTTGCAATAGTAAAAAATGAGGAGAATTAACCCTACATGAAGAACAAGGTTCTTCTAGTTTTTCTTGTGGTCAATGATACCAACATCCAACGAAGCCAATAAGTAGAAAGGAAAGGAAATTATTCTCTTGTGATGAAAGTAGTTGAGAAGAATGAAGTGATAGGAATTCACAAAAAAATAACAACCTTCGAAAGAAATATACCTCATTAACTACACAGCAACATCAGCCCAAAGAGCCTTTAAGGATTTCCTCTGGTAACCCCCGCTCTTCACTGGCTTCAAGTCCTTAGCTTCCTCACCTTTGAAAAAACCTTTCAAGGCATTCTACGACTCTTTCTTATCCCTATAAAATTTCATGCCTTCCATAGGCAAGCCAGTGATATGAGCAATGAGTTCTTTAGTGATGTCGAATTTAGTCCCACCAAGCTTCAACACCTTATTGTTCCAATGTTTAGCAACATTAGCAGTCGTCTAGGGATTATTCCCATGCAGCTTCTCAATATAGGGAGTCAAACCACCCTTCTCATGAATCACCCAAACCTCCTCATTTTTCTTAACATCATTGCAGGAGAATGGATCCGCTCAGTTCCTGTCACCACCAATGGCAACCAAATTAAAAAAGCTGAGGAAAAAAGAAACTTTCACAATGTAGGCAAAACTTCTCGACAAAGCCACTCTAAGGATACCCACAATCTGTGTAAGATAATAGACATGACAAAGATAATTAATAGGAACAATAATCCACTCCCTATGAATTTTATCCTTGGTATCATCAAAGCAAGTTGAGGCCTTAATATCACACCTCCAAATAATGACCTTCCACGTAAAAAAAAACATACACACCCAACACCATACACCACTATTATTTCGATTATCTTTGTGCTTCGTGATTAATATTTACAATTGCCTCTATAGGAAGAGGGTCATTGAGATCCCACTCCCATGCCCCATGAACCCCTAAGTTAGCAAATATATTGGCTAAGATATTCCCCTCTCTTAAAATCTGAGATATATAAAAGTCATCAAAGGAATTAAGGATACTAATAGAATCCTTTATCAAAGACTCAATAGTCCAAGAGTAAGCGGTGCTATTTTTTAAATTACTGATGATATTCAAAGAATCCCCTTCAAGCCACACTTTCTTAAAAACTTTCTTTTGAGCTACTTTGAGACCATGATAGGCTGCAACCGCTTCTGCAAAGTGGTTTGTCTGGGTTCCCAAAGGGAGCACCATCGCAAAAGCGAGCCTACCATTAGAATTTCTTATCACTCCCCCACAACCAACAATTCTTGGATTACCTTTAGCTGCACCATCAAAGTTAACCTTAACCCATCCATTTGGTGGAGCCTTCCATGCAACATTCTCTCTTGAAGCTTTACCTTTATGGACAAGGAGGGAGATATCACAAGCCAACCTCCATTTCTGGGCAACACACAAATCATACTAACTCAATAAAATCTTCTGCCCATTATGAAAAGAAATCCTAGCCATATAATTTTCCTTAATAGCTGTCGAAACTTTATAGGCCACAAAGATAGAAGGAAGAGCAAAGTTTCTGAAGATCATGTTATTACGTTCATACCACAAACCCTAAGCAACATGGGGCATAGATAGAGACCACAACACTTGTAGGGTCGAGTTAGAAGTGGGGCATATCCACTGAGACCACAAGTCCTTGATTGAAGCAGAGAACACCCAGCTACAATTCCAGAGAAGGAGCACATGTGCCCTCACACTTCTAGCAAAGCTACAACCAATTAGCATATGGTAGGGATCCTTAACAACTTCTTCACACATAAAACACCTATTAACAAGCATAAAAACACACTTGACCAAATTATCAGTAATTAATACCTTGTGCTGGTAAAGAAGCCAAAAGAAAATATTAACCTTAGGAGTTAGTCTAGGAGACCAAACAAAGGTCCAGAAAGGGGTAGGACCAACATCAAATTCATTAATATGGAAAGCCGAAGCAACAAAAAATTGACCATTAGAAGAAGGTTTCCAAATAAATTTATCAATAGAGGGAGTAGAAGGAATATGAACTAGAGACAAAACCTTATACAAGTCTTCCAGTCTCGGATCAACATCATGCAGTCTTTTCCAGCACCCATCAACAATATAATCAACAACAAATCTACCAAACCTCTGCAAGAAAACCTCCATAAGGTGTTGAGCCCAAGGCTCATCTTTGAACGGTTTGTTCCCAATCCAACTGTCTTCCCTAAAAAAAATATTTCTTCCATTTCCCATTTTCCAAAAAATCCCTTTACACAAAAGTCTACGTGCCTTAACCATACAATTCCATAGAGCAAACCTAGAGGGGGAAAAAAATCAAGATTCAAAAAGTCCTGCAAAGCATCAACACCCCATAAGTATTTACTCCAAGCAATTTGCACCCATTCACTCCTATCAGAGAATAACTTCCATAGCTATCTACCCAAGAGGGCAAGTTTAAAATCATGAATTTTGTAAATACCAAGACCACCAGCCTTTTTACTTCTACAAACATCATCCTAGGCCACCAAGTGAATATGTCGCCTATCCTTGACACTAGACCATAAAATTTTCTTTTGAATACCTTCCAAATTATCCACAAATTTTCTTGGCATAAAGAAAAGATTGAGAGCATAAATCGGAAGATTCTGAAGAGTGGAATTAATCAATTGCACCTTCCCAGCTTGGCTCAGCACCACACCCTTCCAACCAGCTAGCTTAGAGTTAAACTTATCAACCAATCCCCACCATAATGATTTCAAGACAAACGACCATAGGGGAAGTCCCAAATAAGAGGCTGAGAGATCACCAATCTGGTACTATAGAATACAAGCAATTTTAATCTTCCTGTGCCTCGGTGTATTAAAAAAAAGATCACACTCTTCAGTAAGCTAACCTTTTGCCTAGAAGCAACTTCATAATTCTTCAAGATAGATTTAATAACCTTGGATTCCTTGATAGAGGACTCTCCAAGCATTAGAGAATCATACACAAACTGTTGATGGGAGCTAATCAAATTCCTAGAAGGAGGAGACAAACCATTCATAGCCCCTGAGTCAATAGAGCTCTGAACAAGACATCCGAAAGATTCCACCATAATTATAAAAAGAAAGGGAGAGATTGGATCCCCCTGCTTGAGACCCCTTGAGCACCCAAATAAAGGGGAGGGTGAACCATTCAACAAGACAAAAAACAAAGGAGACAAAATTAATTGAAGTAGGAGACCCACCATCCTTTCTCCAAAACCAAAAGCCAACAAAATCCTAGACAAAAAAACCCAATTAACTCTATCATAGGCTTTGAGTAAGTCAAGCTTCAAAATAAACCCAACACGCTTATTAACAATTAAGGAATGGATATTCTCATGAATCGAGAGGATAGAGTCCATAATTTTCCTCCCCACCACAAACCCATTCTGTTGAGGAGATATAACACGAGGCAAAACACTTTGAATCCTACAAGCCAAAACCTTTGAAAAAATCTTGTAGATCGAGTTACATAAGCTTATAGGATGAAATTCATCAAAATAAGAAGCCCTTGACTTCTTAGGAACTAAAAAAATGAAAGATGAGTTCAACTCCTTTAGTAGAGAGCCATTCCTAAAGAATTCTTTAGTAGCCGCAACCACCTCCTTAGCAATAATTTCCAAAAAAAATTGAAAGAAGAACATAGGGAAGCCATGCGGGCTCGACACCTTATTCCCTTCAAAGGAGAAAACAACACTTCTAATTTCATTAGCTGAAGGAATTCCCACTAAATTCCTATTAGTGTCATCATCAATGACCTAGGGAATGTTCCTAAGAATTTCCACCTGACATTCCAAATCCAGCTCCCCTTCAGCTGAAAGTAAATTGGAGAAATAAGAGGCAGCCACATTTTTCAAATCAACATCATTTTCCAGAACTTGATTATTGAAATTTATAAGCTTAATGCGATTAGTAGCCCTATGATTTAGAGTAGAAAGGTGGAAAAACTTAGTATTCCTATCCCCACTATTACACATAATCCTTGACCTCTGCTTCCAGAATTCCTCCTCCTTTGCCACAATATTGTGTAATTTAGAAAGAACATTTTCTCTCAAAACTAGGACTTGATCATACCCAAAAACTTGGATAGCATGTTGCACATCATTAAGGTCCTTAGTGACCCCTTCCTTTTCCAAAAGAATATGGCCAAAGGACGTTCTATTCCATTTCCTGATGTTCTCCTTCACATTGGCCAACTTCTTAGCAATTTTGAACATAGCAGAACCATCAACCTAAATGTTCCACCAATCCGAAACCAACTTCTTAATGTCCAAGTGACAAGTCCACATATTTTCGAATCTGAAAGGGAAAAATTTCTTTCCCCCCAAAAGATCCAAAGACAGAGACAAGGGGAAATGATCATACCCCAATCTAGTCAACGTAGAAAGCAAACAAGAGTAAGACAATAGCCAGTCTAGGGTCACTAAAGCACAATCAAGTTTCACCTGGATAAGAGCATCTCCCACTCACCTATTAGACCAAGTAAAGGGAGACCCTTGAGATCCAAGTCAAGAAGGGCATGATCATTCAATAGACTCATTAAATCATATCTACTATCATCTACAATCTGCGATCCACCCACCTTATCACCATCATTCAAGGGCGTATTAAAATCCCCCATGATCCACCAATTCCCCACAAAGAACCTAGATTTAAAGTCCCCCAGACTCTCCCAAAAATTCTTTCTAACACTCTTACTATTAGGGGCATAAATATTAGAAAGAGTCTAAACAAACTTATCCCTCAAGTGAACGAAAGAGGTAGCAACATGATTACCATCATTAAACATCTCCACCCCTTGAATAATTTTGAGATTCCAAAAGGTCACAATCCCTCCCGAAGCACCAACAACATCCAAGCTATACATACCACAATCCTTAAACAACTTCTTCTTTAATCTCACTAACTTGTCAAATCCCATTTTAGTCTCTTGAATCAACACAATATCAGGCCTATGATCCCTAACTAGATTAGCTAGGAGATCATGCTTGTGAGGGTGGTTTAACCCTTACATATTATAGGATATTAACTTCATGAGAACTTATTGGAGGTGCTCTTAGAGCGCATCTCTAGAAAATTCTGCGGTGTCCCATCCATAATGCCTAGTCGACACTCCTTCTCCCTAGTAGCAATGGCAGGAGGCCTACCTCTACCTCTCAGCTTAGAACCACAATTAGATCTCTTCCTATTTCTAGTTACCACTCTCGAAGAGGGTGAGTGCTTCTTTCTACATCCTCGAGCTAGAATATAAGGAGGATAGTCCACATCCTCCACATCACCAAAATCCTTAATATTAGATAGGACCTCTAGACCTTCAACTTTCAAACCAAAATCTTGGAACAACCTCATTTCCACCAATGGAGACCTCCCATTCACAGAGGCTTTAGCCGATTCCAGTACCTTCAATTTCTCAAGAGACACCTCTGAAGCCTCCTTTTGTTCATCCAAAGACACCCTCACAGGAGACACAACAACATTCCCACCTACATCCAAAACAATAACATCTAACTTGCTTTCCAAAAGCTCACCCTTCTCAACCACGTCCGACTTCATTCCTTCAATTGCAATCTCATCCACACCACTCAGGGGTGGGCCCTCCTTAACCAGAGGCTCCAAATCTTATTCATTGTCCTCATTTACTAAAATCTCATCCACACCACTCGAGGGCAGGTCTCCTTATCTAGAGGCTCCAAACCCTGTTCATTGTTCTTCACCTTCTCATGCCATTTTTTAGACATCTGCTTCAGAGATTTGAAAGGGAACTTCTTCACCCAGTGACCAAATTTTTTACAGTGGAAGTAGGAAAATGGAATGGAATCGTACTCAACCGCTTGTTCCCATACACCCAGCTTGGAGTTTATGTTTAACATAGCAGGTAAATCAGCAGTTTCTTCAACATTCACACTGAATCTAGCATAGACCAACCACTTTCTGGAGGCTGTCATTTGGTCAATCAACAACAAGAACCTAAAGGTACTAGTAATCCCTTTAAATCCTTCCTCATCCCAGAATTCCAAAGGGAGCCCAAGAAGTCTGACCCAAACCAGAGCAAAAACAAAAGAACACGAGTTCGGGTTAAACCTAGTTTCCCATTTCTTTAACAACAACGAGGACTTCCCCAAAAACCAAGGTCCACTCGTCAAAGCTGCCAACATATCAGCCTCATAGTTGAAAGTGAAGGAGAAAAAACCTTTGGCCATAGCCGCCACATCAATTTGTCCCTTAGGCCGCCAACAACTACCAAAAAATTTATGAACCAACTCAATATTGGGCTGAGGACCAATAAATTTACCCAATAGAGCCATGTCCATGTTTTACATACTCTTGTCAACAATGCAGTCTGGTGCAGAGAGAGTATTCACCCGTTAAGGAATTAGCAACAAAGGGCACAGGTGGTGAAGTACTTTTACCTTTAGGCTTCATCCCAAACAGATTCTTCCAATTGATAGTAGAACCCAAAGAAAGCTCAATCTTAGTCTTATCAGCCCCAAAGACAACATTATTAAAAGTCCCATCAAAAGCACCAGATACCTGACCTGGTCCAAACTTTTCAGCCTCGAGAATTCCCTTTTCAGGCAAGGACGATGGAGAAAGAGAAATGGATGCAACTTTTAGAGCCCCATTCCCCCAACAAAGTCTTTACTTGACAATAGGGACCCACAATCCTTACCTATAGCAAAGGACCCGCCTGACATCACCCCCGCATCAACAAGATGACCGCCATTAATGCTAGCAACACCTTCAAGATTTCCCACCTTTCCACAATTTGAAAAAACACCACCGCCATCACCACCACCCGAAGAGATTCCTGCCATCAGTAGATTTGATTCTCCACATGTTCTTGCATGAGATTCCATGATTTTTTATTTTTTATTTAGAAAAAAGAAAAGCATGAGACTCCATGATTTTTTTTTTCTATATGAAAAAATGAATTAACAATATTATCAAATTGAACCACTTATAATTAATATAAAGAAAAAGTAGAAAATTTAAACAATTGAAACAAGACTACAAAATAGAGAATTTCAAATGCTTTGCAATGAAAGTAAAATGTTTTTTTTACAAAAAGCTATATTTTTATCATTTATTTCTTTAAAAATAAGTATAACTTCAAAAAATTTAGCTTTTTTAAGAAGGAACTTTATTTCTTGATTTTATGCATGTTCTTGTATAAGATTCCATGGATTTTCTTTTATATCAACATTATCAATAGAAATAAAAAGTTAGTAATACTACTAAGTTGAACATCAATTTAAATAGAAATAGATATAATAATCATAATATATTTATTAATAAATTAAAAATATATAATTACATTAATTTTGGAGAGAGAAAATTCTTAAAAATCGAACAAGTAAAACAAATATTAGAAAATAAATAATTTTAAATGAGCTATGATTTATACAATAAGTTATATGTTTATCCTTTGTTTCATTAGAATTATATAATTTAAAAAAGAATGGGAGAACATGTAGAGATTAAAAAAATAGATTTTTAAAATAGTGATATTATCTATTGATATATATTTTTTTCTATATTGTTAAAATTGTTGAATGGTTAGATCTTTCTCATTCATCTTGCATCATTCTAACACATTTTGAACGCTCAATCAAAAAAAGAAACTTATTGAATTCATGTAAAAATGCCTTCAACACAATTAAATATTATGATATAAATATATGTATACATTTATTAGATAATTTTTTTAAATTATATTAATTTCAAAGATTTTTTTTATATATAAAATATTCTATATAATTTTATATATTTATTAATTTTTCAATTATAAAATAGAAATTAGAGAAGCTAAAATCCCCCAAAAAAGCACCTATGTATGTAACATTATATCATAACACCCATCCCCCATCCCATGCATTGGAAAAAACACCCTGATAGAAAGATTTGATAGATGAAAAAAATACACCGACAGAAAGACTTGACAGACTACATTGACGGAAAGATGTTTAGGAACGTGCGCAATCTGTCCCATTGTCAGGAAAACATGGTAGTGTCAGCGGGTTTTCAAAATCATATTGTGGAATGGACAAAAAACCCAAAATGTAGCCATTTGAAATCATAATTTGGAAATAGAAAAAAGCCCAAACCGTCGTCGTTTTGGCTGCCATTTTCGACATTCACATTTTGGAGGTTGATGGAGAGAGTGGAAAGGAGTTGCAAGCATTTGGAGGCTAAAGAAGAGTGGCCAATCTCCATACCAAAACACATTTGACAAGTACAGGAAACTAGCTAGCTAGCAGGTATGCATATTTGCTAGAAATATATGCCATTTTGCCATTCTACTTAGGAACTGTGAAGAAATGAACGACTATTCGTTGCGAAGATGAGTTTCATTGACAAGAAAACAAAGGGTTTTCCTTGGGAAAAGGGGTTTTCATTTGAAATGTAAAGATATTTATGTGTTTTTGTGTTGAGGGTTTTTAAATTTTGGTTTCCTCCCATCTGCTAGTTTTGAAATTTTTCCATTTGAATGTTCTCACAATACAAAACTTTAAGAGAAGCTGAATGAAATAACTGACAACTCATTGTGGGAATATGAGTAAAATAACTAAATAAAATTTAGAGAAACTAGAAACCATGTAAAATATATAACCAGGTTGGAAAATATAATGTGGATTCTGCAATGAAATGATATATTTTGGAAACCACATAAAGCCCATAACGTCACCATTTTTGACATTCTCATTTTGAAGGTTCTAGGGTTTGGAGGGGCTTAGGGTTTGAAGAAAAGATACCATTCTCTCCTACCATAATGCATGTGATAGGAATGGGTAGCTAGCTAGTAGGTATGTATATATGCCATTTTTCCATTCTTCCTAGGGACTGTGAAGAACTAAATGATTATTCGTTGCGAAGATGGGTTTTCATTGACAAAAAAACAAGGGTTTTAATTTTCCTTCAGTGTGTAGAGGGTTTTACAACATTGTGTGGGTTGGAGGTTTCATAATTTATGTACTCACCTTCCATCATGATTTCCAACCTACAATCATACTGTTCATGTATATTTGGATCATATTAAGAAATTGAAATGTAATTTTTACTATACGTAAGACTTGTTATCAATTTTGAAGGTACCTTTCATTACATTCGTACTGTCGAATTTTTTTTTTTTCAACATTCATACTATTTTATAAAATTCCAAGTTGGAAAACACTGGGTGTTATAAACCTGCAATTCACATATTGTTCTAAAACCCTTTACAAGTAACAAACCAAATTCTAAGTCACCCCTTACCTTAATTTGGTATATTTTTTATTGTCTTGAGAACCTTTTGTGAATTAGATAGTAAGAATGTTTGGAAAATAATAGGTATTATAAAACCTGCAACACACACTGTTGTTATACATTATTTGCAGTGTTGGAAAACACTCCATCTCCTCTCAATTGTTTCCTCATGATTTTTTTTTTTGTACGCTCTCAAAATATAATGAAGTCCACCTTCAAATTTTAGAACAACTCTTTCATACACTTAAAATGAAATTTTCCTTTTTTCATATGATTGGAACAACTAAAATGCTGACATTGTTTATAGTGTTGGAAAACACACTATCTCCTCTTAGTTATTTCCTCATGAAATTTTTTATTTCGTACGCTCCAATAATGTAATGAAGTCCACCTTCAATTTTTAGAACTCTCTGCCACACTCAAAATGACATTTCCCTTTTTTCATCTGATTGGAACAAATAAAATGCTCACATTATTTGCAGTGTTGGAAAACACATTGTCTCATCTTAGTTGTTTCCTCATGAAATTTTTGTTTCGTACACTGCAAAAATGTAATGAAATCCACCTTCAAATTTTAGAACAACTCTCTTGTACACTCAAAATGGCATTTCCCTTTTTTCATCTAATTAGAACAGATAAAATGCTCACATTTTTTGCAGTGTTGGAAAACACACAGTATCTACATTCATGCAAGCTTGGAAGGGAGTGGAAGGGGTTTGTAGGTTGAAGTAGAGTAGCCATTCTCCATACCATAACACATGTGATATGCACAAGGAGTGAGCTAGTAGGCATTGCAAAGAATTGAATATCTTTTTGCTCTACTTTAGCCTCTGAATCCTTGCAACTCCCTTCCAATCTTGGATTACACAGTAGGAATGTAATGAAAGGAACCTTCAATATTTACCATTTATTTAATTTAGACTTTTATAAGTTGTGAAATGCCACATTGTAGTTTTGACATTTTAATATGCTTTACATGATCATTATTGGTAAGTTCAACATTTAGTAATTGAGCCTTGAGGTGCATGATATCAAACTTCAACTTTTGAATGCCTTCATATTCTTGCAAATGTTCATTTTATAATCTCTCAATATCTCTCAACAACATTAACTAATCTCCTTTTCTTTTGACGATAAAATCTTCTTCTTATCTCTTAATTCCTATTCTAAGTGGTTAATTGCAGTCTTGTGTTGTGTTGCTTCAATTTCAACACTTCCAACTAGTTCTTTTGTATCTACAAGTTGACCATCCATGCATTTTTCCTCATCCCCACTGCTCTTAATTGTTAACACCTCCTTGATATTAACATAGGACTTTCATGTCTCTACCTTCTTTTCATCCATTTCCAATTCTATGTGTTCCATGGAATTCCTATGTTCAAGAATCTATGAATTTACTTGTTCAAATCCATCCATAGTATCACCTCTCACTTTCTTTGCTTGTACAAATTATTGCTCCATACAAAACCTCTCAATTTTTCCACTTGTGCATTGCCATTTTCCCATTTCATATACTGCACATGGACCACTTTCCTTGACTTCTCAAGAGAATGAAGGATCTCTTCATTCAATAAATTATCCATCTCAACCACTTTTCTCAACTTCTTTTCAAGTGTTTTCACATAAGATTCCTTTTTCATTCCATGCATTCTAGTACCTTCTGCCTCTGGTCCTACATTGGCATTTTCCCATTGACAAAAAAAATAAAATTTCTCGCATTATTTGCAATGTTGGAAAACACACTATCCCATGCCCAGTTATTCCCTCATGGAAATTTTTTGTTTCGTAGGCTCAAAAAATGTAATGAATTCCACCTTTAAATTTTGAAACAACTCTTTGGTGACGTAAATATGCCATTTCCCTTTTTTCATCTGATTGGAACAAGTAAAATGCTCACATTATTTGCAGTGTTGGAAAACACACTATCCCATGTGAGTTAGTTCATTATGAATTTTTTTATTTCGTTACTCTCCAAGAATGTCATGAAGACCACTTTCAAATTTTTGAGCAACTCTTTGGTATAGTCGAAATGGAATTTCACTTTCTTCATTTGATTGGAACAAAAATAATTCTCGTATTATTTGTAGTGCTGGAAAACACATTGTATCCTCTTAGTTATTCCCTCATGAGAAGTTTTTATTTCATTACGACCAAGAATGTAATGAAGTCCACTTTCAAATTTTTGAACTCTTTGGTATAGTCAAAATGGAATTTCACTTTCCTCATTTGATTGGACTAAATAAAATGCTCACATTGTCTGCAGTGTTGGAAAACACACTATCTCCTCTCAGTTATTCCCTCATGAAAATATTTTGTTTCGTATGCTCCAAAAATTTAATGAAGTCCACCTTCATATTTTAGAACAACTCTTTGGTGACATAAATATGGAATTTCACTTTCTTCATCTGATTGGGACAAATAAAATTCTCGCTTTATTTGTAGTGTTGGAAAAGACACTATCTCCTCTTAGTTATTCCCTCATGAAAAGTTTTTGTTTCGTACGCTCCAAAAATGTAATGAATTCCACCTTCATATTTTAGAACAAATCTTTGGTGACGTAAATATGGCATTTCCCTTTTTTCATTTGATTGAAACAAATAAAATGATCACATTATTTGGAGTGTTGGAAAACACACTGTGACATGCCAGTTAGTTCGTTATGGATATACTTGTTCAAGTATTTTGTAGCTAAAAATAATAATTTAGAAAACACACTATCCCGTGTCAGTTAGTTTTGTCCGAGCATTTTATTTGTTGGAAACATATATCTATATATATATATATATATATTGTATGCAATATATGTTTTATTTGTTGAAAACACATTGTCCCATGTTAGTTAGTTTAGTATGAGCATTTTATTTGTTCTAAATTATATTCTGCATAATTTTTAAATCACGAACAAATTGAAATGCAAATTTTAGTGTAAGTAAGAGTTGCTTTAAATTTTTAAGGTGAATGGACTTCACTACATTTTCTATATCTACAAAACTAAAGGTTTCCATTAGACTAATGTTGTCTACATTTAATTTTTTCAAACTAATAACTTGTAATTTTTCTAGGACATAGAGCACATAAGTTGTCATGTCCATCAAATATTTTTCAATAAATTCCCTAACATTATTATCCTTTTTAGAGATAGTATAAAAGTAATTTGAATAATATTCCTCTTGAAGCAAAACTTTTGATGCACTTCCAATCAATGTTCACCACAATTTGACTAAATCCTCTTTTATCTCATTCAATTGAAATGAGGAAAGCGGATTTAACCAAGTTGTGGTGATAATTGAGTGGAATACATTAAAAGTTTCTCCAAGATCAAGAATATTCAAATTCCTATGTATTGTTTTTGAAAAGGATAATAAGTTAGGGAAGTTCGAGATTTTTTTTTATGTCCACAAGAAAATTTCGTGCAATGTTTTGCAGGAAAATTACAAGTTATTAGTCTAGAAAGTGACACTTATGAAGCTTCATAACTAATAGATAAAATAGTTATTATAGTTCATAGTGGAAAATATATTGTGTTGTAGAAGTTACTCATGATAGAATTTTATTGTTCAACTCCATCCATAGTAGCATCTCTCAATTTCTTTGCTTGCACAAATTGTTGTGCAATACAAAACCTCTTTATATTTTCCACTTGTGCATTGCCATTTTCCCTTTGCTTATACTATACATGCACCTTCCTCGACTTCTCAAGAGAATGGAGGATCTCTTCAGTCAATACATTATGTATCTCACTCACTCAACTCTGCTTCTTTTCAAGTGTTTAGAGAAGATTCCTTTTTCATTCCATGCATTCTAGTACCTTCTACCTTCGATTCTGCATTTCCATTTTCCCATTTCACATAGTGCACATGCTCCTTCATCAACTTTTGAAGAAGAGGAACAATATCTTCATTCAATACATTATCTATCTCATTCACTTTGGTTTTCTTCTTTTCAAGTATTTTTAGAGAAGATTCCTTTTTTATTACATACTTTCTTCTACCTTCTGCTCGAGTTTTCTATTTCCATTTTCCCATTGTGCATACTGCACATGCACCTTCCTCAACTTCTCAACAGCAAGGGGAATCTCTTCACTCAATACATTATCTTTTATCTATCTTGTTCAATGTGGTTTGCATAAATTTTGAAGGTGATCTTCATTACATTCTTACTATGTACTAAACAAATCTTTTTCATTATGTTCATATGATCTATATATAACTGCATGTTAGAAAACACTGGGTGTCTAATAAAATTGAGGTGAGTCATGACAAACCAATTGGGTTATTATTGCATTAATAAAAAAATGTTTAGATTACATTTATACTATTTTCTAAAATTCCAGGTTGGAAAATAGTGGGTGTTATAAAACTTGCAACCCACATACCATTCTAAAACCCTTTACAAGTAGCAACCTAATTTCTTAGTCACCCCTCACCTCAATTTGGTATGTTTTTTGTATTCCCAACTTGCAACTCCTCCCCATGCTCATGTAAGCCATGAGGCCCAATTTTATCGACCGAAAGGAGGTGGGAAAATTGACTTGGTGGCATTGTTATCTTCTTGCTCCCATCCATCGGTTTCATCACTTTTATCCCTATCTAGCGAGCCCCACACTATGTCGTCTCATCATGTTATGTATGTTTCTATGTATGTTTTTATGTATGGTTTTATGCATTTTTGTATGTACATAGGTGGTTTTTTCAAGAGATTAGCCGCATCCCATTACATTCTTACTATGTACTAAATAAAACTTTTTCATTACATTCTTATTGTCTATATATAATTGTGTGTTGGAAAAAATTGGGTGTCTAATCAAATAAAGCCAAGGGATGAAAAACCAATTGGGTTGTTACTGTGTTGATCATAAAAGGTTTTGATTACATTCATACTATTTTCTAAAATTCCAGGTTGGAAAATAGTGGATATTATAAAATCTACAATGCACATACTATTCTAAAACCCTTTACAAGTAGCAACCCAATTGCTTAGTCATCCCTCACCTCAATTTTATATGTTTTGTGTATTCCCCACCTGCAACTCCTCCCTATACTCTTCACCCTTTATGTTTGAGCATGGAGAATGAAACATAGAGTGTTTTCCAACCTGTAATTATTTTGTGCATTATCATATTTAACCAGTGTGATCACCTGCTATATTTTGGTCAATCAGAGATTACCTGCTATTTTTTGGTCAATCAAGATGATCACCAAGGTTTTCATTGACTTCTTAACCTTTATTCTTGCATAACTATTGCACACTGTGATTTGCAACCAAAGTGTCTTACAATAATTTTTATTTTTAGTTGTCTGTATAAGTAATGATATAAACAAAAGTTTGATAACGGTACGTGGTATATTTCTTGTCTGTCTTTTTTTCCCTTATTGATTATGCAAGTTATGGCCTCTTTCATATGCTAGGAGAGATGCGATTTCCATATATCCGAATGAACATTTAGTGCTTCACAGTTCCAACATAATGAAAAAATGACAGATATAATTGCTGATATATATTACTAGTGTTAGCAATAGGTTAAATTAGAAATTAAATTCCCATTGTATAGTTTAATATGCTTTTTATTGTCTATACAAGTTGGCATGTTGCAGTCAACACAACATATAATCCAACATTTGTGAAGTTTGAAATAAAGTGAATTATTTGTAGCACCAAATGTCTTTAATTTTCCAATTTAATCTATCGCTAACACTTTTTTTTCTTCTAGGTGGTTGATATTGGCGAGGAAAAAACATTGAACAAAATAAGAGCAGGTTGATTGAGAAGGACGCTTCAGGAGACGTGAAGCTTCTACACTAAATATAGGTGATTCAAGATGTCATATCTTGAATTGCAAGTGTACTGGATAGATAAATTTCCAAAATTTATTTTGTATTTAGAATTTTTGATTTATATATTGATGAGATGCTTAGTGTGGGGAATGCAAACAATTTGTAGTTTAATTTAAATAAAATAAATTTTACATTATTACGTGTGTATTATATCCCAAATTTTTATGTGAATCATGTTTCCTCCTTGGAGTGTGAGTATTGCATGGGAAATGATTAAAGCATCAGTGAAGGGTGATACTACATCCTTTTAATTATCCTTCTCATAATTGATTTGTGTTAATTTTAGGATGATTTATCCAACACTACATTGGTATGATTTATCTCCCAAAATAAAGCAGTAACCTTTGGATCCTTGGTAATTAGATCAGATATATTTGTAAAAGAACATAATATTTATCATTTTACATTAGAGTATTTCTCCATTTAAATCATGTACCTTTATTCAGTTGTGAAGCATCATTGCACAGTTGGGTTTCATAAGGTTGTGATTAAGGAACATTGTTATTGTAATTATTTTTACTCAATATAATATACCATACAAACTACAAAGGTGAGGCCATAATAATATAGAAATGACCATTAGGCTTCCATAATTTTGTAATGGAATTGTTGTTTTGTAAACACAATGCAAAAGTTTTGTAAACACAATGTGTTTTGCAATGTAGAAGCCTCTTTTACAAATATGAGTTTTCCTTGTTGCCCATTTTTGAGCTTTAGAAACATAATGTGTTGTCAATTGTGTAGATGCTTATGTTGAAAAGTTGCACCTATGTACATACAAAAACACATAAAACCATACATAAAACATACATAAAAAATACATAACATGATGAAACAACATAGTGTAGGGCCTGCCAGATGGGGGATAAAAGTGACGAAATCAACAAACGAGAGAAAATGTTATGGAAATGGTAGCGAGGAGATAACGACACCGTCGGGTCATTTTTCCCGCCTCCTGCCGATCAATAAAACTAGGCCCTATCGCTTGCATGAGAATTTATCATTTTTAGAGATTTTTTTTTAGCATGGGAATTGGAGGCATATTGACATGTGTATTTCCAGTTTAGAGAAACAAAGTGGAAAACACTACATTTTTTGTCTACAGATTGAAAGCTGAAGGTTGGAGTGCACATGGAGGGGTTGGAGAAGAAAACCAACCAAATTGAGGTGAGGGGTACTAACCAATTGGATTGCAAAGGGTTTTACAACACTATTTGGGTTTCTTGTTTCTTAACACCTAGGGTTTTCCAACATGATTTTTTACAAAATAGAATGAAGTGTGCACTATGAAGTACACTATGTATTGATGGTTAATAGAGTCCCCCTTTAATGAGAAATATTCTATTTGATAAAATAGAACCCCATCTATACGTTTGTATATCTACATTTCAAGACAAAGCTTGGGTATAAGTAAAGGAAAGCTTCAAAACACATTGTGTTTCCCAACTTGCACTAAACAACATTCACCATTGTCAGCAAGTTTATTCATTATTGCCAATAATGGCAAGAAATTGGTGTTCTTGTTATTTGTAATGCACAACTACAAATACAGGCTTAAAAACCACAAGGGCTTGGATACATTGTGATGTGGAGGTTGAAAAATGCAGTGTGTTATGAAGCATGCAATTTGTTATATCACACAGGATGTGCAAGTTTAACTGTCTACCCTAAAGCTTGGTCCATGCCATTAAGTGATATTGAAAAATGACAACTTGTTTTCAAATGTCGTATCTGTGTGAGGACATTCAAAGCTAAAAACGTAATAATTGAATTGGTTAGTCACACATGAGCTCAATTTGGACAATTTTCCTCATTTGTGATACTTCTAGACTAAACATTAAAATTGCAAAATTATAAAACCCTCAATAGAAAAACACATAATGAAATCCTCATATCAAATGAAAACCCCTTATTGTAAGGAAAACCCTTGGAAACCCATCAATGAATACCGCTTTTTGGAATGAATATCCATTCAATTCTTGAAATTCCTTAGGAAAAATGGAAAAATGGCTTATATTTCTCGTAGATATACATACCTGCTAGCTAGCTTCCCATGTGTCAAATGTGTTTTGGTAGAGAGAGTGGTCACTCTACTTCAGCCTTCAAATGCTTGCAACTCCCTTCTACACCATTGAGCAACTTGCAGAATGGTGAATGCCAAAAATGGTGACATTTTGGGATTTTTTGTCCATTCCAAATTATGATTTTTAAAACATGATGATGGTTATGATGCATCTAATATGCATTTTTCTAGGGAGAATAGCCTCATCTAATGGACAAAAGCTAATCTCCCTATAAAATATAGTAAAATAAAGCTATTATCCTTGAAAAAATGTATGCCTTGGACATGATAACATAATTAGATGTATATATTATCCTTGAAAAAGGGCAATATGTTATCATGTGTCAGCCATGCAGTTTTATAGGGAGACCACCTTCTACAATTGGAAGTGGATATTCTCCCTAGAAGAATGCATGTCAGAGGCATCATAACATACAAAAATGCATTAAAACATACAAAAAACATACACCACATGATGGGACAATGTAGTGTGGGGCCTCCCAAGATGGGGTATACAAGTGATGAATTCGACAGATGGGAGGAAACATTACAGTAATAGAAGCAAGGAGATAATGGTGGTGTTAGATTGTTTTTCCTGCCTTCTACTAGATGTGATCATGTTGTGGCGGGTTTTCAAACATAAAACTCACCAGTCTACTGGATTCCACGAGAAGCTATCCTTTTCACTAAATTTGGTGCACCCACAGGTATTGAAGGTGGACTAACATGAGTAAGACCTGCATTCTAAATTGTAATAACTATTGTTTTTTGAGAAGATGTGTTGAAATACAATATTGCACAAAATAATTGGAGGTTGGAAAACACTCTATGTTGTGATTTCTTTCATTTTGCACATTGAAAGCTAAACATTTGAGAGCACGAGGTGGAGTTGTAGGTGGGGGATATATAAAACTATCCAAATTCACCTAAGGGGTCAGTATCAAATTGGGTCATTACTTGTCAAGGGTTTTAAAATGGTATTTGGGTTGCAGGTTTCATAACACCCAGTGTTTTCCAACCCGCAATAACAAATTGTTGGCCTTGCTATTGGATTAAAAGGCCAACCTATCAATTCCCAATACAAGCATCAGATAAGACCTCTATAAAAACATGAAAACATTTCATGACAACTAGGCATCTTTGGAGCAACTTTGCAATATTTTCAAAACAAGCTCTTCTCTCCAACATACATCACCACCTCTTCCACAACTTGATCAATTGAGCTCCATGATGTCGAAAGGTGTCATCAATGTATGATGGAGAGAAGAGCAATTTTTGAAAATTAGAAAGGTACGCTTCAAAGTTGCCCAGTTGTCATGAAATTTTGTAATGTTTTTATAGAGGTTACTTCTAGAGGTTAGAGGAGAAATAGGTTGCATGTTTGATGTAGGTTTTTCGAGATATTTCTAGTGGTATCTATGAGAGAAGGGGGATTCACTACTCATGATTTCTCTTCAATGAGAGACCCTCACGGGAAAAACTACCCTAAACCACCTCAAAGGACAATGGTGAAGGTTCTAGAACCAGAAAGAGTAGGTCATAGAGATCCTCTAGACAAACTATCAAGCTCTCGGCCAAAGGATGACAGCGGAGGATTCAAATGACAACGTGACACGTTGGCAACCTCAAGGTGCGCTGGCATCTCGTATGGACTAGAGAGCAAGTTTATCACAAAGAACAACAAAGTGGCTACTTCTAAGCTGATTGCTGAGAACTTCTAGAAGGTAAGGAAATGACAAAAAGTGACAAAGAAACAAAATGTAGTAGATAAGGACAAGGAGAAGAAGGGAAAGGAAAATTCTTACAATCGTGCAAGTGATGAAGCCTCCAACGTGTGAACGTCTCCAATACCTGCACACAAGAGAGAGATAGAGAGAGAGAGAGAGTTGGGGCTGTATAGGGGTTTGCCTCAGTCAAACCCCCGTTTTGGTGTTCCCACCTCCACGGACAACCAGATAGATAAAGAGAACAGTAGAAAATGAAGTAAACACAAAAACACTACAAAATAGTGTTATTATACTCAACCAAGTAATAGAGGAGAGGAGTGAAAGCTTACCACCTCCGCCTAAAGTGCTCAAGGCTCATGGGGGAGAAAATGAGAGGAACTCAAGCCTCTGCTGCCACGGTGTTTCATTCCACACTTGCTCTACTGAAATGATGGAGTGTTGAGTGATGGATGGAGAAGCTACTTGGAGCTTGTGGGGAGATTGTAGAAGGAAGAGGAGAGTATCAAGATGGTCAAGCGATCAACCAGTCATGAAATGAATGAAGGTGAGTGAATATGAAGGAAAGAGGGAAGAAAATGGTCATATTCCAGTTGGTCAGTCGAAGAGGTTGTTACAAGTTGACTCCCAATGGGATTTGTAACGCCACTACAGGCTTTAGATGTGGGAATCTGTCAGGGATGTAAGTGCATCACAGAGACATATGCGCATCGTGCGGGTGACCTAGATAGAAACGCATCTACCAACGCTCAAAATAGGCGCCAAGTGGAACGAAGATAGTGGGATTATGTGGACTTAAGCCTCCGAAGTTGGTATTCTAAAGTGTTAAGGGAAAAAAGGGGATTTTCATTAGGGGTGCAAATCCATGTTCATACATTTTTCCCCCACTTTAGTGAGCATGAATACTGATGAGTGCTTCGGTAAAGTAGAGTAGTAAGAAGTAGTAGAGTAAGAAAGACCTGCAAAAGATGACAATGTTAGAAGATTTAAAGGATTCGAGTCAGAAAAGTAAAAGAGACCTTGATGTAAGAGGTTGTCTCAGTACTACGCATCGTCCCCAAATTAAAGACACGAACACAGAAGAATTCTAAGATGAAGGAAGAAAGGGCATATACTCAGGATGAAGAAGATGCAGATCTTCGATCCGGTATATACAAGAGTTTAAGAAGGAAAGAGTGATAAAAGAAATACCCACTCAAGGAGGAAAACCCGTACC
Source organism: Sequoiadendron giganteum (assembly GCA_007115665.2). Lineage (NCBI taxonomy): Eukaryota > Viridiplantae > Streptophyta > Pinopsida > Cupressales > Cupressaceae > Sequoiadendron > Sequoiadendron giganteum. Next base: position 490,497,735 of record CM021102.1, on the reverse strand, counting down.
ACCGAGTAAAAGTGATAAAAGCAATCCCCACTCAAGGAGGAAAACCCGTATCACTAAGTAAAAGTGATAAAAGCAATCCCCGCTCAAGGAGGAAAACCTGTACCACTGAGTAAGAGTGATAAAAGAAAAACCCGCTTGGGAGTAGAACCTATATCACAGAGTAAGAGTGATAAAAGAAAAACCCGCTTCAAAGTAGAACTCGTATCACAGAGTAAAAGTGATAAAAGAAAAACCCACTTCGGAGTAGAGCCCGTATCACAGAGTAAAAGTGATAGAAGCAAAAACTGCTTTGGAGTAGAGCCCATATCACCGAGTAGACAGTCATGCAGACCATCGTTAAGATGGAAGACTTTCAAAGGGGTCACTCGAGAACCCTTTAAAAGGAAGAGGGGTCTAGTCAAGGGATGCACTATTTGAAAAGTGAAGTCTAGTCAGGCTGCCCCCAAGCTAGACACAAAGATAGGTCTAGACGGGCTACCCTCAAGCTAGACACAAAGATAAGAAAAAGGTCTAGTCAGGATACCCCCAAGCTAGATGCAAAGATGTGAGGCATGTCTATTCAGGCTACCCTCGAGCTAGATGCAAAGATGTGGAGTAGGTCTATTCAAGCTGCCCCCAAACTAGATGCCATAGAATTCATTTGAGAGAAAATATTTCAAAGAGGTCCCTTGGGAACCCTTCAAAAGGAAGAGGGTCCACTCAAGGGATGCTACATTCAAAAGATAGAGAGAAGAGAGGGGGTCCTTAAGAAGGACACACATCTTCAAGAAAATATATCACTACCCCCAACACAAAGAGGAGGAGAAACCACACAAGATATTTAGATCACACATGATAGAGGTAGTCCTCGATATCACTTATCATGCGAAGAAAAGGCAGGTGCATCAGTAGGCACCTGAATCATGAAGTCATTGTACTTTATCCTTCAAGGCCTTACATTCACTAGTGGAATGGCTAGGCAATCGATGGTATGCATAGAAAGAGTGTTTTTCTTTGTCATGTTTATGAGATTTCTTGCATGTAGGAGGAGGAAGAGTAATTAAGCTGGCTTTTAGAAGCCGCAACAAAATACACTCTTGCTCAGATAAAGGATGAGGAGCAGGAAGCAACCCTTTCTCTTGTGGACAAAAGTTTGACTACTCGCAAGAAGGAGAAGGAGATAAGAAGATAGAAGAAAAAGGGGGATGGACCAATCTGTGAGAACGAGGTTGAGCAGACATCACATCAACATTCAACCATGGCTTCTGCTCAAATTGTTTATTCGAGAAACCTAGCCCCAGATTACTCCTGCGAGGTGTGAATTATATAGGGACCTTAATGCCTTGTTCATTACACCAAAAACCTTTACGCTCATATCCATACTTAGATATGAGCTTAAAGCCAGGGCCATAATGTGTTTGTAAATCACAAGAAGAGGGAGGATCCTCATAGAGAGCATTAATCTAGCAAGGGGGAACATGCTCTTCTACAAGATCATCATCATCCTTCTTGATAGGACTCTCAACATTATCCTCCTTAGAAGAATTGTAATCATCTTCCTCAGAAGGAGGATCAATGCTAAGAACATTACAGTTCACATTCACATTATCTCGTGATACAGAGGAACAACCATCTTCGATAGTGGGTGTGAATGATGTTGTCAAAAGGTCTAAGCAGATTGGGTCAACTTTATATTCTTGAATGAAGGAATCTGTAAAGTCTAAGGGACCCAAATCATCACCAAGACATGCATTCCTTTGAGAAGAGGTAGAAGGAATAGGCTTAGTATTTCTTGCTTCAGAAGGATCTTCCTTAGGGACATTCATCTCGAGGGTATCCTTTGTAGTAGATATTGCTAGAGTAAACATTGACGCATTAGAAGACACTGAAGGAATAAGAGTAGGCACAACTAAATCTTGATCGACAGCTACCATCTCACATAAGTGCTTAGCATCAGGGTCAACCTTAACTGTGACTACTTTATTATTGCAAACAAACTTAATTGATTTATGCAAGGTAGACATGAATACAACCATAGCATGAATCCACTGTCTTCCAAGGAGAAGGTTATAGGGTAACTTCTCTAATATAAAATATACAAGGGTAGATATGGTAATGGGTCCAAGCTGCAGAGGTAATACTATAGTACCTAGAGCTTTTCGCCCAACATTATCAAACATATGAATGACAATAGAAGAAGCATTAATAGAAGATGAGTCAATATTAATCTTAGGTAATAGATCTATGCTGCATACATTAAGCACCGAACCAGAATCAACAAGAGTACATCTAATACCAATCTTATTAATATTAACTATAATCATTAGGGGGTCTGCTTGCTTCTGTACTTTTGGAGGCGGGAGTTCTTGAGGATAGAACGTAATATTCGGTGAATTCACACGAATATACACTAACAATGCATCAACATTTGTCGGCCTAGCGAAAGAAGGAAAGAGGATATTTTGCAAGGCTTCCTAAAGCATACCTTGATAAAATAGAGCAAATTGAAGCAAGTCCCACAGTGAGATCTTAGTCAGAGTAACTTGAGGTTTCTCGACAAGATCATGATCACTAGGTGCTTTAGTCATAGCTTTAGGTGCTTGAGGAAGTCTTAGTTGTTTTTTCATTCTAGTATCATAAGTACGGGCTACCACTCTATAAGAGGGAGCCTCAAAAAGATCAAGGGAATCACTATCAAATGGAACACCATTAATAGAGAAAACCCTTTCAAGAGAAGGACTAGCTCGAGTCACGTAAGTGATCAATCTCTTAGGCCTTTGAGGGGCAGAAAAGACATAGATTACATTTACAAAATCATCACAACTAAAGGAACAATTATTTGAATACATATTCTCAACATCGATCCAAATAGGATCAAATGTGGAAGGAGATTCATCATGTGCTAATGTATCATCTCTACGAGAGAGTGCATTAGCATAGATAAGAAATTCATCTTTCACTCATGCATAGTCTCTAGAAGAGAGTGCATCAGAAGGAGTAGGAGAATCATCATTCACAAATGCATCATCTCTAGAGGAGAGTGCATTGGGATGAAGGGTAAATTCATCATTCATAAATGCATCATATCTAGAGGAGAGTGCATTGGAATGAATAGAAGGTAGAGTAACATTAAGAAAGGTATCAATGATTTCATCTTCTTGCAACAAGATATCCTCTGAAGGAAGAGGACTCTCATGAGAAGGATCAAAGATACCAAGTGACACGGGTAAATCAAATTCACTATCACATGCATGAAATGGAACATCATTAATATTTTCAATATAATTAGAAAAAACTAATAAAGGAAGATATTAAATTGATGATGATTTTTTTGAACACTGTTCTTCACGTTGGATTCACCAAAAATGTGAGAGAAGGGGGATTCGCTACTCACGAGTTCTCTTCAATGAGAAACCCTCATGGGATGAACTTCCCTAAACCACCTCAAAGGATAGAGGTGAAGGTTCTAGAACCAGAAAGAGAAGGTCACAGAGATCCTCTGGATAAACTATCAAACTCTCGACCAAAGGATGACAACGCAGGATTCAAACGACAATGCGATGTGTTGGCATCCTCAAGGCATGTTGGTGTATCGTACAGACCAGAGAGTGAGTTTATCTCAAAGAAAAACAAAGTGTCTACTTCTAAGCTAATTGTTGAGAACTTCTAGAAGGTAAGGAAATGACATGAAGCGATAAAGAAATAGAATGTAGTAGATAAGGACAAGGAGAAGAAGGGAAAGGAAAATGCTTACAACCATGTGAGTGATGAAGCTTCCAGCATGTGAACATCTCCAATACCTGCACACAAGAGAGAGAGAAAGTGTTGGGGCTGTATAGGGGTTTGCCTTAGTCAAACCCCCATTTTGGTGTTCCCACCTCCATGGACAACCAAATAGATAGAGAGAACAGTAGGAAATGAAGTAAACACAAAAGCACTACAAAATAGTATTATGCTACTCAACCAAGTAATAGAGGAGAGGAGTGAAAGCTTACCCCCTCCACCCAAAGAACTCAAGGCTCATGGGGGAGAAAATGAGAGGAACTCAAGCCTCTATTTTCGTGGTGTTTCATTCCACACTTTCTCTACTGAAGTGATGGAGTGTTGATGTTGCTACTGTGAAGTGTAAAGTGTTGAGTGATGGAAGGAGAAGCTACTTGGAGCTTGTGGGGAGATTGTAGAAGGAAGAGGAGAGTCTCAAGATGGTCAAGAGATCAACCAGCCATGAAATGAATGAAGGTGAGTGAATATGAAGGAAAGAGGGAAGAAAACAACCATATTCGGGTCAGTCGGCCGAAGAGGGCGTTACAAGTCGACTCCCAATGGGATGTGTAATGCCACTGCAGGCTCTAGACACAGGAATCTGTCAGGGACGTAAGCATTCTACGTAGACGTCTATGCACTGCATAGGCATCCTAGATAGAAACGCCTCTACTGGTGCGCAAAACAGGCGCCAAGTGGAACAAAGATAGTAGGCTTATGTGGACTTAAGCCTCTGAAGTTGGTTTTCTAAAGTGTTAAGGGACAAAAGGGGATTTGCGTTAGGGGTGAAAATCCATGTTCATATAGTATCATCTACAGATCTTGATGTCAAATAGAAAAAATGCACCACCAGGGTGGAAAACATAGTGGGTTTTGTGTTATTTAATTCTGCTTGTTCTAATTTTGCTTCATATGGTCAAGATGTGAAAGCTAATATTTTCTTTGATGTAGCTATAGAATATGTCCCATAATGCAAAAGCATGGGTCTCTAGTTGGTTGACCAACTACCACCCATATCTTCCATGTAATGTCCTCACTCGGATAGAGGAATTGAGTCTCCATACAGGTTGTGAGAAAAGATGTTAAGGAGAATTGATAGAAAATGGCTAAAGTGCAGTGACATCAAAAAAAAATAATTATGCTCATTTCTTTGAAAACATCTTTGGTGTATGGGTGAAAATGAGCATGGACGTTCAATATCACAATCTACAAATAGAGTGTAAATTTCTACGACTGACCTATTTTTTTTACCGAGAGATGTGAGACCATTTACTAGCTGGATGCATCTAGAAGGTACCCATTAAACCAACAGTAGTCATCCAAAAGAATAATCTTCCAAAGGAGATGAGCATGAAATTTATGAGATTCCTTAAGGGGGAATATTGAATTATTCATCACATGGGTCTTGTCGAGGAATGGTTGCTTGTGTTGAAATTCAAGTACACTATCAGGTTTGATGATCAATTTTATTATAATTGGTATCAGAGCCAAGTCACAGGTTCAAATCCTATGGTCACATTGGGGGGATTGTTGGAAGCTCGACACTTTCGCCCCTCAACTAGTGTTGATCATGTGATTCGTGATATTGTTTAACCACTTCCCATGCATATTATATGATTCTTATATCATCCATTGAAAGGTTGATGTTTTTGTGCAACAACAAGGCCAACACACATAGACAATATAAATGTAATGACAATGTTTTGGTTACTTACACAGTAAGAACCCAATTGGTTGGTCAAACCTTAGGTGAATTTGGATACTTTTATGTATCCTCCACCTGCAATCATATTAAGAGTATGAATTTCTTGGAAGCCTTTTATTTCATAGATAGTAATAATGTAATGAAGTTCACCTTCAAAATATATAATAACTCTTAGTTATAGTATAAATTGTATTTGAATTTCTTCGTATGATTGAAATAAAGAAATGCACAAAATAATGGTAGATTGGAAAACACAATGTGGGTTGTCAATTGTTTCATTCTATAATTTTAAATATAAATGGTTGAGAGCACAAGGAGGAGTTGCAAGTCGGGGATACATAAAACTAACTAGACTGAATTGAGAGGTGACTAACCAATTGGGTTGTTATGTGTAGATGGTTTTACAACACTATGTGGGTTACAAGTTTCTTAACACCCAGTGTTTTCCAATTTCATTACATTATTGCTATCTAGAAAGAAAAAGGTTCTCAAGAAAATCATAAAACATACCAAATTGAGGTGAGGGGTGAGTAAAACCAATTGGGTTGTTACTTGTAAAGGGTTTTAAAATAGTATGTGGGTTGTAGGATTTATAACACTCAGTGTTTTCCAACCTGAAATTTCACATAAAAGTTTGAATGTCTTGAAAATATTTTGTTATTGACAGTATGAATGTAATGAAAGGAACCTTCAAAATTTACCATAAATGTTAGTTATAGTAAAAATTGCAATTTAGTATCTTCATGTTATTGAAAATAAATGCATAAAATAATTGCAGGTGGAAAACACAATGGGTTGCAAGTTATTTCATTTTGGAGGTGGGGGATACATAATTGAAACCAAATCAAGCTAAGGGGTGACTAACCAATTGTGTTGTTACATGTATAGGGTTTTATAACACTATGTGGGTTGTAGGTTTCATAACACCATCTCTTTTCCAACTTGCAATTTCACTAATAGTATGAATGTATTGAAAACCTTTTTTCATTTAGATAGAAAGAATGTAATGAAAGGAACCTTCAAAATTTATCACAAGTCTTAGGTAGACTAAAAATTGCATTTCAATTTCCTCTTATGATTGAAAAAGATATGCTTGCTTACAACAAACAGTGCAATAAATTTTGGAACTTTAATTGTCTGTAACACTTGCAACTGTTTTACTTTTTATAACCAACTAGGGATGCATGCTTTAAAAGGGAAAGCACTTTGTACAGTGATGAATGTTGTTGAGGTGGTTGATACACTTGAGAAGGTGTGTAGTGGTGCATCTTCTTCGATACAGTCGTGTTTGATAAAAATGCAGGAAAGATCTACTAATTACAAAATGCAATCAAATGTATAATTTTAATTTCTCATAAGTAGTTACAATGTTGTCTTGAAAGTGAGAATGTTTCAATCAGGAGGTAGAAACCATTGTACAGAGGACTTCCTCTTGTTTTAGGAAAAAAATAACTATTGAGGAAATGACGTATTCGATAATTGATTGTGAACTTCCAATTACCCTTTACTTTCAATGTGCCAATTAGAATGCTTTACAATTTCACTTAGAAAATTTCATGTCTGTTATGAATATGCTGATTTTGGTAGTATATCGTTCCTTCAATTCAGGATGATAATCGTGGAGATGATCACACTCTTTCCATAGTCCACGACAAAGAGGAAGAGCATGCAAAGGGCGACCCTAAGGATGGGGAGGGTGTGAATGAAGCATAGGGTGATGTGGAGGATGGGAAGGTAGATATAATAACTCAATTATTGCATCATTTGGCTGTGTATATGTTGTGCATTTAAATTATTTTAATATAAAATATATTAATCTATTTTCTTTTCTGAATTTTTTGTGTAGGTTGTTGTTGAATATAGAAGAGAAGTGGAGAATGTGAGATACATATATTACTGTATTTCAAAATAATGTATGAGAAAATTTCATGATTGGAAATTGTTCAACATGCATAGGATTCAGGATCACCACCATCCTATTCTCACACCACAAAAGTATGGCCAAAGTACATCAGGGGGGTAACCAAAATGCCCTCCTCCCCCCCTGAGAAATTGAAAAAGTATCTTTAAAAGAAGGTGGTTAGGAGTACCAACTAAAGCTATGTGAGAATATCCAGAAGAAGCGTGTTATTGAAAGGGTCTATAGAAAGTATGACAAACAAATCTTCCATCTACTTCCCAAGGAAGGAAAGGATGAGGTGAAGGAGAAAATGGTGTTATATAACAATGAGGAGAACAAGGAGCAAAGAAGGAAAAAAATATTGTTGTTGCAGGAGAAAAAGAGAAAGGAAGGAATGGTAATGTGGAATTGAACTGTTAAATCTGAATTTTGGTTTGTTCATTTTTTTCTATTTTGATGCATACAAGGTTCAATTAATGTTAACTTAAATGACATAACAAGGTGATGGTCAACAAGTGGTTCCTACCACCCAGTAGAGTATTTTTCATTTGCTAGAGGAAGCTATACCCATGAAAGGCCAAGATGATGTTGTTCCTCCCAACCTGATGTCTAGCATTGACAAGAAGAAGCATACATTGTCTAAAGTTTCAAGGTGCCCTCACATGAAGAAATGAGAAAAAATGGTGATTTCAAAATCTTCTATTTAATGTTTGTTTTGATTAACTCAATGAATTGGTTGCATGCATTTGAATTTGATGTGACGTTTCAATTCCTGCTATTGTAGGGCAAGGATGAATAATGAAATATTGGTCTCAAGTAAGGTACTGTTGATTTGGAAGATGAAGCAGTTCCCATGAAAGAACAAGATGATGTTGTTCCTCCCAACCCATTGTCTAACATTGAGAAGAAGGAGTGTATACGGTCCAAAGTTTCAAGGCCCTTCACATGAATAAACAAGAATAAATGGTGATTTAAAAATATATTTTTTAATGTTTGTTTTGATTATTTCAATGAATTAGTTGCATGCATCTGAATTTGATGTGATGTTTCAATTCTTACTATTACAGGGAAAGGATGAACAACAAAGTGTTGGACTTGAACATGGTACTATTGATTTAGAATATGAAGCAATACCCACGGAAGAACAAGATGATGTTCCTCCCAACCCGTTGTCTAACATTGAGGAATGTACATGGTCTAAAGTTTTAAGGCACCCTCACATGAAGAAACAAGAACAAACGATGATTTTAAAATCTTCTATTTAATATTTTTTTGATTATTTCAATGAATTGGTTGCATGCATTTGAATTTGATGTGATGTTTCAATTCTTACTATTATAGAGAAAGGATGAACAATGAAGTGCTAGACTTGAGTAGGGTACTGTTGATTTGGAAGATGAAATAGTGCCCATGAAAGCACAAGATGATGTTGTTCCTCCCAACCCGCCATCTAACATTGAGAAGGAGCATACATGGTCAAAATTTTCAAGGTGCCTTGACATGGAGAAACTAGAAGAAACAATGAATTTGAATTCTTCTATTTAATGTTTTTATTTTATTTTAGTGAATTGGTTGCATGCATCTGAATTTGATGTGGCATTCCAATTCCTTCTATTATAGGGCAAGGATGAACAACGAAGTGTTGGCCTCGAACTTATTGGCAATGTGGTTGCAATGGAAATGGGAGATGCTAATAGAGATGGACATGGGGATGGGGAGAGCACTGGCCTGCAAGTAGAACATGGTAATAATGATGGACATGGGGATGGGGAGAGCACTATCTTGCAAGTGTGATAGGGTAATAAAGATGGACATGGGGACTGTCCTATAAGTGGGATAGGGTAATAAAGATGGACATGGGGATGAGGAGAGTGCTAGCCTACAAGGGGGAGATGGAAATAAAGATGGACATGGGGATGAGGAGAGAAACAAAGAGCCATCTATATAGGTAACAAACACAACACACTTCCATTCCTCTATTCTAATTTCTTTATGAATCCTTTAATATGTCTTGAATTATGATTCACATCAATGACATTTCCATTGCAACCAAATCCTGTTGATGAAAAAATGATAGAGTCCAAGGGCATCACTTTTAAGATTAATGATCATGTTGATCTTTGGAGGCAGCATAAACTAGTTGGAAAATGCATTGTAAGTGTTGTCAGTAGACATTATCTTACTGACGACCTTCCCCACCCAAAATATTGTGTGAGAGTCAGCATTGTTAAGGCCATTTCTAGTGACTACACAATTCCTTTCAAACATCCTAGCATAGACACTATCAAAGAGTGTGTGGTCAGCTTCACAATATGGAAGCTCTTTGAGTTGAAGCATTCTCTTCCAGAGGTACATATAAATGATATATTACTATATATATCATACTACCTTATATTTGTTTCCATCCATACGTTAATTGTTCAAATTGTTTCTTATAGGCTGAAGGTGTTCAAAGTGCGAAGGAGAAAGCACAACCTCTCTAGAAATCTGTTGTTTCACGTTCATCATCTATGAGGGTTCATGGAATTGGAATCACCCCTCTTGAATACACAACAACCCAAATAAATGTGTCATATATTATGGAGGCATGACCTCAATTGCAAAGAATAGGTAGTGTAGGATATGATGAGACAAACTCACAATACTCATTGTGTATTGTGGGTTTCATTATTTTTTTATTGAATAATTATGGTGCAAACATATACTATTTTTATGTGTTTAAACACTATGTTGTTAAACATTTCATATCATACTTTTCATGGTCCTGTATAATTACATTATCAACAATGTGAAATAATGGTAGGCAATGCCACTTGAAGTGTTATTTTTTATGGTAGCTTGTTTATAAATTAAAGAGATAAGTTGACATGTAAATCATTTGACCTCAACAAATTTGAACATAACAATCAATGGTATTTAATACAGTAATTGCATGCATGGTATTCAATAGAGTATATTGATAAATGTTATGTGTATGTATCTATGTGGGAAATTATTTACATTGTTGGAAAACACACTTTCCCTTGTCAGTTATTTCCTTATGAAAAGTTCTTGTTTTGTTACGACCAAGAATTTAATGAATTCCACTTTCAAATTTTATAACTGTTTGGTACAGTAAAAATGGAATTTCCCTTTTTCCATTTGATTGGAAGAGATACAATGGTCACATTGCTTGCAGTGTTGGAAAACACACTGTCCCCTGTCTATTATTTCCTTATGAAAAGTTTTGTTTGGTTACAACCACAAATGTAATGAAGTCCAGTTTCAAATTTTAGGACAACTCTTTGGTACAATAAAATGGCATTTTCTTTTTTACATCTAATTGGAAGAGATAAATGCTCACATTATTTGTAGTGTTGGAAAACACGTTGTCCCCTGTTAGTTATTTCCTTATGAATTTTTTTTGTTTCGTTATGACCAAGAATGTAATGAAGTCCACTTTCAATTTTTAGAACAACTGTTTGGTAGAGTGAAAATGACATTTCCTTTTTTCATTTGATTGGAACAAATTAAATGCTCGCATTGTTTGCAGTGTTGGAAAACACACTGTCTCGTATTAGTTATTTTGTCATATTTTTTTCTTTTGTTTCCTACGCTCCAAAAATGTAATGAAGTCCACTTTAAAATTTTAGAACTCTTTGGTAGAGTGAAAATGACATTTCCTTTTTTCATGTGATTGGAACAAATAAAATGCTCGCATTGTTTGCAGTGTTGGAAAACACACTGTCTCATGTCATTTATTTCATTATGAAAAGTTTTTGTTTCCAACGCTCCAAAAATGTAATGAAGTCCACTTTCAAATTTTAGAAGAACTCTTTGGTGAAGTAAATATGGATTTTCCCTTTTTTCATCTAATTGGAACAAATAAAATGCTCACATTATTTGCAACATTGGAAAACACACCATCCCATGTCAGTTACTTCGTTATGAATTTTTTTTGTTTCGTTAAGACCAATAATGTAATGAATTGTACACTTTCAAATTTTAGAACATGTATTTGGTAGAGTGAAAATGGAATTTGACTTTTTCATGTGATTGGAACAAATAAAATATGCACATTATTTGCAGTGTTGGAAAACACACTATCTCATGTCAATTATTTCGTCATGAAAAGTTTTTGTTTCCTACACTCCAAAAATGTAATGAAGTCCACTTTCAAATTTTAGAACAACTCTTTGGTAGAGTGAAAATGGCATTTCCTTTTTCATGTGATTGAAACAAATAAAATGCTCGCATTATTTACAATGTTTGAAAACTCACTGTCCCATGTCAGTTACTTCGTTGTGAATATTTTTTGTTTCATTACAACCAATAATGTAATGAAGTCCACTTTCAATTTTTAAAACAACTATTTGATAGAGTGAAAATGAAATTTCCTTTTTTCATGTGATTGGAACAAATAAAATGATCGCATTGTTTGCAGTGTTGGAAAACACATTGTCTCGTGTCAGTTATTTTGTCATGATTTTTTTTTGTTTCCTACAATCCAAAAATGTAATGAAGTCCACTTTAAAATTTTAGAATAACTTTTTGGTAGAGTGAAAATGATATTTTTTTTTTCTTCATGTGATTGGAACAAATACAATGCTCACATTATTTGCAGTGTTGGAAGCAGTGTTGGAAAACACACTATCTCATGTCAGTTACTTCGTTATGAAAAGTTTTGTTTCGTAGGCTCCAAAAATGTAATGAATTCCACCTTCAAATTTTAGAACAACTCTTTGGTACAATATAAAATAGATTTTCACTTTCTTCATCTGATTGGAACTAATAAAATGCTCAGATTATTTGTAGTGTTGGAAAACACACTGTCTCTTGTTAGTTATTTCATTATGAAAAGTTTTGTTTTGTCATGACCAAGAATATAATCAAGTCCACTTTCAAATTTTTGAACAAACCTTTGGTACAATAAAAAAGGAATTTCACTTTCTTCATTTGATTGGAACAAATAAAATGCTCGCATTGTTTGGAGTGTTGGAAAACACACTATCCCATGCCGGTTAGTTCGTTATGAATTTTTTTTTTTTTGCTACGACCAAGAATGTAATAAATCCCACTTTCAAATTTTTGAACAACTATTTGGTACAGTAAAAAAAACATTTCACTTTCTTCATATGATTGGAACAAAAAAAATGCTCACATTGTTTGGAGTGTTGGAAAACACATTGTCCCATGTCAATTATTTCCTTATGAAAAGTTTTGTCTTGTTACGACCAAGAATGTAATCAAGTCCAATTTTAGATTTTTGAACAACTCTTTAGTATAGTAAAAAAGGCATTTCACTTTCTTCATCTGATTGGAACAAATAAAATGCTCACATTGTTTGGAGTGCTGGAAAAAACACTATCCCATGTCAGTTAGTTTGTTATGAATTTTTTTATTTTGTTACGACCAAGAATGTAATCAAGCCCACTTTCAAATTTTTGAACAACTCTTTGGTACAATAAAAAAAACATTTCACTTTCTTCATCTAATTGGAAAAAATAAAATACTCACATTATTTTCAGTGTTTGAAAACAAATTGTCCTATGTCAGTTAGTTCATTATGAATTTTTTTGTTTTGTTATGAATGATGAGACAAAATAATGACTCATCTTTTAGCCATATAAAAATGTATATTTTTCCTAATTATGAAGTTATCAAGACTGAGCATGATGATGAAAGTAAGATATTTTTAGTTGCAACAGTCAAAGATTTCATCATATCTTTCAAATTACGATTTGGGTTCTAGAGATTTTTGGTCAAAAATTAAAGACAATATGGTGACAAAACCCATTAAATTTCACAAAAACTCAGTTCGTGGTTTGAGAGAAACATTCACTAGAATCTCTTACTCTAGAATTTGTGGAGAGTTGCTCTGGAACTTGTGGGACAACACTTGAAGTTGTTCCAAAATTTGTGGGTTGTTCCAGAACCTTTCCAAAATTTGTAAAAATAGCAGTTGTGAGTATTAAAATAGATTGGGGTGACTTGGACAGAAGTTGAGAGAATCTAGGAGGCAATTCCAAGAATTAAGGCAAGTTGTTGGGTTGAGCAAACAAATGGAGAATATCTAGAAGACAATTTTGGGTAGTTTGAACCGTTTTGCAAGCATCTAGGAGTTGTTTTATGAGCTTTAATGATACACAAGGGGAAGACATGACTTTTTCAGCAGTCAAATATTTTTTTGGAGCTTGTTTAGGGGCTGCAAAATAGGCATATTTTTTTTGGACGACCAAAAAAGATTGACTCAACAAGTTGAAGAAAGACCTATATTTTTCCCTTAACACATATTCCTATCTTCTAGCAAGTGGTTGCACAATCATAAAGCTTATCTTTCAGATTATTTGAAGACAAAAATTCTATAAATTCATTGTAATAAGGAAATAAAATGGGGGAAGAGTTTTATAAAATAATATAGTTCAGTATTTTAGCAGCAATCTCTTTGTTTGTAGTTTCATTTCTTAGTAGTCATTTCATTTCTAGCTCTTTACATTTTCAGTATTCCCTTTTACAAGTTTCTTAGGATAGATTTGATTCAAGCATTCCATTTACAAGATCTTAGATTAGATTTGATTTTAGCAATTTCTTTCATGCATTGCTTTTCAATTCTGTTTGTAGAAAAAACATGTTATTCAAATGATTTCTTCTCCCTATTGCATATTGCCATGGACATCGCCCTGGATTGACATTTATAGTTAAATGATGAGGATTGTAGTGACACTCATCAATGACCAAGAATGTAATGAAGTCCACTTTCAAATTTTTGAACAACTCTTTGGTACAGTCAAAATGGCATTTCACTTTCTTCATCTGATTAAAACAAATAAAATGCTCACAATGTTTGCAGTTTTGGAAAACACACTGTCTCATGTTAGTTATTCCCTCATGAAAAGTTTTTGTTTCGTACACTCCAAAAATGTAATGAAGTCCACCTTCAAATTTTAGAGAAACTATTTGGTGACATAAATATGGCATTTCCCTTTTTCCATCTGATTGGAAGAGACAAAATGGTCACATTGTTTACAGTGTTGGAAAATACACTATCCCCTATTTGTTATTTCCTTATGATTTTTTTTTGGTTACAACCATGAATGTAATGAACTCCACTTTCAAAATTTAGAACAACTCTTTGGTATAGTAAAAATGGAATTTTTCTTTTTCCATCTAATTGGAAGAGATAAAATGTTCACACTATTTGTAGTGTTGGAAAACACACTATTCCATGTTATTTATTTCGTTATGAAAAGTTTTGTTTTGTTATGACCAAGAATGTAATCAAGCCCACTTCAAATTTTTGAACAACTCTTTGGTACAGTAAAAAATGAATTTCACTTTCTTCATTTGATTGGAACAAATAAAATACTCACATTGTTTGCTGTTGGAAAACTTACTGTCCCATGTTAGTTAGTTCATTATGAAAATTTTTATTTTTTTACTCCCAAGAATGTAATCAAGTCCACTTTCAAATTTTTGAACAACTCTTTGGTACAGTCAAAATGGTATTTCACTTTCTTCATCTGATAGGAACAAATAAAATGTTCTCACTATTTGAAGTGTTGGAAAACACATTGTCTCATGTTAGTTATTCCCTCATGAAACGTTTTTGTTTCGTACACTCCAAAAATGTAATAACCACCTTCAAATTTTAGAACAACTATTTGGTGATGTAAATATGGCATTTCTCTGTTTTCATCTGATTGGAACAAATAAAATTCTCACATTGTTTGATGTTGGAAAACACACTGTCCCATGTCAGTTAGTTCATTATGAAAATTTTTGTTTCATTACAACCAAGAGTGTAATGAAGTCCACTTTCAAATTTTTGAGCAACTCTTTGGTATAGTAAAAAAGACATTTCACTTTCTTTATTTGATTGGACATGTAATAGAATCCAAGATGAAAAAGGAGTTGCATGTAAGTTGGAATGGCTCTTGGGAGTTGAAGAACCATAACTTGCTAGAATCTTGCTGGAACTCCTTCAAAATTTGGGCTTAGAATAGATGATGTGTATGCAAAAATTGCATTATATTTTTTATCTCTTTGTTGAGTTGATATAGTGAATGACACAGATTTGAGGCTGGATTTTTTAACTTCAAAGGGTTTTCTTGGTATAATTTTTAGGTTATGTTTCTATGCTATTTTTACTTTTCTATTCTTTTTTAATCTTAATTAAGTTTTCTATCTTTTTGATTCAATATTTTTACGTTTCCATTGAATACAAAGTTTATTCTAGTTTGGAGGTTTTTGTATTTGATTTCTGGTTTTGAATATTGATTGCTGAAAATATACTATAGAGAACATACGATCTACATCAACCACATATCAGGATGACAAGGAAAATCCTTTCATAATAGGAAAGTAAAGGATGAAATTTGGATTGTGCCCTAATTGGCAAAGAATTCACATCCTTTTGATACGATTCAAATATTAGCATACATAATTAAAGTTGATTCTTGTCTAAAAGGTTGCAAACTAAATTGCTAAATCAAAATGGTTATGCAGAAGCAAAGTTATGCTGATAATTGAAAACTCCTATGAATTGCAAACAAGATAGAAAGAAAAACCAAATGGTAAGAACTGCAAATCAGAATCATGTTAATTTGAAAGCTTTGTAAATGTATAAAGTCCTTGCAAAAGGAAGTAGAAATATGTTTTTTAATTCCCAAGAAACATCTACCAGGATTCCACCCTTGATTTAGGCACATATACGTGATAATGAAGGTGAAACATATTATCCTTGAGTGTTAAAAGAATGGTGGTTCATGTTCGATCATTTTATTCCAAGAGCGGTGCCTATTTCATGGGGTTATAAAGTCATACCAAATCAAATGAAACAAGATATCTTAATAGTAAATGAATATGACTTGGACATAATCAAACAACACTAATATCATATGAAACAACTGAGTGTAGTTATTTATCCATTTACAAAAAACTAAAAGATCATATGTAATAGATAACTAATCAATAAAATAATGAAAAAACATATTCCTTATGGTAATCACAGTATATTATGTATTGGTTGTCCATAAAAGTTTGAAACAACACTATGAATATATAACATGGCAATGAGTGTGATGCAATAGACAATGAAATCAAAATACTACTGATATTGGATACATCCATATATACAATGTCTGAAAACTTTGCGAACATTTATGACTATAAATTTCACAAATGTTGCCTATAATAACTAAATATTTTGTAAACACTATCAACTAGGTCAACCATTTATGAACAGGTATAATTTATGTATTCTCAGTATTAGGAAGGATTTGGTGCACTTTGATTGTCAAGGTAGAATTCATGACATATACCGTAGATATCTCATAATTTACGTGTATGAGCCTAAATGATGGTCTCACATAGTGGACCTCAAACTTGATAGTGTAGTCGAATTTGAATATAGAAAGCAACCATTCCTCCACAAGACCCATGTGATAACTAATTTGAGATTCCCCCTTAAGGAATATCATAAATCTCATGCTCAGCTCATTTGGAATATTGTGCTCGTGGATGATTACTATTGGTTTAGTGGATACCTTCCAAATGCATCCAAAAAGGAAAAGGTCTCGAATCTCTTGGTAAAGACACATTGGCCAATCACAAAAATTTACAATCTCTATTTGTAGATTGTAATATTTAATGTACATGCTCATTTGTTCCCATACATGAAAGATGTAGTTAAAGAAATGAGCATAATTATGATATTTCACATCATTATGGTTCAGACCTTTTCTGTCAATTCTCCTTGACATATTTTCCCACAACCTATACAAGAGAATCAATTCCTTTATTCGAGCGAGGATATTACATAGAAGATATGGATGATAGTTCATCAACCAACTAGAGACCCATGATTCTACTTTATGCGACATCCTATATACCTACATCAAATAAATTATTAGCTTTCACTCTCAATGCTAACCAAAATGTTGTTGCAAAGCTACATAATAGTATCAAAGAAGGTGCATGTGCAATGGGAAAATGGAAATGCACAATTGGAGCAACAAGTACTAAAATTCTTGAAATGAAAAATCAAACAATTTTTTCAAAAAATACAATTGCATTCTCTAATTAGAAAGATACTCTCAATGCTGACCAAAAAGTGGCTACAAAGCTACATAACAGTATTGAATAAGGTGCATGTGAAAAAATTTTGTGAACAACTTTTTGAAAAGACACAACTGCATTCTCTAATTATAAAGACACTCTCAATGTTGACTTCATTACATTCTTAGAGTGTATGAAACAAAAACATTTCATGATGAAATAGCTGACAGGGGACAATGTGTTTTCCAACATGGCAGATAATGTGAGCATTTTATTTGTTCCAATCAGATGAAGAAAGTGAATTCCTTTTTTACTATACTAAAGAGTTGTTCAAAAATTTGAAAGTGGGATTGATTACATTCTTGTTCATAACAAAACAAAAAAAATCATAATGAACTAACTGACATGGGACAGTGTGTTTTCCAACACTGCAAACAATGTGAGAATTTTTATTTGTTCTAATCACATGAAGAATGTGAAATTCCATTTTGATTTCACCAAAGAGTTGTTCAAAAAATTAAAATTGGACTTCATTACATTCTTGGTCGTAATGAAATAAAACTTTTCATAATGAACTAACTGACACGAGACAGTGTGTTTTACAACACTACAAACAATGAGAGCATTTTATTTGTTCCAATCATATGAAGAATGTGAAATGCCATTTTTACTCTACCAAATAGTTATTCAAAAAATTGAAAGTGGACTTGATTACATTATTGTTCGTAACAAAACAAAACTTTTCATAACGAACTAACTAACATGGGACAGTGTGTTTTCCAATAGTAAACAATGTGAGCATTTTATTTGTTCTAATCAAATGAAGAAAGTGAAATGCCATTTTGACTATACCAAAACATTTTGAAAGTGGACTTAATTACATTCTTGGTCACAACAAAATAAAAACTTTTCATAAGGAACTAACTGATATGGGACATTATGTTTTCCAATACTATAAATAATGTGAGCATTTTTTTGTGCAATGGACATATGGCAACACACAAGTGGAGTAGCATGTACTATAATGCCTGAAATGAAAAAAGAATTTTCTATGAAAAAATTTGAAAAGAAGCAACCAAAGTGAAAGAGATAGATAATATTTTGATTGAACAAATTCTTCTAGCTCTTCATAGGTTGAGGAAGGACCGTATGTAGCATGTGCAATGGGAAAATGACAATGCATAACTAAAGTAGCAGGTACTAGAATGCACAAAATAGAAAAGGAATTTGTTGTATAAGCACTTGAAAAGAAGAAGTGAAGAAAAATAGAATGAGTTGGGTGGAGACATGAAAGTCTGATGTCAAAATTGTAGATAACTTGTGTGGACAACTTTTTGAAAAGAAAACATGCTTACCTGTAGACGGAGGTTCATTGATGTATGCTTTTTTAATCCTTAGTAACTCTTCAAGGAGCACCAAAGCAAACACATGTTGGTTGACATCAGCCTATCACCGTAGCCAAAATTTTATAGGGAAGCATGCTATTGCATAATTAACTGAATACACACTACAAATTAGAGGCATAACATTCATCCCGTTTTATTTTTTCAGATAGCAATTTTTTTCTCTGTGCATTCTCTACTATTTTGAATTTATGCTCCTTTGTAGCTCGATGAATCTTCCTGGAGGGGGCCCCATCAGGGCTCCCCCACCAAAGTAGTTTTCTCTTTCCCAGAATAGCGTTGTTTCTCCAATCGAGAGGACCAAAAAGGCGTTGTGCACTTCATATATTTTGTCGCCTGGGGGTTTGAAAAACCCTGTTGTTTTCTCCTGGGGGCAAGGAAAGTTTGTGCTTTGCTGACCAAGCGACCTCCTATGTGGAAAATCTTGTAGGAGGTCAAATATCATCTAAGACACCTTAGAAGTCCATGTCGACCTTTTGTACCATTGTGGGGGATGAAGTGGATGTCCCAAATGCAATCTTGAATGACACTTTGGAGGGTTTGAAGTTGTCTTTGGTGGGGAAGTTAATGGGCCTCTAACACTTGGAAACTCAAAGGCAGTGTTTCTATAAGTGTCATGCCCAAGGGTCTTTTTTTATTTATCTTTGTTATCCTTGAGGATATGTTAAAGGTTCTCACGGGGGGACCATGGGCATTTGATAGAGGTTTTAAAAATACTTTGTCTTTATGCAAGTGGAAACTAGGGTTTGATGCCTTTGTAGAACTGGGGAAAGTTTCCCCTACCTAGGTTAGGTTCCCTGGGTTGCCACTAGAGTTTTGACATTAGAAGTTTTTTAAGGGGATTGCAAAATTCTTTGGTTCTTTGGTAACTATTGACAAAGTTACTCTTCTTAAATCCAAATTGGTTTATGCCAGAATATGTGTGAATGTGGAGGTTAACAAAGTTCTACCCACTTCTGTTACTTTAAAATCTAAGTTTGGGAAATGGGTTCAGCCATTAGAATATGAGAGAGCCACGGTGTTCTGTCAAGGGTGTAATAAATTTTGGCATTTATAGGATGCTTGCAATAAATCTCCTCTTGAACCAAAGATACACCAAATCGAGACACAAATAAATGCTCCTTTGAAGAATATAACCCTGATGAACATATCAAAGGAATTTGAAACCTCAACACTCAATAAAGAATTGTTACTCACAAAAAAAGCCTTGGACCCTAATCAAGGAAATAATGAGGAAGACCCAACCCCAAAAAAGGATGGTCCAAAATAAAATCTAGAAATGCTATTTTTCAGAGGCTACCAATGAACCATCCACCCCACCTTCCTTGGAGAAAATGTTGGATTCAAATAAAGGAATGGGAAACAACGAGATTGCTTCACCTCCAAACTCTGAGGGAGAACAACAAAATGAGCCCCATGAGGAAGGGGAAATTATAAGTCAAAAGGAAAAGTTGTTGACTCCAACCCATGAACCCCCTAAACCAAACTTGGGGGAGGAACACACTCCAAAAAGAAAAGATGAAAAAGGATGGATAAACACCAAATCATGCAAAAAGAAAAAACTAGATGTAGGGGGAAATAAAAAAGTAGGTAGGCCCCAATCAAAGGAAATAAGAATCAAAGAAACAACAAGAGATGTGGCAGTAGGGAAGTAGAAAACCCTTGATTCCTTAGCAGGGAACAAATCAAAAAGGAAGTAAGGGAGTACAGCCTCCCACCTGGGGTAGTATCAACCTAGTATTTCTCTCTTGTTCTTTGAACATATGAGGATACTATCTTGGAATGTTAAGGGTCTAAATGGACCCTATAAATAGCATGTGCTAAAGGCTTGCTTAGCTGAGGTGAAACCTGATATCCTTTTGATCCAAGAAACTAAAATGAAAAATGAAAGTTTAGAGAAAACCCTGAAGTGGCTTTGGCCGAGAGCTAGTTTTGAAGTCAATGATGCAGAAGGTGCCTTTGGAGGGATTGCTACTTGCTAGAACTCTTCGAGGTTTGGTGGCAAGCTAAAATTAAAGAATAAGAATAGTCTCTTAGTTAGTATGGAGGATGGATATTTTTCCATCAATTGGAATATGGGAAATATCGATGGCCACAACTCGAGATTGGATAGGCTAGAGCTATGGAATACGTTGGAAGGAGTAATGGAAAACAACAAAGATGAACTATGGATGCTTGGAGGAGATTTCAACTCCCTGTTGTACCCATCTATAAAAAAGGAGGTTTAACTAATTACTCATATAGGATGATTGACCTCTCAAGATTTCTTGATTCAGTTGGATTAATGGAAATCCCTCTAAAATGATCTCTCTTTACTTGGTCAAATAGAAGGTAGGGCAATCAACTTATCCAAGTCAAACTGGACATATTTTTTATCTCCTCTAATTGGAACATAATGAAAAATCTCTCCCTTTCAACCTCTCCTAGAACAGGGTCCGACCATAATGCACTACTTCTGGAATGGGATGACAAAGTGATTTAAACACCATATCCTTTCAGATATGAAATTATGTGGTTCCTCCACCCAGACTTTAAATCTCTAATCGAGGAATGGTGGACTTTACCTTGTGATGGTACCCCTATGTTTAGACTAATGCATAAATTAAAAAGAATTAAAGAAAAGGTCAAGGGTTGGACCAAATACACTTTTGGGAACATCTTTACCACTAAGAAAGACCTAAATTTGAAAATTAAGGAAATTCAAGACCAAATGGAGGCAATAATTTGTGATGATGAGATCTACATCAAAGAAAGGGAGCTGAGAGGCCAATGACACAAAATAAGTAAGGAGTAAATTTTCTAGAAACATAAATCTAGGATTTAGTGGCTATGGGAAGGAGATAGAAACACTATTTTTCACCAATCTACTTTGAAGCACAGGGGAAGAAAAAAGATCAGATATCTCACTAGCTCTAATGGAATTCGACTTGATGGTGAAGAAGAAATAGCAACGAAGGTTGTTTCCTTCTTTTCAAACTATCCCGAGCTCCCAAAGATTGATAATTTGGAATTAGAAGAGATTTTGTAGGTTATACCCAAAGTTATCACGGAGGAAGACTTGAAAGAACTAACCAAGAATATTTCCATGAAAGAAGTGAAGGAGGTTGCTTTCTCTTTTGGAGCTTTTAAAGCACCAGGACCAGATAGATTCCCATCCAGTTTCTTCCAAGTCTACTGGGATATAGTCTCTTCGGACCTCTATGTGACTAAGGATTTTTCAGATTAGGAAGACTCTTGAATCAGATGAATACCACCTTTCTAGCCCTAATTCCCAAAACTATTGAGAATGCTTCAATGAATGATTATAGACCAATAAGTTTATGTAACACCACCTATAATATTTTCTCTAAAATCATAGTAAATAGGTTGAAACTAGCTATGGGAAAACTGATTGTGATTAATTAGAAGGGTTTTGTTCAAGGAAGACAAATATTGTTTGCAACAATATACACCCATGAGATCTTTCACTCTATGGATTACAATAAGAAACCAAGTATGGTGTTGAAATTAGACATCTCCAAAGCCTATGATAGGGTTTCCTAGAATTTTTTGTTTGTTGTTCTGCAAAAAATTGGCTTCACTGACAAATTCCTCAATTTGATAAAAACTTGTGTCACTACTTTGAAGTACTCGGTCTTGGTTAATGGTATTCCCCATGGTTTTTCCTCACAAGACAAGGGTTTGAGAGAGGGGGACCCTTTGTCTCCATATTTTTTTTATCATTATGGCTAAAAATTTAGGCCGCAACATACATAAACAACTAAATAATAAAATTTTGAAAGGTTTTTGTGATGCTTCTTCCTTACCCCTTGCCTCACATCAATTTTTTTTTTATGATACCATTCTTATGGGAGATGAATCTATAGTTGAAGCTAAAAAATGGAAAGCTATTCTTGATAAATATGCTAAAATATCAGGCTAGTGTATAAACTACCAAAAAAGAAAAATATATTTTTTAATACTAGCCTGATTGTGAAAAGCAAAGTCATAAGGATCTTGGGGTATCAAGAGGCAAAGTTACCTAATACCTACATTGGCCTGCCTCTATTTTCTTGAAATCCGAGCAACAACTATTGGAACTATATAGTGGAGAAAGTCCAAAAAAATGTGGCTGGTTGGAAAGGAAAACTATTGTGCTTGGTAGGAAAAATTCAACTCTTAAAGGCTTCTCTACATAACATACTAGTCTATTACCTATCTATGTTTAATATCTTGATTTATATAGCTGAGAGAATTGAAACAATTCAACAAATATTTTTATGGTCAGGGGTGGGGGAAAGGAAAATAATGGCACTCATCAAGTGGGAAATGGTCTATGCCTCAAAGAAAGTAGGAGGGTTGGGATTCAAAACATTAAAATTGTTCAATAAAGCTCTAGTGGCAAAAATGGGTTGGTTTCTCTTGGAAGGTGAAAAAGATTGGGCTCAAATCTTAAGGGAGAAGTATCTAAAGAATAAGGAAGAAAGTTGTTTTATTAGGAAGGAGCTTCTGTATGGATGAGTGTTTTGGAATAATCTTCTTAAAACAAGAGGAATCTTGACTAGAGGAGCAAAAATGAGGGTCAAGAATGGGCTAAGTAATACTTTTTGGAAAGATATCTGGTCCAAACAAACCCCTCTGTTGGCTTCTGAAGGCCTCCAAAAAATCAGAATTAGATTGAAAAGAGGTATTGGAAAAAAATTCTCTAACTACTTAGTTTTGGAAGGGTTGAGACCCAGGTGGATAGGCTTCAAAGATTACCTAAACAGTGTTGTTCTAAGGGGAAGTAGACAAAAGAAATGGGATGTTGCTTTAGAATTGCTTATGAATCAAATTGGAAATCTTGACCTCTTCCCAAGAAACAAAAAGGATGAATGGATTTGGACAAAAAATGCTACTAGTAGGTTCTCTATTAAATCTTCCTATGAATCCATGATGCAACAAACTCAAAATTTGGGATCTTTTAATTGGATCAAGGTATGGAGGCAAAATTTAATCCTGAAAATTAACTATTTTTTGTGGACAATTATACATGGTAAGATCCTTACTATAAACAACCTAAAGAAAAGAGGCTAGTATCTAGTCAATAGATGTAGTCTTTGTAATGAACAAGAGGAAACTATCATAAATTTGTTCTTTCAATGTTCTTATGCTCAAGAAGTCTAGGATTTTTTTCTCAAGATTTTGAAGGTGGACTGGGTTTTCCTGGATAATGTTCAAATGTTTGTGGAAGGATGGAGTTTTTGTCCTTACTCTCATAATATTATCATTGATCTATGGGGACAAGTTCCCCCATTTTTGGCTTGGGGCCTATGGAAAGAAAGAAACAACAAGGTGTTTATAGATACAACTAGGAGTAGTAATGAGCTATGTCTGACTATAAAAAGACAAATTCAAGAAAATATGGAAAGTTGTTTGTATAACCAAGCTAAGAAAGGGCCGACACAACAAGAGTTAAGCATAAAACATCAATGGGGGATATCCCATGACCTAAACATTATAAATTGGGCAAAACAACTTATCAGAAAGAATAATGTTTGGATTCCCCTAGATCCAGGATGGGTGAAATGCAACTTTGATGGTTTCTCAAAAGGGAATCTGAGATAGGCTAGTGGTGGTGGAGTGATCAGGGATGATAAAGGCACCTATCTAGCAGGATACAAAAAGGGCTTACGAACAAGAAGGAAAAACTTTGTCGAAGCTTATGTTGTTTGGATTGGAGTCAGTTATCTCATAGAGAAGGGGTATAGTAAGGTGATTATAGAAGGAGATTCAAAGCTAATCATTGACTATCTTAACAACATGGCTAAAATCCCATGGTAAATCAAAGATCTGTTGGAAGATTATAAAAGAATGATACAAGATATTCAATATTATAAAATATTTCATTCCTTTAGGGAAGGTAATAAGGTCACGGTTGTTATGGCTAACCTAGGTGTTAATTAGGAAATTTTAAATTTCTAGGATTTCTCTAATTTTCCTAGCCAAATTAAATAAATTCTTGTTGTGCACAAACTTGGCGGGAGAAATATTCAAGTGGTTATGATGATGGGAATGATAATGATTAAAAAGGGTGATGGGTCAAGGTGTCCAGTGAAGATGTGGACCCCATGGATGCATGATGGCAAGCTAACTGGATGAAGGAGGAAGCACGTTGTTAGAGGATTGCCAAGTCCTGATGAAATGAAAGGCCAAAGATGGAAAGGACAACTGGGCTGCAAATAATTGTACCTTGACAAGAAAGGTTTAATTAAGGAAATAAATCTCATGAGAAAAATCCTAAGTTCAATCTTCGAAATGACAAATGGACTCATGTTTGCAACAAAGACAAAATAAGTAATAAAATAGGTGTAATCATTACTAGAAAGGGAGGCAAAGTTGTCACTCTCAATAATGATGATATTTGAAAAGGTGATAATCAAGGCATTAGTTCTTTAATGCATTGCAACAAATACCCTAAGCCATTTATGTTTTAAATGAGTAGCCACATAGTCACCATTAAAACTAAAATTTTAGAATTGGTTGTCGCCAGTGTTGAGAACACCGAAGGACACATAAGTGAATTCCTTCTCATCCCTAAGAATTACCATAGACAAGACAACACCATGGGAGGCCCTAGGAAGTGAACTGAACCCCACAAATATGAGTCGCTCCAAAACAATGAGGAGCTCTGGGGTCTTTTTGAGAGGGCAGGTTTCACCCCATACTTTGCAGCAATGGAATGATATAACAAAAAACTAAGCTACAAGTTTGACAATGCATGGAGGGATGGTGAAGTTAATCTAGGTGTCATTCAATTTAAAGTGGATGCAAAGCTAATTGCACAGGTGATGGGACTGGAATACGAGGGAACGAAGGTGGCCAAGGTTAGTAATGGTAAGTATCAAGATTACATTGAGAAGTTCTTTGAAGAAAAAGAAAAAGCTGAAAGATTTCAAAATCGCTACTCTAGGATTAAGCTTCCACCCTCATATCATAATGTTTGTTTTATTGTAATGAAGTATTTTACCCTTGATGGGCGCTTCTAGTCCGTCCATGTGTATCATTTCCCCATTCTCAATCACATAAGATATCTTGAAAAAATTAACCTTACGTTCTTTTTATTCTCTTCCTTGAGCCAAAGTTTAACGCATGGAGCCAACCCACCATTACATTAAGGACTTATAAGATCCATCTACAAATTTGTGTTGGCCAAGACTCCGCAGAGAAACCGAAACCTCAAATTTCTCAAAAAACCACAAGCCCCAAAGCCTTGTGAAAATTGAGCTTATTGAAGACCAACACCATTCCCCGACCAAAAAACCTACTAAGAAGTCTTCTAACCTTAATGAATCAGTGTGGAAGGATTTTCTAATGGTTACACCAAAAAAAAGAAGGGATGTTTCTATGGACTTGGGGGATTAAAAGAAGAGGAAACTGATTATTCATGAATCGGGGGAAGAGGCAGACATGATCACTATACCTGATGACAATGAGATGGAATGCTCAAATCTGATCGGTAGAAGGTCTAAGGGATTGGCGATGGCAGCTTCAAAGGGGCAAGAAAGTAGTAAAAAATTCCAAAGCCCAGAGGAAAAGAGTACCCACACGAAAGAAAAGGTAAGAAAGCGAGGGAGGATAATGATTCTTCCACAAAGGATATCCCTGATAGCCTAGGTGGTGATTCAGCCTAGGAGGAAGATTAGGATTCAGAAAGTGATGATAGCAATGGTAATGAAGACAAGGAAGAGGAGTCACAGAAAGAGGTGACCCGAGAGGAGGAAGAAGACAATGTCATGAATAACCAAGAGAGGATGCAAACAAAATATCAAGAGGAAGAAAATGTTGAGGATGGTGGTAATGAGAGAATTAAAATATTGGAGGAAAGACTGCAAGTATTGGAAAAAGGGA
This sequence comes from Sequoiadendron giganteum, assembly GCA_007115665.2. NCBI lineage: Eukaryota > Viridiplantae > Streptophyta > Pinopsida > Cupressales > Cupressaceae > Sequoiadendron > Sequoiadendron giganteum. The sequence goes on along the minus strand of CM021102.1, from coordinate 490,471,082 downwards.
TGCAAGAGAAGGATGAGGACAACGAATTTCAAGCTCTTGAAAAAGCTATTAAGAGCAAAGTCGAGGATGGTGGTAATATAAATAGATTGGAGGAAAGACTACAAGTTTTAGAGAAAGTGGTGCAAGAGTAGGACAAGGATAGTAGAATCCAAGCTCTAGAAAAGGTGGTTAAGAGTTTATTCTTGGTGGTTGACGTTGTCATGAAGAGGGCTATAATGGCTACGGTATCGGGTAGGGTAAAATTAAAAAGTAGCAAAAGAAAAATGTGACGAGCGAGGGTGTGGATTTTTCTGGGAAGATGGGGCTAAAGGAAATAGTGGACAACACAATTGAGGACCTGTTGACCACCTAGAAGATGATTGAGGAAACATAACTATGGTGCTTCATTTTGTTGTTCTGTGCTTTATGTTTTGATGGTTTATTTTGGTGCTTTTTCTGGGGATGATAAAACTGTTAATGGATATTGGTGCTTGAACTTTAATTTTGTAATGCTTCTAGTACTTCTAGTTTTGGTATGGAACCTAAGTTAGATATTAATAGGTATTATAGGTTAAATGGGAGGGATGCTACTTGTGATAGGTTAAACTATTCTACTACTTCTGATAGAACTGCTATGTTTGATCATAAGGTTATTGGTTAAGATTTTTTCTTGTGGGAGGGGGGAAGTTTGGTGGGCTTCCCTTTTTTATTGTTTCTTTCCACCTTTTGTTCTTCTAATGTTGTACTAAATTGTTTGAGTCAGGGCCCTTTCCCTACTTAACCAATCAAAAAACATTCATCCCTCTTTACAAAAGCATTGTCTTAATGTTAATTAATTATAGAATGCTTCTACATAAATTTTTCATCTTCTTTTTCTTCTTTTTATTTTTATTTTGTTTCTTCTTTACCTCCTTTTTCTAATTTGCTTCTCTTATTGCTTCTTGTTTTTTCTTTTGTTCTTGTTCTTCTTGATCTTTCTCTTGCTCTTGTTATTGTTCTTGATCTTGCTCTTTCTCTTGTTATTGTTCTTGTTCTTGGTCTTGGACTTGGTCTTGTTCTTATTATTTTTCTTTTTTTTCTTGTTCTTGTTCTTGTTTTGCTACTTCTTATTGTGAAACATTAACCTCCCAAAAACATATCTAAGAAATTTATTGATCTATAGTCTTGGAGGTGAATTTGGTGTAATCCTTAATTTTACAACAAAAAATAAAGTAAATCTAATCAATTTAGAACTTTTATTGTAGATTAATAGGTCTTGGATCTCACTTCTCAAAAAATTCCTAATAATTCTTTGATTTGTAGTCTGTAATTTGAATTTGGCGAAAATCCTAATTTCATAATAAATCCTTAACTTTAATATAATTGACTCCAAATCTATATTGTAGTACAAAAATATTATCTTAAAAAACCCTCTAGATATAAAAAACGATTCCATTGATTTGCAATTATGGGAGCAAATTAGGTAGAAACCAAAATGTAACCTTGATTCTACAATAAATCCTTTATTATTTTTTTAATTTCCTTCAAATTTTTATTGTCTCGCCTTCAATTTACAACCTTAAAAAACCCTTTAAAAATCAAGAAAAAATGCTAAAACTAAAAAGATAATTGCTTTCCAAAAAGACCTAAAAACTTGAAAATTATTCCCTGTCTTCACAGTGCCAAGATCATGCTCTAATACCCCTTGTAATGAAACAACTTGAATAATAGAATAATATAATAGAAAATATACTAAAAATACTTGATAATAACATACCATGTAAAGGGAGAAACCTCCTAATCCACTTCAATGAGAATACCTCCAATAGTCTTCAATAATAGCCCAATGCACCACATAATAATAACCAGTCATTGACTCCTATAATATACTTAATTATGCCTTAGCTACCATATAGGCTAACTTAGGTACTTAATTATAACTTCTAGGGTAGCCTAAATACCTATACAAGCTTATAATAATGATTATTTAACTTATTTAAGATTTAAGATAGCTACAAGCTGACTACTTATAATCCAATACACACTATAGGGTTAGGGGCATAACAAGGACATTCCAGGAATTGGATATATCAACCTACCTTTAACACTTAAAATAACTTAAGTAAAATCTTAAATATAATTAATTATAGAAATCACTTAATTAAATCTAAAAAGATAACATTAATGCATTGTATACTCAAAAGAATATAGTGGATGGATTTGCTTGACTCATTGAGGCTTTAGAATAAATTATAAAGTGGGACACAATTCTTTATTTATATATTCCCAAATGATAGCAATCTCAGTGTACTTCCATTAGAGAAGTGTAGGTATTAAGAGAGACTCAGGGCAATGGATGTCACATGACTCTAAGTCTCTAGCCAAAACATTGCCTATCTTGTTTGGATAAATGTATGTCCCGTATGAATGAACACATAAGAATTGAATATATTGTTCAATTTTTAAGAAGAAAAAATTAAAAAGGTGAAATTTTGAGGTACAAATTGAAGGTTGTTACATCCCTATATTTTCTTGTGTTTTTGTTGGGGTTTATACGATAGGTTTTGATTTTATTTGGTATTGTGGTTATCATAATTGCACTAAAAGTTGGTCAAATCTTTTCTTAGATTATGTCTAATTTTTGAATAATATATTACATAGTCATAACTCTTTGTTTGTGTAGCCTCAAGTATCATAATGATTAATTTGTTTGATACTTTTTTAAGAATGTGACTAAAAGATTCACATATGTTACAACACTTACTATGTTCAAATGGTATTATGTTTATCAAAAGAAATATATCCCACATTTTGAGAACACCACACCAAAATATACTCTATATCCTTGTGCCATTAAATAAGGTCTCTCATCTCATTGCAATAATCCTATGTAGTGGATCATTGTAAGGGAGCTCATTTATAGTGTTAACTTCTACACAATAACTAGTACACTAAATTTTGTCTCCTTTCTTGGTTTTGTCACGCCCATCAATTATCTAAGATAATATTTCTTGTTTGAGTCTTATTTAAAAAACTTTTGTTGCACTTTTTCAAGTTCACGTGTTTCCCTAAGACCTCCTCTCTTCTCCAAATATGTGATTCTATCCTTGAGTAAACAATTCAATTCATTTTTTAACTTTTCTAGTAATGTTTCTTCTAATTTCATCACCACCATCTTAGATATTCAATCATTGTCTTGTTAAATATTCTCCTTCATTCTACACTTTAAATCTTTCATTTTTACTAATGCTTGCACATGGAGCTTTGGGAAAATAGAATTCATTTTTAGTTTTTTTATTTGGTTCCAACTAAGGGTGTGTTCTAGGTTTATCTTCATATACCATTTCAAGGAATCATCCCTTAGTGTTTATACCAAATCAATAAGCTTTACCTATCAGTCTATCATTCTCCCCCTTCTTAAACTAGACTCTAATGCAAACAATTATTCTTGTGCATCTTTAGTATCTTTACCAAACATGGAAACTTTATCATGTTCATTTCTATGGAAGTAGTTTTTTTTGTCTACAATTTATGTCTACATTAGTATGACTGTTATTGCATTTTTGTGTAGAATTTGGAATGTGTTTTCTTATATCTACTATCTTATATGTTTCTAACTTTATGTCAAGTAGTCTAGTCATAACACTTATTCTAATTTTTCAACAATTCTCTCTCTGTTATTTTATAAAGTGTAAGATGACTACCCACCTTGTATTTTTCCTCCTTTCCTCTTATATTCATTAAATGGCACGAGGGGTGATTTTTAGTTTAAGAGGTTTATGTGTTGTTTGTATCTCTTATGTTTGGTTTTTACAACTCTTGGGGTTTTATTAATTAACATTAACTTCTTGTGACCAATAAATTCTTTAATATCTATTTCTTATAGTACATAATTTTAGTAAAATGAACTTTTCTATAGTCATTCCTTTCAAGCATATTGTTATCTTTCTCTAATCTTTTTCCTCATTTTCATATTTTTATCTTACTATTGCACTGCCTCTAATTGTTGTTAACTAATGGGTTGTTGGAGTCAAGAATCTTAATTTTTCATTAGTTAAAATTAGGGTCTTGGGATCAACCATTACAACTTTCATAGGTACTATTGTGACTTGTCACAACACACCACTAAAATTCAAATTTTTGGAGATCCTAGGATTTTATTAGAAGAATAGAATGTTTGAAAATTCAGGAGAGTACTTGTTTTATGTTTTTATTTTTGCTGTAATTTATTTACCTAAAAGTAATTTGTTGAAGTTGCACATGTTTGAAAAACCTCGGGGATCATTTAATTTTAATTTTTGTTATGTTTCTTAAATTTTTATTTTACAAAGCAAAAACCTTTCAAATTTCTCAAAACCTTTTAAAATTCAATGTTGCAAGTTGTTACAATTTTTTGAAGTTCGAACTAGAAAAAATTGCAAACCCTCACAATTTCTTAGAGTTGATAGGTGAGCATTAATGGTGCTCATACTAACCAATTTAAAATCTCAATTTGGCTCATTTCTTGACTAACAGTTCACTCCAAAAAATTTGGTGCTTTGATTGTCCTACGGATTCCAAGCAATTTGGTGACATTCTCCTACATTCTATAAATTTTTCTTTGTTCCATTCTTTTATTTCCATTTATTAAGAAACCTAAGGTTTTTGCAAACTCTATTAATGCAATATTTCCTTATTAAATCCATCATATTTTTAATTTTAATTTAATTGTTTTAAAGTTATTTAAAAATATTAAGTGTTCAACTTTTTTGAAAACTTGTGCTCTAGTTTTAGATTTTTCTCAAACTTGACTTAAATTTTGATCCCCTAGCTTGGAACCTTTAGAAAACCCTAGAAAATAATTAATGGTAGTCAATAGATAAAAAAACTTAGAAATTTAATTGTTATTGGCTTTCTTGGGGCATAATTTATGTTTTATATTTTTTTCAAATTTCAATTAGGGTCAAAGTTGTAATTTGCAATGTGACAAGACCAAACAATTTTGCAATTTGCATTTTTTAACAAAATGCAATTGGGGTTCATGACTCAATTTCTACTATAGGAAGTCAAAAAATCATTGTAATTTTGTAGTTTTTATAAAATTGCAATTTGGGATCCAAAGTTTGAATGTAGCTTGCAAATTAAATCCCCTAAAATACAACTGTACACCAAAACACACAATTTGAACTTTTTAACTCTTAGAATTAATTTTTTCAAATGCTTTTAAACTCAAAGAATTTTGTAAATAATATGATTCAATATCAAATAATTACATGAGATAATATAATTATATTGGAAAATTACAAGAAACTTGCTATTAACTTAGAATTTTTTTTTCAATACTTTGCTATAGAAAATGGCATCCCCTACCATGATGAAGTACTTGTTCAAGAAATTTGTTCTGCACTTGAAATTATTTAGACTTGGGAAATTAAACTGACACTAATCTAGGACATGTGGTACTAGAATAATTTCATGCTAGGACGATAATGAATAAAAATGTATATCCAACAAGTTCAAGAATGTCAAGGCTAGTGGACTAATCTAGGATGCAAGATTTCTAGGGTCAGTACAATCAATTTATTTGATTTTGATATATTCTCAACACTATGATCCAAACCAAAGAAAAATAAAATATGCTAGTGGCAATGTAATATTATTTTAGCCACAATATATTGAGGAGATTTTCTCTTTGCCCACTAGGGATGAATATATAGAAATTTCTATAAAATCTGCACAAAATTGTTATGATGGCTACACAACTAAGTGCTTAGACTTAGTGAATAAGTATTGGCTCCAAAAACCTAAAGCCATTGTTTCCAAGATGCCAAAGAAGTTATTCAAAAGTGACTTTATTGAATAATTTAATGATTATATCACACTTTTAAGTAGAATTACTATTTATGAGGTAGCTCAAGAATTTCAACCATGGATGTATTAGTTTATCTCAAAGGTGTTATATTGAAAGGAATACATAAAGTGGTCTACTATATTAAGTGATTCTTTAAATGATCAACTTTCAAATGTGTTGATAAAAAGTAAATTCTAAATGAATTCTTACTTAGTATATGCCCTGGCCAAGAGGAAAAAAATCAGCTTTGTTACTTATAAGTTGCAACAACTTAGCCAACAAGACATGGTTACACAATTTCCTTCTATCAATTTTTGGTGGTGTTTGCTAGGATTGCATCCTTTGTAAGAATCTTAAAAAATAATTTTAACAAGAGAAAAACATGGAGTACAAAAATTATAGAGTTGGTTCATGGTGATATATTTGGTCCATTTTAAATCCTTCATTCAGTAATAATAGAGACATCTTGAACTTCATTGATGAGATGGGTGTATTTTCTCTACAAGAAGTTTTAGGCCTTTAAGCATGTTTAAAAATTCAAATCACATGGAGAAATAGTTAGGAAAAGATATTAGGATTCTATGCACTAATAATTATGGTATGCTAAAATGGGATTGATTTGTAGCATAAAGTTTCATATAGTCCTTAGTAAAATAGTATGGAAAATATAAGACTAGACCATTGAAAGAAATAGATAATTGTATGATTCACTCTAGATATCTTATTTCATAGTATTGTGTAGAGGCCATTAATTATGTGTATTATATCTAGAACCATGATTCCCATAAAGCCTTAATGGGGGTCCCTCATTTCAAAGATGGGAGCAACTGAAAAACCACAATGAAGCATTTCAAGGTTTTTAGTTCTCCAACATGGGCCCACATTCTAGTAAAGAAACATAAAGCTATGGATCCACATAGCAAGCCTTACGTCTTTGTAGGCTATCCAAATAGTGAAGAAATAATAGCTTTTCAACCTAGCACACATGAATTATTCATTAAGAGGAATGTTTGCTTTAAGGAGAGCTCTTTAAATTTTATTCTTAACACTCATCCACTATCTAAATCCACATTGGATTTATGAAAATAATATAAGGATTCAAATCCACTTAGCCACATTCCTAATGATGAGGACTCATGTTCCTCTACTTTAGCTTTCAAGTGTGATGATGATAATCTACCTCCCTCTCTTATAATCATTTTTAGGTTTAAAAATCTTGTCCTTGTTCTTTTATTTTTAGTTCACTTTAGGTTAGAGAGGCTCTCCAATCAATAAGTGATTAGGTTGGAAATCCTTAAAATACAAGGTGGAGAATATCATAGTTGTGAATAAATCCACATTTTTTTTATCACCTCTACTTTCAATCAACAATATTTTTGAGAGACATTTGGCATTCCTTAATGGGATGCACATTGGAGGAGGAGTATGGTTCCTTTCTTAGAAGCCATACTCAGGATTTGGTGCCCTTCTGAAGAAATTTTGTTTGATGGAAATGGATATATTAGATAAATTTTGTAAAAAATGTGTGAGTTGATAAGTTCAAGGTGTGGTTGGTCACAAAGGTTTTTTCACAAGTTCTTGGAATTGATTTCTCTAAGACATTTTCACTAGTTATCAAGATGAATTCTATTCAATTCAACTTGCTATTGTTGTAGCACATCATTAGTATGTTCATTAAATGGATATGAAGAGTGCCTTTCTTTATAGATACCTTGAGGAGGAAATATATATCGAGCAACCACAAGGGATTTTCACATAGTTCTTTTATGGTTTACAAACTTAAAAAATTTATCTATGAATTGAAATAAATTCCTTGCGCTTGGTACAACAAGATTGATTCCTTCTTTCTCAAATTTGGGTTTATAGATTTCATTTTGACTAGAGTGTCTATATTTTATTGTAGGATGATTCTCTCATATTTTTGGTTTTGTATGTCATATTTATTGGTTATGGAGAGTATATCCTTCATTCTAATAGTGAATCTACTCTTTATGAAAGATTTTCTATGACTAACTTGGATTTGTTATATTATTTTCTTAGAATTGAGATATCTTAGTCTTGTTTTGGGGTTACTATTGTATAATCCAAGTGTACACTTGAATTTATATCAAAGTTCTACATGACTAATTACAAGGCTCTCCCTTTCTTTCTAGAGTCATACTTGAGGCACAATGTTCTTCACCATTAGTTGATGTTATTTTATGCTAGAAATTTATTGGAAACTTCAATCATACATGGCCTAAAATTTCATCTTATATTGGCATAGTGTCTTAGTTTATGTAGTAACAACTACACTATAATGTAGCCAAGAGATTATATACTATATAGAAGTAACTTACAATTATCAAATTCATTATGTAAGATGTATTTATATTGTCTTAGTTTCATATATTGATTCAATGAGAAAATGATTCTTTGGCTCACAACTCCACTTCAAGATATAGCTTCTCCCTTGGTTTATATCCTATAATTTGATCAAGAAAGAAGCAACATGCTATTGCTTTATCTTCTACCGAGACTAGATATCAAGGGGTTGTGAATACAATTGCTAAGAAATTTTGGTTTTAACTTATTCTCACCAATTCTAGTATCCAATTCAAATGGCCATCTATCATTTTATAAAACTAGAGTGATATTTAGATTTGAAAAAAAAATCCACCATTAGTAGACTGAGCATCTAGAGGTTCACATGCACTATTCTAGGAGCTTATCCATATATAGGTCAATGATCTCCAATACTGCCTAACTTCTAAGCATTTTGTGTACATCTTCACCAAACAATTTACATAAAGAAAATATCTTTATTTTATGGGATATGCTAGGGGTGTGGGAGGATACTTCTTTAGGGTGGGGGGAGGAAACAAGCTGGCTATTCCTATTTATCTTTCTCTACTTTGAGAGGATTTTCTCTTCTCTTATTTGAGGGAGTGAGAGGGGAAAGGGGGTGCAAGAAGGAGGGGTTGGGGGGAGAGGGAGGTGCAAAAATGTACCTCATCTCTCTTTTCTTAGGAAGAGGGGTGGGGGGCCAAGAAGGAGGGGGCATGGGGAGGGGGTGGTAGAGGAGGTGAATTGATATAGATTTAGCTCTATTTTTCTTGGGGGGAGGCAAGAAGGAAGGTCGTTTCTTTCTTTGGATGGGGTTTCTTTGTACATGGGTACCTCACTAGGGTTCATTTGTCAAGACCCATCTTTTCACCTACCTAAGTTACACTTAAGGGAGGGTGTTAGTGTATGTTGTTTTTTTTTTAAGAGATATTATGTATTTTCCTACATGTTGTTTAGTTTTCTTACATAGTTACAAGAAAGTCATTTATGAGGTTAGATGACATCTTCCATTAATGCAACTCTTTCCTACCTTTTGATAATTGAAGTTATATCTCTCATTAGTTGTACATGTCCCTCTTCTTTTGCATTTATTTATCAACTCACCTTGCATTCCATTCATGTGATTATGAAATTTTGGTTATTGCACTTATGTAGAGTCATATTTGAAGTAATGTCTCTCATTAGTTGTATTTGTCTCAACTCACTTTGAATTCCATTCATGTGATTATGAACTTTTGGTTAATGCACTTATGTAGAGTCATATTCTTGTCTTCCAATCTTATGTTTGTTTCTCTTATTATTGAAAGTTGTCCTTGTTTTGATAGTTTGATTTTTGAAACATTTATTGAATAAGGATTTATATGTATATATTACATATCAGTGCTTTTTGGATATTCTAGAAATCATTAATAAGTTGTCAATTTTGAGTCACAATTGGTCCTACTGAGTCTTTTTAAGTCATGATATTTTGAACTATGATTCATAGTTAGTGAACAAAGAAGTAGAATATCCACTCTATTTTATATATCAAAGGCATTCCTATTGTAAGAAATTTAATCTTGATATCTTTTTATGGAAGCTAACCTTGAAAAGTGATTATTAGACAATATCACTAATAGGGCCCTTAAGAATGATAAGGATTAGACAAAATTACACTTATCTTTTGTTTGACACTTTTTTTTGCTATTTTTGTAGGTTATAGCATTTTTTGTTCAATTTGGAGGGCTTGAGAGTCAATAAAGATTTTTTTGTGGTACATGATGCATTTTCTTATGTTTATTGTTGTTTAAAGATGTAATGTTGTTTATGTAGAGTAGAGGGATTCACTACTCATGAGTCTCTTTATTCTCAAGATATTCCCAAGGGGCGAACTACCCTAAACTACCTCAGGGAGCAGAGCGAGAGTTCTAGAATCAGAGAGAGCAGGTCACAAAGATTTTCTAGACAAACTAGCGAGTTCTCGACCAAAGGACAATAGTACAAAACAAGGATGACAACACAACACACTAGAGTCCAAGAGGTGTGCTAGCATCTCACACGAACCAGAGAATGAGAATATCTCAGAAAATAGCAAAGCAACTTTTAGCAATTTGATTACTAATAACTTCCAGAATGTGCGAAGATAATAGAATGTAATAAAACTAAAATGGAGTGAAGTATATTTAATAAAGTAAGAGAATAAGAGATAGAAAATTCTCACAATATACCAAGTATTGAAGCTTCCAACACTTGAATATATTCAATACATGCATGCATAAGATCTGGAGAAAATATTGGGTTATATAGGGATTTGCCTCAGTCAAACCCCTGTTTTGGTGTTCCCACCTCCATGGACAACCAAATAGATAGAGAGAAATGAACAAAGGAGTGATAAAATCAATCCCTGCTCGAGGAGGAGAACCCGTATCACAAAATGGAGATGCAATAGGTGGAGGATGTGTGAAATCCCAGGATGCTCACAAGCACAAGATAAGGGAGATATAGCTGCAAGGCTTAAAGAAGCCAAAGAGAGCAAGGATGAAAAAGAGGGTTGCAAGAGCTAAGAGAGTTGCAAAGAGCACTGCAAGAGTTTAAGAGTGTTGCAAAGATATTTTCCAAGAGGGCTTGAAAGTGTTGTAGAAGGATGTAGAAATCTATGCAAGAAAGATAGCAAGAAGAATATGGGAGAATTTCCAAGATAGAAGCCAAGAAGTAGAAGAAGACGAAGTGAGGTAAAAAGATAGATTTTAAAGAGCAAAAATAATCTTTTCAAGCCATTACAAGGCATCTCCGACCATTACCACCGACAAAGGTAAGTGACAAGTGATGAACATGCTTGGAAATGGCCATTTGAACGTTAAAATGTCATAGGACGCTAGCAAATTGCACATACATTCGCATGATGCGCTAGTGTCCAAACACATCACACTACAAAATGATAAGGATGGGAAAAGTACAAGGTTTGACACAAAGCTGATGTGCGAGGGTAGCTATTGAAAAGGGGTCTAGAGCATCTTGAGAATGGAAAAAGGTTGATGCAGGAGCTAAAATGAGTCTACACAAGTTCTAAGGGAGTGGACACTAAAGTGGATATAAGAATGTATGTGAAATTGCAAGGGGTGCAATTTTACATTATATTTTTCCCCCACTTTAGCATGCATATATGAATCTACACTAATATGCACACTAAAGGAAATCTACTAAACATAAATAACATCATAATGCCAAAAGGGTATTGTAGAGGAAGCAGACAACTCTTTGAACTAAGGAATCACACCCCCAAGTTGAAGACCTACAAAACAAACATGTTAGACAAGGAAGTCTTGCACAAGACAACAAGGTTAGAACATAAAAAAACATGCACACAGGCACCTAACTAACTAACAAGATTTGAGTCAACAAAGTCAAAGAGACCTCGATGTGAAAGGCTGTCTCAGTACCATGTGTCATCCCTAAATTAATAAATAACACATAGAAGAATTCTTAAATGGAGATAAGAACATAAGGATTGATTGCTTCAAGAAAAGAATGCACCCAAAAGTCAGGGAAGTAACAAATGTCAAAGAGAGAAAGAGGTATATACTTAGCATGAAGAAGATGTAAGTCTTCGATTTGGTATACACAATTGAGAAGAAAGAGATTGAAGAGAAAAGATAATTTATGAGGGGAGTGAAAATTCCAAAAGAGATGGCTCCACAGGTCCTAAGACCCAAGGAGAGTTGAAAAAATGCATCACAGATCCACAGACCTACAAAAGGTGAACAAAAGGCTTTGTAGGTACTCTCTCCTACAAAGTTGAACAAATTGCACCGAAGGCCCGTAGACCAACTATGAAAAGATCCCACATGATGAAAGTGCTTTACACATCCTTAGACTTGTAAATAAGGTGCCCCAGGTACTCTCTCTTGAGGTAAGACTGATGTAGGGGACCCCACAAAGTCCGATTAGAAACCGGCTTCATAGGCACACCTGTAAAGCAACATATTAATCCATAGATAAAACATGTTAGAAGACAAAAATCCACACAGGAAAGCAAGCAGAAAGTCACGTAGATAGTCTATAATTTGAGAGATTTCAAAGAGGTCCCTCGAGAACACTTCAAAAGAAAAGGGGTCCACTCAAGAGACACACTATTTGAAAAATGAGGTTTAGTCAAGCTACCCCCAAGCTAGACACAAATGATTTTATTTGAAGGAGAAACTTTCAAAGGGGGTTCATTTAGTAGTGAACCCTTCAAGACACAAAGGGACCCATTCAAAGGAACACACCAATTGAAAGATAGGGAGAAGAGAAGGGGTCCGTAAAAGGACACACATCTCCAGAACAAGTTATCACTGCCCCTAACATATAGGGGAGGAGAACCATGCAAGATACTTAGAGAATATAGGATAGAGGTGGACCTCGATATCACTTGTCATTTGAAGAAGAGGCAAGTGCATCGACAAATAAATGAGTGATGGAACTTGAATCACAAAGTTGTATTTTATCTTTCAAGGCCTTACATTCACTAGTGGATTGGCAAGGCACTCGATGGTATGCATAGAAATAATGTTTTTCTTTATCATTCTTATGAAATTTTTCATGCGTAGGAGGAAGAGTAATTAAGTGGGCTTTGAGAAGCCTCAACAAAATATTCTCTTGCTCAGATAAATGATGAGGAGTAGGAAGCAACCCTTTCTCCTGTGAAGAAAAGTTTGGCTGCTCACAAGAAGAAGACATGAAGATAATGGATAATGGTGGATGAGGTTGAGCAAACATCATGCCAACATTCAACCATGGTTTCCATTTAGATTGTTCATTTGAAAAACCAAGCCCCAAATTACGCTTACAAGGTGCACATTATATAGGGACCTGCATGCCTTGTTCATTATGCCTGGTAGAGCTACCGAAAGCTTTGAAAATTCATGATGGTCCTTGCTTTGTCATGGTTTTTTGTCTCAGTGTCCAAGGGTAGGGTTTAGGGGTTTGGTCTTAAAACCCTCACTTCAAAATTGTGTTAGTCTTAAACCCTTGGTGTTTTAATCCTTAGTTAACCTATTACACTCAGTTGTCAGTCGCCTGACTTACAACACGAGCCATTGAAATCATTATTCACACTGGCCCCCTTTTGTTAGGTTTGTCGGTCACCGAGCACCTTCTCATTGCTTAAATTTTCCTATAGTCAGGCTAATATTTTCATTTTTTAAAAACTTAGGTCCTAAGTCTTTACTTCCCGAGGGTTGTGCCCCATTGACCTAGTCGGGTCCCCCTCTTTTAGAATAAATTTTGCGCATGTGCGGATATCCCTAGCCATCAAATCTAAAAGACTTGATCTGAACCATTCCCCTCCAACCTCACACGAAGAGAATAATGCTTTATTCAAAGTCGTAGGGTTAGCAGGCTTGTGACATGTGTATCTTTTCTTGGGCTTGGAAGAAGATGGTGGAGCCCATAGGCGGATGAGTTGGCATCTTGCTAGCAGGGTTCTCATTGGCTGAGGGATTATTAAGTGATCGTGGGTGAAATTCAATACTTGTTGACCGAATCCGGGTCGTTCAACACACCATCTCAGAAGGAGATCAATGACTGACATTCAAAACCATAAATCTGAACGCAATAGCCATTTTGCTTCACACGAGCAAACATTAATGGCTAAGGCCACATGCAAAATTACTCAATTTGATCTTGATAAGCATGAATGATTGCTCTCCTGCAATCATCGAGGTTGATAAACAAGCTTCACGACATCTTGGAGATCAACAACCAAGATTTCAAATCAAGAGAAGGGTTGTCAGCTCGAATGTGCGAACTCCCTTCGAACATTAATATATACATGCTCTAGTTGATCTATTTAATGAGGATTTATTCCTTGTTATTCTCACCATTTGTTGTCTTCGAGTGTTGAGAGTCTAGGAGTGAGTGTGTGAAGTGTGCTTAGTAATTATAGAATTTGTGCTAGCCTTTTACATTGAGGGTGGTGTCTCTATCTTGAGGAAGTTTTGTGAATTAATCTATCAAGAATGGGTAAGGTAAGTGTGTCTATCAGCTTAGTCTGAATGTCTAAGAGACTCAATCTCCTTGAGTCTCAGGGTGATGTTCCCAAGGATGAAAAAGATATGCCCGAGGTCTCTACGACTCCAAAGAAGAAAACAAAAGTTGATAGGAAGTCTGCACGAGGTGTTCTCAAGCGCACTTATCATTTGAGGAGAAGATTTGTTTGAGAAGAATTAGTCAAAGGTAAGGAGAATAAAATTGATAGGCCTAAGAGGGAAGCTGCAAGATAGAACAAGTATCACCGAGCTTACATGGGATGCCATCATTCTCCCATTGAAGTCTCGAATGATCCCTCTAATAGTGGAGCTGAAACAGATTGAGGCTACCGCTAGTATCTTATGGCCATGACTGATTTGGTTGATTTTGAGGACGAGGTGGTTATGGATACTCCATTGTCAATAAGGACACCAAGCAGGCGTTCTTATTCTGTTGTTGACAAGGCAGAATAGCACCTTGTTTCCTTTCTGAGCTAGTGCTTGGTTTTTTGTCCTTTGTGTTGACTTGTTTCCTATTGGATGGTTAGTTGTAATATGGGTTTTTGTTTGTTCATTCTTTTATGTTGATGGTGACATCTCTGGATTCGATGCGAACGTGCAAAATTTTGATGCTATGACAACAACGCCTTTTGGAAGGCTAGTGGGTCTTCTCTGGCTAATGGTTTTTTTGATATTTTTCTCTCCCTTGTTTTATAAATGATTACATATAACTGTCAGGGAAATATTTTGAATAATGGTGAGATTTGCAATGAAACACAAGTGAAATGTAACTATAATTCCGCCCAATGCTTGTTACTCCCTTGTTCTACAAAAGGGATTTCAAGGCTGATTATAGGGGTTCAAACTTTGAGTCTCAAAATAGTCCATGTGAGGAGCTAAGCTCAAGAAGAAGTATACTATATAAATGCCGATAAATAGAACAATAAGAAGTCTAGGGTATGAGTCATATATGTAACTATACTCTTAAAATAGTTGTATAGAAGCCACATATATGAAGGAAAGTCTTAAGTTCTAATGCATATACTCTCTTATGTAAGATTCCTGCAAATTATGAATGAAAGGGTTAATAATATTTTAGTTCATCTTCAATTGTTTTAATTAATTGTATGAATGTGTTTTGGCTTTAATTCAATAAGTTGATTAAATGCTAGAATAAGGGAACAAGTGTATAGGGAGAAGCATAGGATTTGGTAAGAAGTTATGTACTAGACACAATGGGTTGAATGCTACAATTTAGTATGACAATAGTCCATTAATCTCTAAGTAAATGGCTAATATATTACTAGTTATTACATGATTTGACTTTGTTTCCCAATGGATTAAGCATTGGTTTATTCATTAGCATACTTTGTAGAATAAATGAGCTAGCAATGCACCTGATTAGGGATTTGGAATGAGAATAAAAGTTATTTAAAATGATTTCACTTATAATGTGTAACTCTGAAATTCCCCTTAATTTCTAGCTCTATGCAGTAATTTGTTCAAAGGTCAGTCGAATCTTTGATGGAGGAAGCCTATTTTGAATTAAATAGGAATTGATATGTGTATATAATGATCTCTAAGGACTAAATATCTTTGGAGTGTGATGAGGAGTACCCTCCTAGGTTTCACAGAGCCCGAAGAGTAGGAGTGAGGGCCTAAGAATCCTTACTTTGTTAGTTGGCCACTAACCTTGAAATTTCTTGAGCATAAGGGTTGGCTACCCTTTAGAGGATTTCAAGGTTTAGTTGGAAAAAATAACCAACAAAATTGTGCTTCCATTGGGGAATAATTTTGAATCTTCAGTCGTAGATTGTTGTATCACAGAGTCAAGGATTTGGTGAATTTGAACATCTGGTTCAGATATTGTGAATTTTTCAGACCTGGAAGTGGTTGTGTTGTAGAAAATTTCAAAGAATTTGTGTGACTCTGCTATTAGAGGAGACCCAGAAGGAAATCTATCTTTAAAATATCTTCATATTTCTTGAAGTTCAATCCTTTATGAAGAGAGGTGGTGACTCTTTCTAAAGAACCTAAAATATGTGAAGAGAGTTCCAGATCTGAAGAAATTTTTCAGTGAAGAAGAAAGGTTACCAATTGCTACAAGTTTCCAGGTATTCTCATAATCTAGATAAAGTACTATCATGTGTAAAAGGAAATTTATGAGAAATATTCAAGAACTAATATGATAGATGATTCCCTACTAAGTGAAGTAGCACTAATAAAGGGATAGTAGTGATAGTTTTACATACTTCTAAGGTATAATTTGAGATCTATGTATTATGATGAAGAAGTATGTTTATCTTATGATCTTTCCCATTGCAGGGTCTTAAGCAAGTAATGTTAGAGAATTTGTATTGTAAAAGCTTAAGATCATGTTGTAAAAGAAGTTTCAAATACCCTGTGTAATTGCAATATTGATCCGACAAAACTTGTAAAGGTATATGAAAATGTATGTGTAAATATATGCATCCTTACAAGGTTCCCAGTGTAACCATGGCTTGTGATCAGCCCCAACTAGGTTCTCAAAGAAATTTCAGTGTTGAAATGTACAAGGCTATAAATTTCAGTGGTATCTAGGGTTACCCAAATGTCATACCATCTAAGATTAGAGATAATATACCAAAATTCAATGGTGATAAGTCTGAATCAGCAAGTATGAATTTGCAAGAATTTGTAGATGTGATGGGAGGCTACAAGCTTGATTGTGAAGATGTTATGAAACTTTTTGTTCAGTCTCTAAAAGGAGATGCAAGAGATTGGTTCACCTATTTACTAGTATCCTCTATATGTTCCTAGGATGAGTTTAAAACAGTGTCCATGGAGCAATTTGGTGAAAGGGTGGAGCCCATTTTAATGAGACAAAAATTATGAGCATTGAGAAAGAAGGAGATGAGCTAGTCCCAACTTTTAAACTTAGATTTCCAAAGTCAATAAAGGACATCCCACAATATTTAAGACCAAATGATGCAGTATGTTTGGTGGTGTATTTAGGTGCATTTGGTATGAAAATGAGTTATTGGCTAAGAGATAAAGATCCCACAACATTTCATCAAACATATCAAATTGCTATGGATATTGAAAATAACTTGAAATATTCAATGATGAAAGGATATAAGGCTACAAGCATTGGTGGTCTTAGGAGTAAATGGACTTCATGGATCAGATAATAGAAATGCTTGTCAAGATGACAATACTTTTGCTGCTCTGATTTCTCCATCATCACAATTTGCAAATCATAGTGAGTTTCAAGATGACTATCAACAAAATTTTAGGAAAGTTGATCAGATGTCTTTTGTTAAGAAATTGTGTGAAATGAAAAGGCCCAAAGGAGAATCACCCTATGATTTGTTCTCAAGATTTTTGGATGCTTTGTTGAAGATTCCTAGGAATCTCAGACTTGAGGATTCAATGTGCATTGATCTGTTTTGTGAAATATATGATTTTGGATTAAGTACATTGCTAAAGGAATTGAAGCCTCAAAATTTTGATCAAATATTTGAGTGGATAAAGATTGTAGAAGGAGCCAAGTGTGATCATGTACAAAAGGTGATGTTTCAGAATATTGGTAGTAGTTGTCCTATTGAGGATAACCATAAAACAATGCAAACAAATGGATAAAGTATATTAGAACATGAATATCCATCTTATTGTATGGGTGAATGTAATGATTTTAATAATTTCACAAGTAACACATATGTTGATCAATGTAATAATGATGAAGATGAAGATACAAAGTTTGAAGACAAAATGGAGAGGCATGAATTGTCTCCTTGGGATGTCTTGAATGAGGAAGAAGTGGAAGAGATGTGAGAGGTCATTCCTTGCCAAAATTTGGTCACTAACAATGATGCGTGTGTTATTGATACCTCATTGCAAATCAGGGGCCAAGATGTTAGAAATGAAGATTTGAGCACTCAGTCTTAACACAGTTTCAGTATTGATGGATCTCCCTACTGTAGTAACTATGATGACATTAGATGTGGCCACTCCTCTATTGACTCTGATTGTCCTTATGAAGTGGAGGTGGAATCTTTTGCTTCAAATAGGGTGTATTATGATGATAATGGAGATGTATATCTGCTTAAGGAAGAACAATTTTCCTCTTGTGGAGAGTTTTCAAACTGTGAATCAAACATGTTGACTATTGATGATGTGAATGAAGTTGAAAATATAACTCTATGCTCTTCTAGTGATTGTAATGATTTTGAATACAATGATGATATGGAATTTTTAGACCATCATGCTAAAGGAGGAGAAGTTTTTATGACAACAATGAATGTGCAAAATAACCCCTTATTTGATGAGCTTCCATCTTCACTAGAAATGACAGATGGTGATCCTTACTGGTGCAGAAATAGTCCACTCTATGCTGATGACGCTAATGATGCATCCAGTGCAACATTAGAGTATGGAAACCAACAAATAAGGCAACACATTGATGAGCTCCTCGAAGGTATTGCTTCTAGTTTACTTACATTTGACACAAATATAGCTAGTAAGCTTGAGAATCAACATGAGATTGAAGTTTCTACTTGTTCCTTTGAGGATTGTAACTATCCTTGTGAAGATGATTCAAAATTACTTTATTCACATGAAAGAGGCAATGATATGAATATTGATAAGGTTATATATATATGAGTGAATGAACAAATGACAGTGGATGCAAACATGGAATGTAATGAGGGCTTTCCATCATTGGAGTATATCTATTGTGTAAATGATGAATGATTTGAGGGTAAGAATGCTTGTGTTCAATGTGTTGATCCTGAGCATAGAGCCAAAAATAATGAAGGGGCAAATGAATGTGCTTATGTCCTTATTTCTCATAATTGTTTGTGTGAAGCAAAAATTGAAATCTTTGCTATAAATGAAAAGGATGATGATGTATGCATGGATGAAAGAAGGGTTTCATTATTAAATGATCAAAATGTACATCATGACAAGTAGATGGAATTTGAATCAAAATCACTACTAGCTAATAATGTTGAAGAATTTGTTGGTTTATCTGATAGTGCTCATGGATTTACCTTTGCACATGAGTGTCTCTTTGATGATCCTACAAATGTTGATTTGTTTGGGCCTACTTCTAAGGTATTTTTCTTTGAGATGAATAATGATGAATGAGAATATGTTATTGAACCTGAGATGAGTACATTTACCCAGTTCTAGGATGTTAGTGATGCACATGACCTCTATTCTCATGACACTGAGGAGTGTTATTATGCAACATAGTTTGGGGATGTTTTTAGTATGCTTTTTCTTGTTTGATGCACTTGGTGGTTGTTTGCATGGTACACAACAAAGTGTTTATGAAGGTTTTCAGTTTGATGTACAAACTGAAAGTTAGGTCAAAGTCTGTGATGTAACTGGCCAGGTTCAATATGAATGTTTCACTTTTCCAATCAAATTAGTTTGGTTGATTTTGTCAATCACAATCGAGTTGGTTGTTGGGAAATGATTGGTACAATTGTTGACCCATTACAAACAACAGAGGATAATATTTTTGATAGAGGTAAGAGTTGGGCTTAAGTTATAGGGGGCCTGAGGCCAATAACTTGAGGAGTAAAGCCTATGAAGTTGCACAAGAATTCTTCTTAAATTCCAAAAGATATGCATTGTATAGTCCTGTAATTAGTATATATAGGTTTGGTGTGTTTGATTTTGGTTGTGTCTACTTGCCTTGTCCAGGCAAGCTCCTAGGATTTTTGTCTCTCTATGTTGGTCTGCTTCACTAGGGGTATGCGTCCCCAAGCATGAGCCACTGGTAGAGCTACTGAAAGATTTGAAAATTTGTTATGGGTCCTTGCTTTGTCATGGTTTTTGTCTTTGTTCCAAGTGTAGGGTTTGGGGTTTTGGTCTGAAAACCCTCGCTTCGAAATTGTGTTAGTCTCAAACCCTTGGCGTTTTAATCCTTCGTTGACTTGTTGCACCCGGTTTCTAGTCGTCTAAGTTATAACTTGAGCCATTGAAATTATTATTCACACCATCCCCCTTTTGTTAGGTTTGTCGATCACCGAGCGCCTTCTCATCACTTAAATTTTCCTATAGTCAGGCTAAGATTTTCATTTTTTTTAAACTTAGGTCCTAAGTCTTTACTTCCTCAGGGTTGTGCCTCATTGACCTAGTTGGGTCCCTCTTTTAGAATAAATTTTGTGCATGTGTAGATATCCCTAGCCATTGGATCTGTAGGATTTGATCTAAACCATTCATGCCAACCCCGCGTGAATAAAGTAATGCTTTATTCAAAGCTGCGGGGTTAGCGGGCTTGTGACACGTGTATCCTTTCTTGGGCTTGAAATATGATGGCGATGCCCACAAGTGGATGAGTTGGAATATTACTGGAAGGGTTCTCATTGGCTAAGGGATTATTAAGCGATCACAAATGAAATTCAAAACTTGACCAAATTTGGGTCGTTCGACACGCCATCTCAGAAGGAGATCAACAACTAACATTCAAAACTAGAAATATGAACACGATAGCCATTTTTCTTCGCATGAACAAACATTAATAGATGACGCCACATGCATAATTACTCAATTTGATCCTGATAAGCGTGAATGATTTCTCTCCTACAATCATCGAGGTTGATAAACAAGCTTCACGACATCCTAAAGATCAACGACCAAGATTTGGAATCAAGAGAAGGGTTGTCAGCTCGCATGTGAAAACTCCCTTGGAATATTAATATATACATACTCCATTTGATCTATTTAATGAGGATTTATTCCTTGTTATTCTCACCATTTGTTGTCTTCAAGTGTTAAGTGTCTAGGAGTGAGCATGTGAAGTGTGCTTAGTAATTGTAGAATTTGTGCTAGCCTTTTACGTTGAGGGTGATGTCTCTATCTTAAGGAAGTTTTGTGAATTACTCTGTTAATAATGGGTAAGGTAAGTGTATCTATCAACCCAGTTCGAAAGTCCAAGAGACTCAATCTCCTTGACTCCTAGGGTGATGTTCCCAAGGATGAACATGATATGCCCGAGGTCTCTGTTTTGATTCCAAAGAAGAAAACAAAAGTTGATAGAAAGTCTGCATGGGGTGTTCTTAAGTGCGCTTATCATTTGAGGAGAAAAATTGTCTTGAAAGAATTGGTCAAAGGTAAGGAGAAGAAAATTGATAGGCTTGAGAGGAGAGTTGTGAGAAAGAACAAGTATCACCGAGCTTACATGGGATGTCATCATTCTCCCATTGAAGTAGTAGATGATCCCTCTGATAGTGGAGCTGAAACTGATTCAAGCTACTACCAGTACCTTATGGCCGTGACTGATTTGGTTGATTCTGAGGACAAGGTGGTGATGGCTACTCCACTGTCGATAAGTAAACCAAGCAGACATTCTTATTCTGCTACTGACAAGACAAAATAACACCCTATTGCCTTTCTGAGCTGGTGCTCATTTTTCATCCTTTATGCTGACTTGTTTCCTTTCAGTTGGTTTTTTGTGATATGGGTTTCTGTTTGTTCGTGCTTTTATGTTGATGGTGACATCTCTCGATTCGGTGTGAACGTGCAAAATTTTGATGTTGTGATAGCAACATCTTTTAGAAGGTTGATGGATCTTCTCTGGCTAATGGTTTTAAGATATTTTTCTCTCCCTTGTTTTATGAATGATTACATATAACTGTCAAGGGAATATTTTGAATTCTGGTGAAATTTGCAATGAAATGCAAGTCAAATGTAACTATAATTCAACCCGATGCTTGTTACCCCCTTGTTCTATAAAAGGGATTTCAAGTCTGATTACAGGGGTTCAAATTTTGAGTCTCAAAATAGTCCATGTGAGGAGCTAAGCTCAGGAAGAACCATACAATATAAATGCTAATAAATAGAACAGTAAGAAGTCTAGGGTATGAGTCATATATGTAGTACTCTTAAAATAGTTTTGTACAAGCCACATATATGAAGGAAAGTCTTAAGTTCTAATGCATATACTCTCTTATGTAATATTCCTGCAAATTATGAATGAAAGGGTTAATAATCTTTTAGTTCATTTTAAATTGTTTTAATTGATTGTGTGGATGTGTTTTGGCTTCAATTTAATGAATTGATTAAATGCTAGAGAAAGGACACAAGTCTATAGGAAGGAGCATAAGATTTGGTAAGAAGTTATGTACTAGACACAATGAGTTGAATGCTACAATGTAGTATGGAAATAGTCCATTAATCTTTGAGTAAATGACTAATATATTACTAGTTATTACATGATTTGATTCTGTTTCCCAATGGATTAAGCACATGTTTATTCATTAGCATACTTTATAGAATAAATAAGATAGAAATACACCTGATTAGGGATTTGGAATGAGAATAAAAATCATTTAAAATGATTTCAATTACAATGTGTAACTCTCAAATTCCCCTTATTTCCTAGCACTATGCAGTAATTTGTTCAAAGGTTAGCCAAATATTTGATGAAGGTTGCCTATTTTGCATTAAATAGGAATTGATATGTGTATAAAATTCTCTCTAAGGACTAAATATCTTTGGAGTGTGATGAGGAGTACCCTCTTGGGTTTCACAGAGCCTAAAGAGTAGGAGTGAGGGCTTGAGAATCCTTACTCGTTAGTTAGCCACTAACTTTGAAAATTCTTGAGCATAAGGGTTGGCTATCCTTTAGAGGATTTCAAGGTTCAACAAGAAAAAATAACCAACAGAATGGCGACTCCATTGGAGAAGAATTTTGAATCTTGAGTTGTGGATTGTTATATCATAGAGTCAAGGATTGGGTGAATTTGAACATCTAGTTTAGATGTTGTGAAGTTTTCTGACCTTGAAGTGGTTGTGTTGTAGCAAATTTCAAAGTATTTGTGTGACTCTGATGTTGAAGGAGACCGAGAAGGAAATCTATCTTTGAAAGAGCTTCATATTTCTTGAAGTTCAATCCTCTATGAAGAGAAGTGGCTTCATAACTCTGTCTAAAGAACCTAAAAGATGTGAAGAGAGTTCCAGATCTGAAGAAATTTTCAGTCAAGAAGAAAGATTACCAGCTACTACAAGTTTCCAGGTATTCTCATAATCTAGATAAAGTACTATCATGAGTAAAAAACAATTTATGAGAAATATTCAAGAACTAAGATGATAGATGATTCCCTACTAAGTGAAGTAGCACTAAGAAAGGGATAGTAGTGATAGGCTTACATACTTCTAAGGTATAATTTGAGATCCATGTATTGTGATGAAGAAGTATGTTTATCTTCTGATCTTTCCCATTGAAGGGTCTTAAGCAAGTAATGTTAGAGAATTTGTATTGTAAAAGCTTAAGATCATGTTGTAAAAGAAGTTTCAAATACCTTGTGTAACTGCAATATTGATTTGACAAAACTTGTAAAGGTATAAGAAAATGTATGTGTAAATATATTCATCCTTACATGGTTCCTAGTGTAACCATGGCTTGTGATCAGCCCCAATTAGGTTCTCAAAGAAATTTCAGTGTTGAAAGGTGCAAGGCTATAAATTTCAGTGGTATCTAGGGTTACCCAAATTTCATACCATCTAAGATTAGAGATAATATACAAAAATTCAACGGTGATAAGTCTGAATCAACAAATATGGATTTGCAAGAATTTGTAGATGTGATGGGATACTATGAGCTTGGTTGTGAAGATGTTATGAAACTTTTTGTTCAGTCTCTAAAAGGAGATGAAAGAGATTGGTTCTCCTATTTGCCAATATCCCCTATATGTTCTTGGGATGACTTTAAAGCATTGTTCATGGAACAATTAGGTGAAAGGGTGGAACCCATTTCAATGAGACAAAATTTTATGAGCATTGAGAAAGAAGGGGATGAGCTAGTCCCAACTTTTAATCTTAGATTTTCAAAGGCAATAAAGGACATCCTAGAGGATTTAAGACCAAATGATGCAGTATGTTTGGTGGTATATTTAGGTGCATTTGGTAAGAAAATGAGTTATTGGCTAAGAGATAAAGATCCCACAATATTGCATCAGGCATATCAAATTGCTATATATTAAAAATAACTTGAAATATTCAATGATGAAAGGATATAAGGTTGCAAGCATTGGTGGTCTTAACACGCCTCTTGTAAATTGACTTCATGGATTGGGAAATAGAAATTCTTGTTAAGATGATAATGCTTCTACTGCTTTGGTTTCTCCATCATCACAATGTGCAAATCATAGTGAGCTTCAAGATGACTATCACCAGAATTTCAACAAAGTTGATCAGATGCCTTTTGTTAAGAAATTGTATGAAATGAAAAGGCACAAAGGAGAATCACCCTATGATTTGTTCTCAAGATTTTTGGATGCTTTGTTGAAGATTCCTAGGAATCTAAAACCTGAGGCTTCAATGTGCATTGATCTGTTTTGTGAAATCTATGATTATGGATTAAGTACATTGCCAAAGGAATTGAAGCCTCAAAATTTTGATCAAATATTTGAGTGGATAAAGATTGTAGAAGAATTGAAGTGTGATCATGTACAAAAGGTGATGTTTCAGAGTATTGGTAGTAGTTGTCCTATTAAGGATAACCATAAACAATGGAAACAAATGGAGAAAGTATAGTAGAACATGAACATCCATCTTATTAGATGAGTGAATGTAATGATTGTAATCATTTCACAACACATATGTTGATCAATGCAATAATGATGAAGATGAAGATATAAGGTTTGAAGACAAAATGGAGAGGCATGAATTACGTCCTTGGGATGTTTTGAATGAGGAAGAAGTGGAAGAGATGCGAGAGGTCATTCCCTACCAAAATTTGGTCACTAACAATGATGCGTGTGTTATTGATACCTCATTGCAAATCAGGGGGCAAGCTATTAGAAATGAAGATTTGAGCACTCAGTCTGAACACCATTTCAGTATTGATGGATCTCCCTATTGTAGTAATTATGGTGACATTAGATGTGGCCACTCCTCTGTTGACTCTGATTGTCCTTATGAAGTGGAGGTGGAATCTTCTACTTCGAATAGGGTGTATGATGATGGTAATGGAGATGTATATCTGCTTAAGGAGGAACAATCTTCCTCCTATGGAGAGTTTTCAGACTGTGAATCAAACATATTGACTATTGATGATGTGAATGAAGTTGAAAATATATCTCTATGTTCTTCTAGTGATTGTAATAATTTTGAATACAATGATGATATGGAAGTTTTAGACCATCATGCTAAGGGAGGAGAAGTTTTTATGACAAAAAAGAATGTGCAACATAACCCCTTATTTGATGAGCTTCCATCTTCACTAGAAATGAGAGATGGTGATCCTTATTGGTGCAGAAATAATCCACTCTTTGCTAATGACTTTGATGATGCATCCATTGCAGCATTAGAGTATGGAAATTAAAAAATAAGGCAACGCATTGATGAGCTCCTCGAAAGTGTTGCTTCTAATTATCTAACATCTGACACAGATATAGCCAGTAAGCCTAAGAATCAACATGAGATTGAAGTTTCTACTTGTTCCTATGAGGATTGTAACTATCCTTGTGAAGATGATCCAAAAGTACTTTATTCACATGAAAGATGCAATGATATGAATATTGATGAGGCCATTTATATACAAGTGAATGAACAAATGGAATTGGATGCAAACATGGAATGTAATGAGGGGTTGCCATCATTGGAGTATATCTATTGTGTAAATGATGAAAGATTTGAGGGTAAGAATGTTTGTGTTCAATGTGTTGATCCTGAGCATATAGCTAGAAATAATGAAGGGGCAGATGAATGTGCTTATGTCCCTGTTTCTCATAATTGTTTGTGTGAAGAAAAAATTGAAATATCTACTATAAATGAAAAGGATGATGATGTACTCATGGACGAAAGAATGGTTTCATTATTGAATGATCAGAATGTACATCATGACAAGAAGATGGAATTTGAATCAACATAACTACTAGTTGATAATGTTGAAGATTTTGTTGGTTTATTTGATAGTGCACATGGATTTACCTTTGCACATGAGTGTCTCTTTGATGATCCTACGAGTGTTGATTTTTTTGGGCCTACTTCTAAAGTATTTTTCTTTGAGTTGAATGATGATGAATCCGAATATGTTATTGAACCTAAGATGAGTGCATTTACCTAGTTCTAGGATGTTAGCGATGCACATGACCTCTATTCTTATGATACCAAGGAGTGTTATGATGCAACACAGTTCAGGGATGTTTTTTAGTATGCTTTTTCTTGTTTGATGCACCTGGTGGTTGTTTGCATGGTACACAACAAAGTGCTTATGAAGGTTTTCATTTTGATGTACAAACTGAGTGTGAGGTCAAAGTATGTGATGTTATTGGCCAGGTTGAATATGAATGTTTCACTTTTCCAATCCAATCAGGAATGGTTGATTGTGTTAATCACAATCGAGTTGGTTGTTGGGAAATGCTTGGTACAACTATTGACCCATTACAAACAATAGAGGATAAGTTTTTTGACAAAGGTAATAGCTGGCTTTAAGTTCTAGAGGGCCTGTGGCCACCAATTTAAGGAGTAAAGCCTATGAATTTTCACAAGAAGGCTTCTTAAATTATGAGAGATATGCACTGTATAGTCCTGTAATTAGTGTATATAGGTTTGGTGTGTTTGCTTTCGGTTGTGTTTGCTTGCCTTGTTCGGGCAAGCTCTTGGGATTTTTTGTCTCTTTGTGTTGGTTTGCTTCACCATGATATTTAGTTTCTCTCCATACACAATAGGGGTATGTGTCCCCGAGCATGAGCCATTGGTAGACCTATTGAAAGATTTGAAAATTTGTGATGGGTCCTTGCTCTGTCATGGTCTTTTGTCCCTGTGTTTTAGGGTAGTGTATGGGGTTTTGGTCTTAAAACCCTCGCTTCAAAATTATGTTAGTCTTAAACCCTTGGCGTTTTAATCCTTCATTGACTTGTTGCACCCAGTTGTCGGTCGCCTAAGTTACAACTCAAGCCATTGAAATCATTATTCACACCAGCCCCCTTTTGTTAGGTTTTTCGGTCAACGAGCGCCTTCACATTGCTTAAATTTTCCTATAGTCGGGCTAAGATTTTTATTTTAAAAACAAAATAGGTCCTAAGTCTTTACTTCCTGAGGGTTGTGCCCTGTCGACCTAGTTGTGTCCCTCTTTTAGAATAACTTTTGTGCATGTGTAGATATCCCTAGCTGTCGGATCTGCAGGATTTGATCTGAACCATTCCCCTCCAACCTCGCGTGAACAAAATAATTCTTTATTCAAAGCCGCGGGGTTAGCGGGCTTGTGACACATGTATATTTTCTTGGGCTCGCAAGATGATGGTGGAGCCCACAAGTAGATGAGTTGGCATCTTGTTGGCAGGGTTCTCATTGGCTGAGGTATTATTAAGCGATCATGGATGAAATTCCAACATTGTTGACCAAATCTAGGTCATTCGATGGGCCATCTCAGAAGGAGATCAATGACTGACATTCAAAACCAAAAATATGAATGAGATAGTTGTTTTGCTTCACATGAGTGAACATTAATGGCTGAGGCCACATGTAGAATAACTTAATTTGATCCTGATAAGCGTGAATGATTGCTCTCTTGCAATCATCGAGGTTGATAAACAAGCTTCATGACATCCTGGAGATCAACGACCGAGATTTGGAATCAAGAGAAGGGTTGTCAGCTTGCATGTGCGAACTCCCTTGGAACATTAATATATACATGCTCCAGTTGATCTATTTAATGAGGATTTATTCCTTGTTATTCCCACTATTTGTTGTCTTCGAGTGTTGAGAGTCTGGGAGTGAGCGTGTGAAGTGTGCTTAGTAATTGCAGAATTTGTGCTAGTCTTTTACGTTAAGGCTGGTGTCTCTGTCCCGAGGAAGTTTGGTGAATTACTCTGTCAAGAATGGGTAAGGTAAGCGTGTCTGTCAGCCCAGCTTGAAGGTCCAAGAGATTCAATCTTCTTGAGTCTTAGGGGAATGTTCCCAAGGATGAACATGATATGCTCGAGATCTTTGTGAATCCAAAGAAGAAAACAAAAGCTGATAGGAAGTCTGCACGAGGTGTTCTCAAGCATGCTTATCATTTGAGGAGCAAAATTGTCTCGAAAGAATTGGTCAAAGGTAAGGAGAAGAAAATTCATAGGCCTGAGAGGGAGGCTATGAGAAAGAACAAGTATCATCGAGCTTTCATGGGATGCCATCATTCTCCCATTGAAGTCTCAAATGATCCCTCTGATAGTGGAGCTAAAACTGATTCAGGCTACTACCAGTATCTTATGGCCATGACTGATTTGGTTGATTCTGAGGACATGGTGGTGATGGCTACTCCACTGTCGATAAGGACACCAAGCTGGTGTTCTTATTCTGTTGCCAACAAGGAAGAATAGCACCCTATTGCCTTTGTAAGCACGTGCTCGATTTTTGGTCCTTTGTGCTAACTTGTTTCCTTTTGGTTGGTTTGTTGTGATATGGGTTTCTATTTATTCGTGCTTTTATGTTGATGGTGACATCTCTAGGTTTGGTGTGAACGTGCAAACTTTTGATGTTGCGACAACGACACCTTTTGGAAGGCTGTTGGGTCTTCTTCGACTAACGATTTTTGGATATTTTTCTCTCCCTTGTTTTATAAATGATTACATATAACTTCCAGGGGAATATTTTGAATTCTAGTGAAATTTGCAATGAAATGCAAATGAAATGTAATTGTAATTCAGCTTGATGCTTGTTGCTCCCTTGTTCTATAAAAGGGATTTCAAGGCCGATTACAGGGGTTTGAATTTTGAGTCTCAAAATAGTCTATGTGAGGAGCTAAGCTCAAGAAGAAGAATATTGTATAAATGTTTATAAATAGAACAATAAGAAGTCTAGGGTATGAGTCATATATGTAGTACTCTTAAAATAGTTTTATAAAAGCCGCATATATGAAGGAAAGTCTTAAGTTCTAATGCATATACTTGCAAATTATGAATGAAAGGGTTAATAATCTTTTAGTTCATCTTCAATTGTTTGAATTGATTGTGTGGATGTGTTTTGCCTTTAATTCAATGAATTGATTAAATGCTAGAATAAGGGCACAAGTCTGTAGGGAGGAGCATAGGATTTGGTAAGAAGTTATGTACTAGACACAATGGGTTGAATGCTACAGTGTAGTATGACAATAGTCCATTAATCTTTGAGTAAATGGCTAGCATATTACTTGTTATTACGTGATTTGACTCCATTTCCCAATGGACTAATCACTAGTTTATTCATTGCATACTTTGTAGAATAAATGAGCTAGCAATGCACTTGATTAGGGATTTGGAATGAGAATAAAAATGATTTAAAATGCTTTCAATTACAATGTGTAACTATGAAATTCCCCTTAATTCCTAGCACTATGCAATAATTTTTTCAAAGGTTAGCCAAATCTTAGATGAAGGATGCCTATTTTGCATTAAATAGGAACTGATCTATGTATAAAATACTCTCTAAGGACTAAATATCTTTGGAGTGTGATGAGGAGTACTCTCGTGGGTTTCACAAAGCTTGAAGAGTAGGAGTGAGGGCCTGAGAATCCTTACTCTTTAGTTGGCCACTAACTTTGAAAATTCTTGAGCACAAGGCTTGGCTACCCTTTAGAGGATTTCAAGGTTTTTTTGGAAAAAATAACCAACAACGCCCACAACCTTTACACCCATAGCCATATTTAGAGACGAGCTTAAAGCTAGGCCATAACGTTCTTGCAAATCTTGAGGATCTTCATAGAGAGCATTGTTCCAGGAATGGGGATCATAATCTTCTATGTCATCATCATCATCCTTCTTGACATGACTACCAACATTAAAATCTTTAATAGAAGCGCGATCATCTTCCTCAAAAGGAGGATCAACATTAAGAACATTACAACTATTGCTCACACTATCCCGCAACATAGTACAATAATCATCTTTGATAGAAAGTATGGATTATGTCATCAAAAGGTTTAGGTGGATCGGGTCGACTTTATATTCCCTAATGTAGGGTTCTGTAAAGTCTAAAGAACTCCAATCATCATCGACACATGCATTATTTTGAGAAGTAGAAAGAGCGGACTTAATATTTCTCACTTTAGAAGGATCTTCTTCAGGGACATGTATCTCAGGAGTATCCTTTGTAATAGGTATCGCAGGAGTAGACATCAACACATTGGAGGATACTAAATTGATAAGAGTAGGCACAAGAAAAACCTAACTGAGAGCTGCCATCTCACATAAGTGCATAGGATCAAGGCTATCCTTGATTGTGACTACTCGATTATTGCAAATGAACTTGATTTATGCAAGGTAGACGAGACTGCACCCATAGCCTGAATCCACAGTCTACCAAGAAGAAGGTTATATGGTAATTTTTCTGACATAACATATACAAGGGTGAGTATGGTAATAGGTCCCAACCTCAAAGGCAAGACTATAGTGCCTAGGGCTTGTCGACCAACATTATTGAACCCACAAATGACAACAAAAGAAGCACTAAGAGAAGATGAATAAATATTAATCTTAGGCAGTAGATCAATGCTACATACATTGAGTGCCGAACCGATGTCAATGAGAGTACGTCTAATGCCGATATTATTAATGTTAACTATGATCATTAGAGGGTCTGCTTGCTTCTATACTTTCGGAGGCGGGAGTTCCTGTGGATAGAATGTAATATTCGATGGATCTCCATGAATATGAGCTATCAATGCATTAACATCTATCTGCCTAGTAGAAGAAGGCAAGAGGATCTTTTGCAAGGATTCTTGTAGGATACCTTGATAAACAAGAGCAGATTGAAGCAAGTCCCATAGTAAGATCTTAGTCGGAGTAACTTGGAGTTGATCGTAATCACTTGGTACTTTAGTTGTAGGTTTAGGTGCTTGAGGAAGGCTTGGTTGAAAAGGTGGTAAAGAAGTAGGTTGAAAAATATATATTTATTCCTTCTAGTATTATAAGTATGGGCTACCACTCTATAAGAGAGAGCCTTAGAAAGATCAAGAGAATCACCATCAAATAGAACACCATTAATAGAACAAACCATTTTAGGAGGACTAGCTGGAGTTAGGTAAATGACTAGTCTCTTAGGCCTTTGAGGGGTAGTAGAGACATAAATTACATTTACATAATCATCACAACTAGTAGAATAGTTATTTGAAGGCATTATCAACATCGATCCAGGGAGAGTCAAATGTGGAAGGAGATTCATCATTCACTAATGCATCATCTCTAGAAGGGAGTGCATTGGAATGAAGAGAAGTTAGAGTAATGTTAAGAAAGGTATCAATGATTTCATCTTCTTGCAACAAGATATCTTTCAATGCAAGAGGAATCTCATGAGAAGGATCAAAGATATAAAGTGACATGGGCAAAGCCAAGTCACTATCACATGCATGAAATAGAACATCATTAACATTTTAAATATAATTAGATAATAAACTCATAAAAGAAGATATTAAATTCATTTTGAAAAATACTATGCTTCACGTCGGGTTCACCAAAATGTAGAGTAGGGGGATTCGCTACCCATGAGTCTCTTTATTCTCAAGAGATTCCTAAGGGGTGAATTGTTCTAAACTACCTCAGGGAACAAAGCGAGAGTTCTAGAATCAAAGAGAGTAGGTCACAATTTTTTTGAATAGACTAGCAAGTTCTCGGCCAAAGGACGATAGCACGACGCACTGGAGTCCAGGAGGCGCGTTGGCATCTCATACAGACCAAAGAATGAGAATATGTCAGAAAACAATAAAGCGAATTTTAGTAGTTTGATTACTAAGAACTTCCAGAATGTGCAAAGATAATAGAATGTAATAAAACTGAAATGGAGTGTAGTATAGATAATAAAGTAAGAGTATAAGAGATAGAAAATGCTCACAATAGACCAAGTAGTGAAGCTTCCAATACCTCAATATCTTTAATACCTGCATGTAAGATCTGGAGAAAATATTGGGGCTGTATAGGGGTTTGCCTTAGTCAAACCCCCATTTTGGTGTTCCCACCTCCACAGACAACCAAATAGATAGAGAGAAATGAACAAATGAGTGATAAAAGAAATCTCCATTTGAGGACAAGAATCCGTATCACAAAATGGAGATGCAATAGATGGGGGATGTGTGAAATCCCAAGATACTCACAAGCACAAGATAAGGGAGATATACCTACAACGATTGAGGAGGTCCAAGAGAGCAAGGACGAAAAAGAAGGCTACAAGAGCCAAGAGAGTTGCAAAGAGCATTGTAAGAGCTTAAGAGTGTTGCCAAGAGGGCTTGAAAGTGTTGTAGAAGACTAAAGAAATCTATGCAAGCAAGATAGCAAGAGGAATATGGGAGAATGTCCAAGATAGAAGTAGAAGAAGACCAAGTGAGTTGAAAAAACAACTTTTAAAGAGCGAAAAGGAGCTTCTTGAGCCGTTACAAGGCATGCCAAGTTGTTACCACTGACAAAGGTAAGTGACAAGTGGCGAACATGCTCGAAAATGACTGTTTGAACATTAAAATGTCACAGGACGCTAGCGCAACACGTGAATGTTCATGTGGCGTGCTAGTGTCCAAACACATCACACTACAAAATGATAAGGATGAGAAAAGTACAAGGTTTGACACAAAGCTGACGCATGAGGGTAGCTACTAAAAAGGGGTTTGGAGCATCCTGAGAAGGGAAAAAGACTGATGCAAGGGCTAAAATGAGTCTACACAAGTTCTAATGGAGTGGACACTAAAGTGGATACAAGAATGTATGTAAAATTGCAAGGGGTGCAATTTTATGACATTACATTTTTCCCCCACTTTAGCGAGCATATGAATCTACACTAATATGCACGCTAAAGGAAATCTACTAAACACAAATAACATCATGATGCCAAAAGGATACTGTAGAGGAAGCCAATAACTCTTTGAACCAAGGAATCGTGCCCCCAAGTTGAAGACCTACAAAACAAACACGTTAAACGAGGAAGACTTGCACAAGACAACAAGGTTAGAACATAAAAACACATACACCCAGGCACCTAACTAACTAACAATATTTTGAGTCAGCAAAGTGAAAGAGACCTCGATGTGAAAGGTTGTCTCAGTACCATGTGTCATCCCCAAACTAGTAAATAACACATAAAATAATTCTTAAATGGAGAGAATAATGCACCCAAAAGTCAAGGAAGTAACAAACGTCGAAGAAAGAAAGAGTTATATACTCAGGATGAAGAAGATGCAAGTCTTTGATCCGTTATACGCAATTGACAAGAAAGAGATTGAAGAGAAAAGATAATTTATGAGGGGAATGAAAATTCCAAAAGAGATGGCTCTATAGGTCCTCAAACCCAAGGTGAGTTGAACAAATGCACCGCAAATCCATAGACCTACGGAAGGTGAACAAAAGGCTTTGTAGGTACTCTCTCCTACAGATTTGAACAAACTGCACCGAAGGCCTACAAACCAACGGTGAACAGATCCCATGGGATGAAAGCGTTTTACAGGTCCTCAGACTTGCAAAGAAGGTGCCCTAGGTACTCTCTCTTGAGGTAAGATCGATGTAAGGGACCTCGTAGAGTCGGATTGGAAAGCAACTTCATAGGTGCACCTGCAAAGCAGCATGTTAATCCACAGATAAAACATGTTAGAAAACAAAAAGCCACACAGGAAAGCAAGCAGAAAATCAAACAAATAGTCCATAATTTGAGAGCTTTCAAAGAGGTCCCTTCAGAACCCTTCAAAAGAAAAGGGGTTCACTCAAGGGACACACTATTTGAAAAACGAGGTCTAGTTAGGGTGCCCCCAAGCTAGATGAAATGATTTATTTCAAAGGAGAAACTTTCAAAGTGGGTTCCTTCAGTAGGGAGCCCTTCAAGACACAAAGGGGCCCATTCAAATGAACACACCAATTGAAAGATAGGGAGAAGAGAAGGGGTCCGTAGAATGACACACATCTCCAAAACAAGTTATCATTGCCCCCAATATATAGGGGAAGAGAACCATGCAAGATATCTAGAGCATACAGGATAGAGGTAGACCTCGATATCACTTGTCATTTGAAGAAGAGGCAAGTGCATTAGCAAATAAATGAGTGATTGCACTTGCATCACGAAGTTGTTGTATTTTATCCTTCAAAGCCTTACATTAACTAGTGGAATGGCTAGACACTCGATGGTATGCACAAAAAAATATTTTTCTTTATCATTCTTATGAAATTTCTTATGCGTAGGAGGAAGAGTAATTAAGTGGGCTTTGAGAAGCCTCAACAAAATAAGCTCTTGCTCAAACAAAGGATGGGGAGCAAGAAGCAACCCTTTCTCTTGTGAAGAAAATTTTGACTACTCACAAGAAGAAGACATGAAGATAGCGGATAATGGCGGATGAGGTTGTGCGGACATCATGTCAACATTCAACCATGGTTTCCGTTTAGATTGTTCATTCGAGCAACCAAGCCCCAAATTACACTTACGAGGTGCACATTTTATAGGGACCTGAATGCCTTGTTCATTACGCCCACAACCTTTACGCCCATAGCCATATTTAGTGACGAGTTTAAAGTCAAGGCCATAACGTGCTTGCAAATCTTGAGAAGGGGGAGGATCTTCATAGAGAGCATTGTTCTAGCAATGGGGATCACACTCTTTTATGGGATCGTCATCATCCTTCTTGACAGGACTATCGACATTAACCTCTTTAATAGAAGCGTGATCATCTTCCTTAGAAGGAGGATCAACATTAAGAACATTACAACTATTGCTCACATTATCTTGCAATACAGAAGAATAATCATCTTTGATAGCAGGTATGTATGATGTCATCAAAAGGTTTAGGTGGATTAGGTCACCTTTATATTCCCCAATGTAGGATTCTGTAAAGTCTAAAGAACCCAATCATCATCGACACATGCATTTTTTGAAAAGTAAAAGAGCAGACTTAAGATTTCTCGCTTTAGAAGGATATTCTTCAAGGCCATCTATCTTAGGAGTATTCTTTGTAATAGGTACCACAGGAGTAGATATCAACACATTGGAGGATACTAAAGGGATAAGAATAGGCACAACCAAAACCTGACCGACAGCTACCATCACACATAAGTGCATAACATCAAGGTTAGCCTTGACTGTGACTACTTGATTATTGCAAATGAACTTAATAGATTTATGCAAGGTAGTCGAGATTGCACCCATAGCCTGAATCCACGATCTACC
Source organism: Sequoiadendron giganteum (assembly GCA_007115665.2). Taxonomy (NCBI): domain Eukaryota; kingdom Viridiplantae; phylum Streptophyta; class Pinopsida; order Cupressales; family Cupressaceae; genus Sequoiadendron; species Sequoiadendron giganteum. The sequence goes on along the minus strand of CM021102.1, from coordinate 490,435,898 downwards.
AAGAAGAGGTTATATGGTTATTTTTCTGACATAACATATACAAGGGTGGGTACGATAATAGGTCCCAACTTCAAAGGTAAGACTATAGTGCCTAAGGCTTGTCGACCGACATTATCGAACCCACAAACGACAACATAAGAAGCATTAAGAGAAGATGAATCAATATTAATCTTAGGCAATAGATCAATGCTACATACATTGAGTGTCGAACCAGGGTCAATGAGAGTACGTCTAGTGCCGATATTATTAATGTTAACTATGATCATTAGATGGTTCGCTTACTTTTATACTTCTGAAGGCGAGAGTTCTTGCAAATAGAATGTAATATTCAAATCCACACGAATATGAGCTATCAACGCATTAACATTCATTAGCCTAGCAGAGGAAGGCAAGAGGATCCTTTGCAAGGCTTCTTGAAGGATACCTTGATAAACCAGAGTAAACTGAAGCAAGTCCCATAGTGAGATCTTAGCTGGAGTAACTTGGAGTTGCTCAACAAGATCGTAATCACTGGGTACTTTAGTTGTAGGTTTAGGTGCTTGAGGAAGACTTGGTTGAGAAGGTGGTAAAGAAGTAGGTTGACCAATATTTTTTTTATTCCTTCTAGTATTATAAGTATGGGCTACCGCTCTATAAGAGGGAGCCTTAGAAAGATCAAGAGAATCACCATCAAATAGAACACCATTAATAGAACAAACCCTTTTGGGAGAAGGACTAGCTGGAGTTAGGTAAATGACTGGTCTCTTAGGCCTTTGAGGGGCAACAGAGACATAAATTACATTTACATAATCATTATGACGAGTAGAATAGTTATTTGAAGATATTCTCAACATCGATCCGGGGAGAATCAAATGTGGAAGGAGATTCGTCGTTTGCTAATGGATCATCTGTAGAGGAGAGTGCATTGGAATAGAGAAGAGATTCATCATTCACTAATGCATCATCTCTAGAAGGGAGTGCATTGGAATGAAGATAAGGTAGAGTAATGTTAAGAAAGGTATCAATGATTTCATCTTCTTGCAATAAGATATCCTTCAAAGCAAAAGGAATCTCATGAGAAGGATCAAAAACACAAAGTGACATGGGCAAAGCCAAGTCAGCAGTCTAGGGGTGATAGAACTGAGAAAAATTGAAAATCCAAATTTTCAAATATTTTCGATATTTTCTAGGTTCTAGTCATTCGCATTTTCGGAGGTCTTTAGAGCAAATTTTGGGGTTGAAACTTGCATCGGTCCTTAAAATTTGATTGTTGAAGGCACAACATTTTAGGGATTGAATTAGTCCTCTTGGAAACCTTTCCAACAATGTAAACAATTCTAAATTCTGAGTACCGAGTCAAAAGTTATGACCCCACCAAGTTGGGGTAAATAAATTCTTAGTTTTTTGAAAAATACTGTGGTTCACGTTGGGTTCACCAAAATGTAGAGTAAGGGGGTTCACTACTCACGAGTCTCTTTATTCTCAAGAGATTCCCAAGGGGCGAACTGCCCTAAACTACCTCAGGGAACAAAGTGAGCAAGTCACAAATATTTTCTAGACAGACTAGCGAGTTCTTGATCAAAGGACGACAACGCGACACGCTGGAGTCTAGGAGGCGCACTGGCATCTTGTACGGACCAAAGAATGAGAATATCTCAAAAAACAACAAAGCGACTTTTAGTAGTTTGATTACTAAGAACTTCCAAAATGTGCAAAGATAACAAAATGTAATAAAACTGAAATGGAGTGAAGTGTAGATGATAAAGTAAGAGAATAAGAGATAGAAAGTGCTCACAATAGACCAAGTAGTGAAGATTCCAACACTTGAATATCTTCAATACCTGCATGCATAAGATCTGGAGAAAATGTTGGGGCTGTATAGGGGTTTGCCTCAGTCAAATTCATGTTTTGGTGTTCCCACCTCCACAAACAACCAAATAGATAGAGAGAAATGAACAAATGAGTGATAAAAGCAATCCCCCGCTCGAGGAGGAGAACCCGTATCACAAAATGGAGATGCAATAGATGGGGGATGTGTGAAATCCTAGGATACTCATAAGCACAAAATAAGGGAGATATAGTTGCAAGGCTTAAGGAAGCCAAATAGAGCAAGGACGAAAAAGAGGGCTACAAGAACCAAGAGAGTTGCAAAGAGAGTGTCCAAGAGGGCTTGAAAGTGTTGTAGAAGGCTATATAAATGTATACAGCAAGATAGCAAGAGGAATATGGGAGAATGTCCAAGATAGAAGCCAATAAGCAAAAGAAGACCAAGTGAGTTGAAAAGACAACTTTTAAAGAGCGAAAAGAAGCTTTCTAAGCCGATACAAGGTGTCCCGAGCCATTACCACTGACAAAGGTAAGTGACAAGTAACGAACATGCTCAAAAACTGCCATTTGAACATTAAAATGTCACAAGACACTAGTGCGACACACAGACATTCGCGCGGTGCGCTAGTGTCTAGACATCACACTACAAAATGATAGGGACGAGAAAAGTACAAGGTTTGACGCAAAGCTGACGCGTGAGGGTAGCTGATGAAAAGGGGTCTAGAACATCCTAAGAAGGAAAAAAAGGCTAATGTAGGGGCTAAAATGAGTCTACACAAGTTCTAAGAGAGTGGACACTAAAGTGGATACAAGAATGTATGTGAAATTGCAAGGGATGCAATTTTACAACATTACAATTTATAATAATAGACCCTAATTACTTTGTTTATTATGTTTTGTCAAAATATATAAAATTTCTTATGTCATGTATAATGAATATTTAATATGTTGGAGTGATCTAAGCATACTTTTTTGTTTTATTCCTTAAAGGAGAACATACTCAATTTTGCAAGTTTCTTATGAGTAGATACCCTCATACATTATGTTGGACTCTATACATTGAAATTTGGGTTAAAGTTAGAAGGCTGAATACCCCCTTTTCCTTGAAATATCACATCTAAATGAATTGAAAATCAAGGTCTTTTTCGTTCTCTTTATAATATTCATAATGCATGGTTTGTATTTGATTATTTAAAGTGGTGGGTTGATATATTCAATATCAACCAATGAAGTCTTGATTGATATGGTTGTTAATTCATCAAAATCTTGATGTGGGGTCTACTTTAGCTAATGTTGGTTTAAAAGTTCACCTTTGCTTTGTGTATGCTCATGCTGAATCTATTCATATGGTACTCGGGTGTATGATCACTTGAAAAGTATTTCTTATTTGACAAAAAAATATATTTCTTGGTTTGATACCTTGTCCGATATGTTAAGCTATGATAGACACATTTCCAAAAAAATTTGAAGATTTTGACCTATCATTTGGATTTTATGGAAGGAAAGGAATATGGCATTTTTCAAGGGAAGAATAGGTTACTTAACTAGGTTATTTAGTGAGGTTATCATTTAAATTGCTTTCTTTTAGTTGGAAATCTAGTTGAAGCTCCTCAAGAAGGTGCTAAATTACTCAATTTAGGATCCTTGGTTGTGTGACATTACTATTAGGTCTATACAAGTAGTTTTCCCATAGTGTATATGTACTCTATATAAAAATCAACTCTACAAGGATGATGACTTGGTTGAGATAGATGAGCATGGTTGGGATGTGACATGTAATGAACACTTTTAACAACAAATATTTGTAGCTCCTATTCCTATAAATGTGCAAGATGAGGCCATCAAATTAGTTTAGGAGGTTCGTGATTGAATGAATGAATAATTTTTAATGATGTCCACTAGACCATCAGCCTATGGGATCAAGCATCAAATCTTTAGCCATTTTCAAGTTCCTTTCAATGTCAGCTCTCCTATTATGATCTTGATTAAGAAGCCAATAGTCTTGAGAAACCTTACCTCCTTAAAAAGCTCATTTAGATTATCCACCTTCAAATTGTTTTCATATTGGATAAAAATATCTTCATAAGAAGCACACTTGACGATGAAGTGCCATTCAGTTTCAACGACCCCTTTGCTGCAGAAAGTACAAGTTCTTTGTTCCTAATCTTCCTTGGGGACAGCCCACCTACCTCTCACATCTAAAATGATGAGACCGAGTCCTTAGTTGTGCAACTAGAGCCTGCCTTCCTTTAAATGTAACCCTTACGCAGCCTTTTTCATCATGCTGCCACGTGGGGTTGAACTCTTTGATTTGATTGAAAAACGACAATGAATATGGATGTTGGTTGATAGCTTTCTTAGAGTTGCTAAAGTCAGTCTACAAGCTGCAAGTGTCCTTTTTAGAGCTAATGTCTGTTATGGATCTATAGAAATTTTGGATGTAGAGGGAGATACATAATTGGCAAGGAAACCCCTATAATTGCTGCCTAGGTACTTGAATCTTTTGAGATGAGGAGACATGTTACGAGTGATGATAGTCTTGGTGCTTCTGATGTGACAAAATCCTGAGAGTCCTGTTTTTGGTTGTTGATCTTGGCATTAATACTGAGCAAGAGGGTTTTATCATTCTAGAGGAAAAATAAAATTTTGGTGCTGCCCATCCATGGCTGAAATATTCATTTTATATAGCTAAATACTGTTTAATGCCTTCTTTTATCAATACTTATAGTGACAGGTACTCCTTTGGGATTGGAACTAAGCTTAGGTGATATGCTTTGATGTTTTATGGATGTTCTTAAACTGATATGCTCCTTGGAGCTGATCTGTAACCATGTATTAGTATTTTTTGTTACTCATTTGTAAGACACAAACTTAATAAACTTGTTTCAATACATAAAAACAAAATAGAATGATCATTTATAACCGACTTATGTTTGTTTGTCAACTCCTTGGAAATCAAGCTTTATTTGAACAACAGAAAGGGCACAATTTTTTTTTTTAATTTATATCTTAATATGAAAGAGTTTTCTATGTTCACTTTAACCATGAGATTCACTGCTACTGAAGAATGTTCACCTTTATGTACAAGCCATCTTTCCATCCACGTGCATTGTTGAAAAGCTAGCTTATAAGACTTTTCTTTAGAGGGTTATGTTAAAGATCTGTCCTTTTGAAAAAGTGGAGACCTTCAAATTTAATCATTGATCCTATATCTTGTGGAGATTCAAGACAAACTCAAAATTACTTAAAATAAAGGTGCACAAGAATCTCTACTAAAGCAACCAATCTAATGTAAACCCTTCTATTGCCAACTCTTATATTTATATTAAATATATTGCAACCATGAGAACTTCAAGCATGCATATTTTTACTTCAAAGTATTTCCTTGAGATAAAGCCCTAGTGTCCTCTAATGGTAATTTGCTAAGATTAACAAAATGAGAAGTATATTATAAATATATGCACATTTATTATGTCCATATTTTATTGTCACTGATATCCTTACAACAGAGAGTGAAGTTTTAGGTAACATCCAAGCAGTTTGATTGCTTAGAATTTAATGCTTTATAGAATTATTTGGCATAAATAGACCTAAGAAATTGAGTTTGGAACAGTGCCCTAGGAAATAAGTCTACCGCTAGAAATACAGGATACATATTAGACAACAGTAAAGGTATAAAACATGGGAAATCATATTGCCCTTAGTTACAGATCAAAGCTATGACTGTTGAAATGAAACACAACTCTGTTTTCAGAGTTTTTCAAGTTATGTGATCTGCATTCCTTTGCCACACTTGCTTCCAAACTTTGTGGTCCACATACCATAACACCAACATCTACATTTTTCCACTGCTCTGAAACTTTGCCAAATATATCTGCATTCGAAAGTGTATGGAATATAATTAGAGCTTTCAGGACATCAGTTATTTGTTGTAATTTTACATTATATCTAAATTATGAACTATCAGAAATAAATGTTTTTTCTCACCTATCTCATAGTTTTTACAAGTAGATAGATACATTTTTGTTTTTCATCATTTTATTTGGATTTCTAAATAACTGGCTTTATGACATACAGAAAGTTTTTAAGTTCTTGCTATAGAACATCCGTATAGTTTAAAGCAGGCAGAGCAAGGATAATCTCTGATTGATTTTTAGTTCCAAATAGATAATCCCTCCATGCTATGTTTTTATAAATAAGAAACAAAATGGCAGCAGAAACCTGATGAAAAACATACTTAGGAAAGGTGGTGCATAAGAAACAGTCCTGCAATGACCACACACATATATACATTTAAGATTTTTTAAGCCTGATGCAGTCCTACAGCAGCCTCAAATGGTTCTGAAAAAGCCAAGAAATGAAAAAAAGTAGCCAGGAAAGACAAAATATGAAAAGTAATTGAAGAAATGACTCAAATTGATCCAATCTACAGCAGAAACTCAACCACCTGACGGGAAAAAATGTAAAGCAGGGTCTCGAGAAATTTCTTTGAATTGCAGCCTTGTGAGCAGTATTTAAAGGTAGCAAGGAGAGATCAAAGAAAATCATTTTTTATTTGAGCTGGTGAGACTTGAGGGTTTACACTACACTTGACTCATTGAGTAGACTAAAGGTTAGAAATTACCCTGGAGTTATTCGGTTTTCTATGTTCAAACTTAAAGCATGGGCTTGGGGAAAATACACCTTCCATTGGAAAGGTGGTCTTGGTGACTTGACGACACCACCAATCACTAGATGAATCACTCCCTCTGACGAAAGGCTACCATTCAGAAAGGTTTGCTTAGTACTAGAATGCTAAACACAATTTGGCTCAAGTTGTCATATGATCTTAGATGAAGGATGAAAAAGTATATGTATAATATATTAGAACATCTACCAAATGATTTGAATAGAAAACCTACAACAATCTAAAATACATATTGGGAGGGGAACAGCTTTTGAGAGTTTCCAATAATTGTTGCATGCTGACATTTTGTCTCAAATTAATGTGGAGTGATTATTTTGCCTATAAAATACGCCACCTTAGTTTCAAGAGATGTTACAAACACCTTGGACGTAGCCCTGTCTGTTAATACATTTTTGCACTCCAAATAGCCTGTTTGAACAGTATATTTTGGTACTGAATATGCATTTATTTTATGAAGCAAATCATTTCTTTTGGTGATAGAAATAAAAAATATATATGAAATAAAACATTTATTGTTCACAAAGAAAAACGCCATAGTAGTGCACCCTATGAATATGAAACAAAACATTTATTGTTCACAAAAAAAAATGTCATAGTAGTGCACCCTCTGAATATGAAATAGAACATTTATTTTATTAAACAAAGCACCACAATGCATTGCATGTCATAGTTCTAATTTATTAAGTTAAAACTTTAGTCATTTTGCTTTTGAGTAACTTTTTGCAGTATATGGTTCCATGTGCCATCTGGTATCAACTGTGCAGTGTTTAAGTAATCTTATTATAAACAGAAAAAATTGGTTCATCATGGACTATGTGGAATTGCTTTCCATGGAAGGAGATGCCTCATGTTATATCCCAATACATATTCTGAAATAGATTCTTACTATTTTACATGATCAATTGTACCAAATGTCAATATATCATTACTCCCCTCTCCAAGATTTATGACTCTAAAATTGGTCACTGCATTCAGAGCCCTCAATTTCTGTTAGAGAAAGAATGCATCTGAAACACACAAAAAAAAAACAAAAACTTCATAATAGAAGTCAAAACTAAGGTTCTCTTTCCTTTGATTTTACAAATAGATAATGTCTCCCTCATGTATAAGATCACAGGCAGTACAGACTGTAATGGTCCAAGATAATTACCAAGGAAGAACATGAGGACATGATGACAATCTGGAATACGTATTTTTTATTTAACCTCAAGAAATAGGACCTCTTAATCAAAGACTCAACACAAGGGTTGACAGCATAATAATACAAATAAATATTTCTTTTCTTATTTCAAACACACAATCCCAGAAGTGTAAAAAGTGGAGGAAATCCCTTTTAAGCCAAGAAAATAAATACCCTCTTCAATGAAATGAAAGGATGGAAACCCTGCAGTGGAGTGACCGTAGGGCTATTACAGCATGACTGTTTCAACTTTCAAGTACTCATGTTCTAGTTTTCCTCTTATGTAAAGTTAAACCCATGTAAACGAATGAGAGAGCTGTATTAACAATTATGGAGCACCAAGAGGCACATGTTTTCTCTTCAATGCATCACTTCTTCACTCTATTATATGGTCAGCATTAAAGTACCATACCCGTAATAATATAGAAATCCATATGTGAGACACGTGTTTCACCATGATATCAAACTGCTGAAATCAATCTTGACAAGAAAATTGTTGTGGAGAGAACTATTACATGCCATATTACACAACAAAAGTTGATATGTTGATAATCCCATGTACTAGAAGAGGACCAATAGTTGAGTGGGGTCTAATACATGTGAGATGAAATGTGCTAGTCAATTTTTTCTTTGAATTTTCACAACACAACCAGCACTAAGCCAACTGATTAGTGTTATCTCAACAAAGTAATAAGCAAACTAAAAACACTCAACACCAAGAATGTGCCCTAAAACCCGATGTGGGTGAGGGGCTAGCATATGGTGGAGGTAAATGCTCAATAACTTGAAAGGGAATTACAACTGAAAGTAAAGAGGCGGTGAACCAACCATGAACAGTTTCCACACTTTGACTTATTCAATGGGGGGAAAAAAGGAACAAAGCAAACTAATTCATCCGTTGCGGCAGGCATCCACTCAATAGTGGGAATTCTCCACTTAACAGTGGGTGATAGAAGTAAATTCCTCCACACTGGCGGTAAACCGTCCAGGGGTTATTATCTTTGGATTAGAAATCACAAGTAAGTGCAAAAATAACAATGGTTGGATTAGTACTACTAATTCACAACCTTACAATTAGAGAAATCTGCAATTTACGAGTGTTACATTGATAGAAACATTGCAAATATGTGAAGGGTGAATCTTCCAAGTTTTAAACCTCTCTAATACTGAAATTGAAGCCAAAAACTGAACTTATTGAAGTCTGATAATAAAAATCAACAAACTGAAAATGTCAACCAACAAACAAAAAACCACATAAATGCTCACAACTTCATCAATATACCTCCAAACGTGATGAAACGAAGTGCAAAGACTCTTTGGAGGGTAGGCGCCCAAGTTACAATGATGAAACAACTCAAATCGCCTCCAATTATTTGGCACGAATTCCAATGCCCATCGTGAGAGGTACGACCTGCTAGGAGGTGCGATTTTGCAAGATAAAAATAATAACTTGGAAATGAATTCCAATCTCTTGTGGAAGGGGTCGCCTTGAGTCTAGAATCGCTTTGCAAACATACCCAGAATGATATTTTATTTGCTCAAAAAGCTGCTAACAAGAAACACTTTCAGCTGTAGTAATACCAGCAACACCAAAACTGAAAAATATCACCAAAATTCTCCATTTTGAAGCCCAATTTGCTTGTCTAGATGAGAAGCAGCCATGAAGCCAATTAGGTGTTATCTTTCAAACACGAAATTGGTTAATTTCTAGGAGGTAAGCATTCCTCGAAGCTGAATTTACAATGTCATTTCGAAAACATTACTTTAGCATAAACATTGGATGATGAGAGTTGGAGCAAAACTTCTCTTTTATAGAAAATGAGGTGACTTTTCAAATTCTCAAAACTACTCCAAGAAAGAGATGCCAAAAGTTCCCTTTTTGAAATATTTAATAATTCACAAATATTAAAATCCTCTTAGAATGGCGTCCACTTCAAGGCATAAATAAACTTTATTAAATGTTTAATACTTCCTCCATGAAGGCGTCCCCCTTCATGGCCACTTTTAAAACACAACTTAAAGTTAATGAGCTAGGCCAAGGGGTCAATTTGAAATTAAAACATTAATGCCTTGAAATATATTATTTCACCAAAATGCTTTTAAAAAGCCAAAATTCAAACCCAAACAACTGCTCCAACTGAAGATGACTTACTGAAGTGCTGACAACTGATTACTGCCAAGAATAAAATTTACTAAAAATAGTAAATTCGGAGAAATGCCAAAAAACCTCCAAACAAGGAAACCCTGATTTCACCTCAACGAGCCTACGGGCTTTCGGAATAGGCTGAAGAGCTACTGAGCTGATCACTGACTAGAAGGGGACATTACATGAGAGTACATGGATATTAAAGGACCATCTATAATATTATAATTCATGTATTTAAAAGATATGACTTCATGTGCAAATTAATAACCTTTTTTTTGTTTGTACTTAGCATCTACTCCAGTAGATGTTATAAAGGCCTTCCACATTATATAAATTCCTGAAATTAAGATTGTAGCTTGGCACATGCTATTAGTCCTACAATTAAAAAATTAGTTCATTGGCATGGTTCAAAATGAGCACAACCAACCTGCCAACAAAGGGTGCACCCCTACTAAGTCCTCTCCCTTAGAGTCTTAGATCATCTGTGATAATTATGTCCTTGTAGATGTAAGCGGCCATTGTCTTAGTTGTAGTCGGTCGTAGTCGATCGTAGCTTAGTTGGCCATAGTCGACCAGAGTTATTTATGTTCAATAAAACTATAGTTGTAACACAAATAATTAATGTAGTGTATGTCATATGTCCTCGGGCAATTAAGTCCCAATTAGTGGTTAATGTGTTGTTATGAAACGCCACGATGATTGGTTTCTCAACCACCGCCGAGGGCTATATGTACGGGAGTCCTTGTAGTCAGGAATATGATTATGATGGTACTATGGACATCTATGTTATTGTAATGGTGATACTTTACTATTGGACAAATGAATAGAAGCATTCCTTATTTCATGTATCTCATGTTCTGGAATATGTTGTACGTATCTATGTTCTATGCATAACTTAGTTTACTCTCATAGTACATTGAAATACATCCTATGAGTAAACAGTAGACTCCAAGAATGTAATTAGTTTTTGAAGAATAAATAACTTAAATACTTGAATCAAAGAAGTAATATGCATTGTGAACCAATGAGTTGTGTTCGTGACTTTTATTCTATAATGATCCTCTTTGATATTTTTGTAATTTCTGTAATATTTATTTGTATTTTCTGATTATGTGATACTAAAACAAATATGGAATGCAAGATGCTCTTGTACTTCAATAATTGTCAAATATTATGGCAAGAAATCCTAGAAATACTGATACAAAATACTGCAAATGTCCCTTAGTATTCAGAATATTTTAAATAATTGTAAATCACACCAAAGCTACAGACTTACAAGTCTAGTGATAGAAGCCTAGTCTGTTTGGTCATATAGACACTCATAAAATAGCAGCAATCTTAAGTCTTCTATAGGATAAAGTGGTACGGCAGTTGATGAATAAAGGTACGACAGCTGCTTTTACAAAACTTCAAGCCTTTTGAAATGTTACAGCCCATTTTTGGCTTGTACAATAGCCAATAAAATCTATTCCTTCTTAATAAAGTAACACCACTCTCCTTTGGCTTGTACAGTGCCTCTCATAAAACAATCTAAGTCTTCTAAAGATGTATGGTGGTCCACCAGTAAATAATATAATCAGCAAAACTGATATGATTGCCTTCACTAAGGTACGCCAGTAATAAATATCGGTATGGTTTTGCAATATTAATATCAAGTAAAATTTAATATTCTAAAAAGCCTCCACAAATCTGAATTTATTCTAAAATCTTCAGCCAACTGGAAATTCTAACCACAAAACTAAAATTGGAATAGCTATAATCTTTCAACATAGTTGTGATCCTTGAGCGGGATCACCTCAAATGAACAAAAGGGTTTTCATCCTCCAATATGAAATGGAAACCAAGAGGACTTTCGTCCTCTTAATTTCTACACCAAAGGCTTTTCATCCTTAGACATGGAGATAAACACAAAATGCTCAAGCTTTGTAAAAAGGGTTTGATAACAATAACAATCAATCCCCTTTTGAATTTGAATTTGATTTTGCTTTTCCCGTCTAATAATCCCCTCCAAAGATGTTCAAAAATACTTTTAATAAAAGGTTTCATTAGGCCCAAAATAATAATACATAAGTCATCCTTTTTTACAATGTTATAAAATAAAATTACTGGGACAACTTAAAATATTATTATTAAACTACCTTTATCCTTTAGCCTATAGGAAATAATAAATAGGCTATAGGTCTCCCAAATATTTTAAATCTAATAAGGGGACATGCCAGTCCACCCTTCCTAGAATTGCTAGCCCTCAAGCAATTGCAGATTTGAATGTTAAAGTTCTCCACAAACTCCTATGTGTTGACATGTTTTTTATGACAACACCAACACAAAATAAAATGTCCAACAGTCACTCTATTCCCTTTTGATCAAAGTATTCCGCATGCTAAGATTGCGTGAAAGTTTATGCGTTCAACTCCAAGGTTCCTTTTATCGCAAATAGACTCAGTTGGTTGATGTGTATATGCTGGGTATTCCAAGGGGACTTACATGAGTTGCTCATTCAGAAGAAAGGATCTTCAAATTTTGGGAGATTTGTCAATGAAGCTCGAGTTCTTAAACTAACCGGATAATGCTGAATATAAAAGGATATAAGGATTAGAGATGCTACCATCTACTCCTAAAGGGTGGAGGACGAGGATCGGCTTAAACAATCTTTAGACCAGACTTTGCTTTGCCTCCCTTCGGACAACCTCTACGAAGTCGGTGCAATCTTCAAAGGATGATAAAAGATATTCAAATTGTGATTCAACATGTGCACTCCGTCACAACCGAAGTTAGGTATTGATATTCCAGTTGACCACGCAGGGCCAACTTACCATCAGCAAGCCCGCTAGTGGTATGGATGAAAGAAGATATGCTCAAACCAAAGCGCCACACTCCATAATTAACAACTACTTGCATAAAATAAAGTCTACTCTACTCTATCAATCTGAATTGGAAAGACGAAAAGGCCTTGCTAGCTATTCACAATAAAAGATAGAACCACCATGCAATGATAAACCTTTGTATTATGAAAAATGTTCACAACAACCTGTTGTGACCTTTTCACACATCACCCCATCAAGATGGGGACCCCCCTAAATTTTGCTCCATTCTGGTCTTTTGGCTTTGGTTCGCTCTCTCTCTGGTCTCTGGTTTTTCCGGGGATGTCCTGTCGTTTGACCCAGGTTAAAGTATTGGTTAAGTCTGTGTAATTAGGGTTTTCATCCTTCAGGCTCTTAAGGGTCAAACCGAGTCATAAAATTGAAATCTAAGCTTAGTGCAGTAGTCAGAAGACTTCCAGCAGAGTCCCCCTAAATTTTCACTGTATTCCGGCAACTTACTATTTTTAGTAAGTATTCAATTTGGGACTATTTTATTGAGATTTTGGAATTCTGTCAGTTCCACTGCATCCGGGTAACATCAAGCTGCCTACACGTAAATTTTGAGCCAGATCGGACGACTTGCTATTTTTGGCAGTTCAGGCTTCAAGAGCCATTTTCAGGTTTTCCACATGAGCTTTTCAGATGCATGTCTGGAGAATCCTTCTGGGTTTTCCAAAACCTTCGCAGTGATGTAACATGCAAACCGAGACGACCACTTTCAGAGTTCAGCCTTCGGAGGCTATTTTTAGGGTTCGCATGCAGTGTTTTTCAACGCATGTCGGGTTTTCTTTATGGGTTTTTCGAGAGCTTCGCAACGGTGTGACTTGCAAGCGGAGAAGATCAAAGTTTAAGGACTTACTATTTTTAGCCAGTGCATGCATGCAGACCAGTTTTCTGGGTTTTTCTGGGTTTTTTGAGATCCCACGGGCAATATGACATGCGAAACCATCCGGCAGTGGATGAGTCACTTTTTCAGGCAGTTTCTATTTTTAGCAGGTACACTCTGGCAGCCGCCCCCAACACTCCAGTTCAGCAGACAGAGCGACATGCATAAGGAACGAAGTCAAACGGAGACCGTTTGGGATACATACAAGTCAAATTGGGGTTTCCACTTTTATAGGGGGTAAAATCCAAAAACAGCCGAAACGAAGTACCCCACCCATGTCAGCACACTTCAAGGTACCTGCTGGCAAAATTTGAGCGAAATCGGAGAACTTACTATTTTTAGTAAGTCAGAGCACGACTATAAATAGCAGGTCTGCACCCGAGGTTGGCATCAGAGTGACACTCAAGCTATCAAGATCAAGCGTTGCAACTTTCAGGCAAAACGGAGCTACTGAAGTCAGAAAGTCAAAACTTACTATAAATAGCAGGTGGCTATAAATAGCAGGTCAGGGCAGAGGACTGGCAAAACAGGTTCACAAGGTGAAGATCATATGATGAAATTTTCAGGCAAAACGGAGCCTTAGAGGTTGAAAATCAAGGGACTTGCTAAAAATAGCACAACTTGCTAAAAATAGAATGCGTAAACAAAGACAGGCAGAGGCATGGAAAATATTCTAAGTGTGGGAAAATGAAAGTATCCCCTTCAAAATGCGCCCACCTTCAAGATATTGAAAATGCTGGAGAAAAAACGCCTAAGGCATCAAAATAAAAGCATGGCATATGAAGTGCACCCTCACATGAAACCTCACTATGTGAAATGCGCCCACCTTGATGACTCTCTCAAAACGTCTAAGGCATGAAAATAGAAGAAGACCCATGTAAATGCGCCCACCTTGGAAGTGTCTTCAAATTATTCTAAGGAATTGGAAATCAAAGCATGGCACTTGAAATGCGCCCATGGTGAAACAAAAGTAGCCACCCCTATTTGCGCCCTCAACTTGGAGCTCACCTAGTGAAATGCGCCCTCACCTTGAGAAGGATAATGGAGGCCGAAATTCTTCTAAGGCATAAAATGAAAGTAGAGAGGTCAAAATGCGCCCTCAAGAAGATACATGGCTTGAAGAAAATTCTAAGTGGTGAAAATAAAACCAGACACACCCATATGCGCCCAAGGCAAGATAAAGTGGCTAGGACTTGGAGAAATTTCTAAGTCAAGAAAGTGAAAGCTCAAGACCCCATATGCGCCCAAGGAGGAATGGAAGTCTAGAAATTTCCTACGGCAACGAAATGAAAGTAGAACCTATGAAATGCACCCTCACCTTGAAAGGATATTCTAAGTGTTTGAAAATTTTCCAAGTGTAAAATGAAAGCTTCCTAGGCAAAATGCGCCTTCACTTGAAAGTCTCACCCCTCAAATGCGCCCATGATAAAAAATCAAAGCTCCACTAAGGAAATGCGCCCAAGGTTGCTGGAAACTTAAATTTTATTTCTAAGGCACGAAATGTGAATAGCATAAGCCATTTGCGCCCAAGGAGGGATGAGAAACTTGGAAATTTCTAAGGTACAAAGTGAAAGCTTGGCCTAGCAAATACGCCCATGATGAAGAGGAGTTGAAGAAATATTCTAAGGCGTGTGAAATAAAACCTCACTAGGTCATATGCGCCCAAGGTGTAAAGTGAGCTTGAGAAAATTTCTAAGGCATTAAAAGCAAAAGTTGAAATGCGCCCATGAGCTGAAGGTGAGTAAAGATGGGAGAATTCTCTAAGGCGTGTGAAAGTAAAAGCTTGCATATGTAAATGCGCCCACCTTGGAGTAAGAATGTTGAGGAAATTTCCTAAGTGTTAAAGAAAGCTTCCCCCTCTCAAATGCGCCTGAGGTGTAAACTAAAATTTTTTTTTTTCCTAAGTGAAATAAAATTTCACTAGGTAAAGTGCGCCCGAGAAGAAAACAAGTGAAGAATTCCTAAGGCGTGGGAATTAAAATTTAAATTTGAAAGAAATACGCCCTTGAAAAGGGCTTTAAATTTTAATTCATAAGGCATGGAGATTTTTTTTTTCAGAGAAAAATTATACCAAGGGAAATACGCCAAGAGACAAAATGTTAGAAAATTTTTCTAAGTGAGATAGCATTTCACTAAGGAAAAATACGCCCTTGGCATGGAAGGATGATTTGATGAGTTTTAAAATTTTCCAAAGGCAGTTGAAAGTTGACGAATATTTTTCAAGGGGAAGATTTGATATCGATGAATATTTTCCATGGGTCAAGTGAAAATCAAATGAACCCGTTTAAAATGCACCCATGAGTTAACAGAGTTTGAAAATTAATTTCCTAAGGGAAATTTTAATATTTTCAGAGGAAATTTGTTTTGCCTAGATTATTTTCCTAACGGAAGCTAAAGCTCAGAGGATGAATTATTTCGAGCATGCAAATAATTTTTAATCACCCGGAGTTGAACATTTTAATGAGAGAATTTAAAATGTCTAAGGCGAATTTTACGAAATCGAGGATTTAAAGGACAGACATTTTAAAAGTTGGAAATAAATTTACAACTCCCATGAAATTTTTCGAGTTGAATTTATTTAAACACTGCGAGATTTTAAAATGGAATTTTAAATCAAGTCAAGTGATTGTTTTTCTCGCGAGTTGTTTAAATCGCCAAGAGTTAACTGGCAGACTAAGAGGAAAATTCGAAATTTGAAGAGGAAGGAATCATTATTAATGGCAACTGCCATAATGACCGGCTGACGACTAGCCCACTACTGCGCTTGAATTAGAAGATTCCGAACGAAGAGAGTGGAAATTGATGAAGGTGCTAAAAATAGCCCCAGCACTACTTAGCAGGATTCTCCGAGAAGAGTTATTTAAACAATCTCTTCTCTCATTTCTCCTCACATTGTTTCGAAGTTGAAGTTGCTGAAGAAGTTCTTGAGAGATTGAAATATTTTCCAAGTGGTTGAGGAGAGAAATTCTTGGAGAGTTTATTTTATTTCGGAGTGTTGAGTTGCTGAAAGTACGAAGTGCTGGAGAAATTTTCATTTGCCGAGACTCTTTCTTTCGAAAAGCTGAAAGTGTGTTGCTGCAATTTCGAAGTTGAAGGTTGAAGTTGTTTTCCGGAGTTGCTGGAAGATTCATTTGTTGAAGTTGCTGCAGAGTGTTGAGTTGCAGAAATTTATATTGTGCTGGGGATTTATTTCAAAATTGATGAGTATTGAAGTTGCACGAAAGTTGAAGCTTGCTGCAGATTTTACTTATTCGAGCTGCTAGAAGTTGAAAGTTGCCGAGGTTGACGAAGTCGAGACAAAGGATTTAATTCATTTTGTGCTGAGAAAGTATCCACATTGCTGAAAGTTGGTAGTTGGCTGCAATTTTCTTCGCCAGTCGGAAGTGCAGTCGTTGAAAGCTTCTTTATAAGCTTGAAGTTTTTTATACAGTACGAGGTTTGGAGTTAGTAATTTATGCTGAGAGTTTTTTTTTATTTTCAAAAAGCTAACTCCACGTTCGCAGCCGTCTCGGAGGTTACTTCATTTTATTTAAAAATCTGCAGCCTAACTTATTGCTATTCTATTTTATTTTGCAGATGGCCGGAGCAAAGGATGTTGTAGGAACAAGCAGAGCCGCAGGCAGAGCTGCAAACACTGAAGCAGGCAAGGCTGGCTCATCTCGGCAGGCAATGATTAAAAGGCTCGCTAAGCCATTTCTCCCAAAGTCAGCAATAGTTTCAAAGTTGGCAGGATTAAATGACACCAACCTTGGTTCATTTAATCTAAATGCACTCAAATCGAGGATGTTCGGGCTAGGGGGCCATCAACCATCAGTCACGGCACATAATATAATGAAAAGTGGAATCTACGCAGCTGCTGGTTTTCCGCCAACAATTCAGTGTCCGGAGCTAATTATGGAGTGCGCCAATCATTACAAGCGAGCGTGGGGCGATTGTCTCTCGGGATGATGCGCTTTCGCCAACTTCACCGGGATGCCATCGGAGCATTTGGGATTCAGCTAATGAGATGTTATACATGACAAACAAAAGGCGAGATAGATGTACTCTTCCTCTTTCGAAAGAGTCACTGTAGTCATCAACAGAGTTTGGATGCAGAAGCCGAGGCCACCCCGCACTAAGCTCCCAAAGCAGATAATTGCCGAGGACGTGAAACAAGAATACTGTGATTTGATAATGATGTTGAGCCGGGTAAATGGGAGTGCACGGGCTTACATTTTCGAGCCTTGGATGTTCTACTTCATCGAGATCATCTTGGAGGGAAAGGAGTGTGTCGATTGGGCTAGGATGATTAGCAACCACATCGATGAGCAATTCAGGAGCCTGAAGGTGACGAAGACTTTCTACATGAGCTCATATGTAATTTACATGTTGGCCAGAATGACTAAGTACAGAGGGATTTCGTACAAGGAGCCAATCGGCTGTGCCCCTGGTCACTTCAAAATCCATGAAGCCTGCACACAGCTACATTTAGCTAACATTGCCAACTATAAACGGGCAAATGATGCATTCACAATGCACATTGCGAGGACACTTCAGCAGAGGACGCAACAGAGAATATCTAAAGAAGCACAGACATTGATTGAGGAATATGGGTATTGGCTCATCCAATTCCCGAAATTCACATATATTAGGCTGCAGGGGTTCACTTCGTATCCGTATCGGTTACCACGATACCCCATCGATCACATAGTAATGCTTGAGGTATCTAGGCAATTGATTGCCTACGATAAGATTCAGAAAAGGAAAAAGAAGGGTGGGCTTGATTTCCCTATCACCATAGGGAATTCCATTGAGGTGTGTCCCTCTTTGCAGGCAGCCCGAGAGGCAGAGGACGAGCTGCAATCTTATCATTTGTCATATCACACAGGCAAGCAGGATTTCGATCCTTACGGGAACATCCGGATGGTACAGAACGTTGAATACCGGCACAGAGCTCATCTAGAAGACTTTTGGGCAAATGCAGTGGATGAGGCTGAGATAAGAAGAAGGATGTTTTCCAGACTTCCTCTCAAGTTGATTAGAGAATGTGAGATTATTCCGGTTCCCGACCAGGTGGAGGAGGATGTCAACGTCATGCAACCCGACTATGGGTCAGTTAGGGATACTCCTGTCCCACCACCTGATTGGTCCGAGCCAGAGATCATGGACTTGGACACTCTTTCTATCCCGGTGATGACTTTTACCAGGACTTGTGTCGACCGACATGTATGCAGACTCAAGAGCAAGTCGATCGCCCTTATTTACAGCTTGATGGGTGACCCAAGGCCGTTATCGATAAAAAAGGGTAAACAAATTGCTCAGACATCGAGGGCACAAGTGGAAGTGCCAACCCAACCGATACCGTTGAGGATAGAACAAGCATCACCCGTGCACTCACAAACTCAGTCTTCGAGTTTGAGGGTGGTTTCATTATTTGCCGATTAGAGGGCAGGATTAGAGGAAGAGCCGGGACTTGAGGAGGTAGATCAGCCCAATGCCCGGGAATCAGCTAGTGTCAGTCTATCCAGAGGCGGCCAACATGAAGAGGAAGAGGAAACAATGGCCGACACACATTTTCAGCAGATGTTGGACACGGCTCTGGAAGAAGAAGAAAACACAGAACAGGGGACCCAAGGGTCAGGAGATACCCAACTTATAGAGGAGGATGAGCCTGAG